>JAJHUQ010000039.1:790000-800000 GCA_035773235.1 Eospalax fontanierii | reverse complement strand
GGGTTAGAGTTAGGGTTTGTCTTTCGTTTTGGGTTAGGGTTAGCGTTAGTGTTAGGATTAGGGTTTGGGTTTGGGTTATTGTTAGGGTTAGGGTTAGAGTTTGGATTAGGGTTAGGGTTAGGATTAGGTGTAGGGTTAGGGTTTGGGTTAGGTTTAGGGTTAGGGTTAGTGTTGGGGTTTGGGTTTGGTTTAGGTTTAGGTTTAGGGTTAGAGTTAGGATTAGGGTTCGGATTAGGATTAGGGTTTGGATTAGGGTTAGGGTTAGGGTTTGGGTTAGGGTTAGTGTTTGGGTTTGGGTTAGGGTTAGGGTTACGGTTAGGGTTAGGGTTATGATTTGGTTTAGGATTAGGATAAGGGTTAGGGTTAGGGTTTCGGTTAGGGTTACGGTTAGGGTTACGGTTAGGATTTTGGTTTGGGTTAGGGTTTGGTTTTGAGTTAGGGTTAGGGTTAGGGTTAGGGTTAGGGTTAGGGTTAGGGTTAGGATTAGGGAAAGGGTTAGGGTTTGGGTTAGAGCTGGGGTTAGGTTTAAGGTTTGGGTTCGGGTTAGGGTTAGATTTAGGGTTTGGTTAGGGTTAATGTTAGGTTTAGGTGGTAGGGATAGGGTTAGGTTTCGGGTTAGGGTTAGGGTTAGGCTTAGGGTTAGGGTTTTGGTTAGGATTAGGTTTAGCGTTCGGGTTTGGGTTAGGGTTAGGGTTAGGGTTAGGGTTTGGGTTAGGGCTAGGTTTAGGGTTAGGGATATCGTTAAGTTTAGGGTTAGGGTTTGGGTTTGTTTTGGGTTAGGATTAGGGTTAGGGTTAGGGTTAGGTTTAGGGTTAGATTTAGTGTTAGGGTTATGATTAGAGTTTGGGTTTGGGTTAGGGTTAGGGTTCGGGTTAGGTTTAGGGTTTGGATTAGGGACTGGTATAGGGTTCCGGTTAGGGTTAGGGTTAGGGTTAGGGTTAGGGGTAGTGTTTGGGTTAGGTCTAGGGTTAGGATTAGGTTTAGGGTTTGCGTTAGGGTTAGGGTTAGGGTTAGAATGAGGGTTAGGCTTAGGGATTAGGGTTAGGAATAGGGTTACTGTTAGCTTTAGGGTTAGGGTTAGGTTTAGGGTTAGGGTTAGGGTTAGGTTTTGGGTTAGGTTAACCGTTTGGGTTAGGGTGATGGTTAGGTTTAGGGTTAGTGTTAGATTTTGGGTTAGGGTTAGGGTTAGGGTTAGGGTTTGGATATGTATTAGTGTTAGGGTCTGGGTTAGGGTTAGGGTTTGGATAAGGGTTAGTGTTAGGGTTTGGGTTAGGGTTAGGGTTTCTGTTAGGGTTAGTGTTTGGGTGAGGGTTAGGATTAGGGTTAGAATGAGGGTTAGGGTTAGGGGTTAGGTTTAGGGATACGGTTATTGTTATGTTTATGGTTAGGGTTAGGTTTAGGGTTCGGGTTAGTTTTACGGTTTGGGTTAGCGTTAGGGTTAGGGTTAGTGTTAGGGTTTGGGTTAGAGTTAGTGTTAGGGTCAGGGTCAGGGTGAGGGTTTGGGTTAGGGTTAGGTTTATGATTTGGGTTTGGGTTAGGGTTAGGTTTAGATTTAGGGATAGGGCTAGAGTTAGGGTTAGGGTTACGGTTAGGGTTTGGGTTAGATTTAGGGTTAGTGTTAGGATTAGGGTTAGGGTTTGGGTTTTAGTTAGGGTTAGGGTAAGGGTTAGTGTTTGGGTTAGGGTCAGCGTTAGGGTTAGCGTTAGGTTTAGGCGTTAGGTTTAGGGCTGAATTTGGGTTAGGTTTAGTGTTAGGGTTAGATTTAGGGTTAGGGTTAGGGGTTAGGGTTAGGGCTAGGGTTAGCGTAGGGGTTAGGGTTAGGATTAGGTTTAGGGTTAGGGTTAGGGTTAGGCTTCGGGTTTGTGTTAGGGTTAGGGTTAGGGTTTGGGTTTGTGTTTCTGTTAGGGTTAAGGATAGTGTTAGGGTTAGGGTTAGGGTTTGGGTTAGGGTGAGGCTTAGGGTTAGGGTTAGTGTTAGGTTTTGGTTTAGGGTTAGGGTTAGGGTTAGGCTTCGGGTTTGTGTTAGGGTTAGGGTTAGGGTCAGGGTTTGGGTTAGCGTTAGGTTTAGGGTTAGGGTTTGTGTTAGGGCTAGGGTTAGGGTTAGGAATAGCGTTAAGGTTAGGGTAAGGGTTAGGGATAGGTTTAGGGTTAGGGTTTGGGTTTTGGTTTGGGTTAGGGTTAGGATGAGGGTTAGGGTTAGGGTTAGTTTTTGAGTTGGGTTTTGGGTTAGGTTTAGCGATAGGGTTAAGGTTAGGGTTCGGGTTCGGGTTTGGGTTAGGGTTAGGGTTAGGGTGAGGGTGAGGGTTTGGGTAAGTATTAGGGTTAGGGATAGGGTTAGGTTTAGTGTTCGGGTTTGGGTTAGGGTTAGGGTCAGTGATAGGGTTTGGGTTTGGGTTTGAATTAGAGTTAGGGTTAGGGTTAGGGTTAGCGTTAGTGTTTGGTTTAGGGTTAGGATTAGGGTTAGGGTTTGGGGTCAGTGTTTAGGGCTAGGGTTAGGGTTAGCGTTTGGGTTAGGGTTAGGGTTAGGGTTAGGGTTTCGGTTAGGGTTAGGGTTAAGGTTTGGGTAAGGGATAGGGTTAGTTTTAAGGTTTGGTTTAGGGATAGGTTTAGGGATAGGGTTAGGGTTAGTGTTAAGGTTTGGATTAGGGTTAGAGTTAGGGTTTGTCTTTCGTTTTGGGTTAGGGTTAGCGTTAGTGTTAGGATTAGGGTTTGGGTTTGGGTTATTGTTAGGGTTAGGGTTAGAGTTTGGATTAGGGTTAGGGTTAGGATTAGGTGTAGGGTTAGGGTTTGGGTTAGGTTTAGGGTTAGGGTTAGTGTTAGGGTTTGGGTTTGGTTTAGGTTTAGGTTTAGGGTTAGAGTTAGGATTAGGGTTCGGATTAGGATTAGGGTTTGGATTAGGGTTAGGGTTAGGGTTTGGGTTAGGGTTAGTGTTTGGGTTTGGGTTAGGGTTAGGGTTACGGTTAGGGTTAGGGTTATGATTTGGTTTAGGATTAGGATAAGGGTTAGGGTTAGGGTTTCGGTTAGGGTTACGGTTAGGGTTACGGTTAGGATTTTGGTTTGGGTTAGGGTTTGGTTTTGAGTTAGGGTTAGGGTTAGGGTTAGGGTTAGGGTTAGGGTTAGGGTTAGGATTAGGGAAAGGGTTAGGGTTTGGGTTAGAGCTGGGGTTAGGTTTAAGGTTTGGGTTCGGGTTAGGGTTAGATTTAGGGTTTGGTTAGGGTTAATGTTAGGTTTAGGTGGTAGGGATAGGGTTAGGTTTCGGGTTAGGGTTAGGGTTAGGCTTAGGGTTAGGGTTTTGGTTAGGATTAGGTTTAGCGTTCGGGTTTGGGTTAGGGTTAGGGTTAGGGTTAGGGTTTGGGTTAGGGCTAGGTTTAGGGTTAGGGATATCGTTAAGTTTAGGGTTAGGGTTTGGGTTTGTTTTGGGTTAGGATTAGGGTTAGGGTTAGGGTTAGGTTTAGGGTTAGATTTAGTGTTAGGGTTATGATTAGAGTTTGGGTTTGGGTTAGGGTTAGGGTTCGGGTTAGGTTTAGGGTTTGGGTTAGGGTTTGGTTTAGGGGTACGGTTAGGGTTAGGGTTAGGGGTAGGGTTAGGGGTAGGGGTTGGGGTAGGGCTAGGGTTAGGATTAGGTTTAGGGTTTGCGTTAGGGTTAGGGTTAGGGTTAGAATGAGGGTTAGGCTTAGGGATTAGGGTTAGGAATAGGGGTACTGTTAGCTTTAGGGTTAGGGTTAGGTTTAGGGTTAGGGTTAGGGTTAGGTTTTGGGTTAGGTTAACCGTTTGGGTTAGGGTGATGGTTAGGTTTAGGGTTAGTGTTAGATTTTGGGTTAGGGTTAGGGTTAGGGTTAGGGTTTGGATATGTATTAGTGTTAGGGTCTGGGTTAGGGTTAGGGTTTGGATAAGGGTTAGTGTTAGGGTTTGGGTTAGGGTTAGGGTTTCTGTTAGGGTTAGTGTTTGGGTGAGGGTTAGGATTAGGGTTAGAATGAGGGTTAGGGTTAGGGGTTAGGTTTAGGGATACGGTTATTGTTATGTTTATGGTTAGGGTTAGGTTTAGGGTTCGGGTTAGTTTTACGGTTTGGGTTAGCGTTAGAGTTAGGGTTAGTGTTAGGGTTTGGGTTAGAGTTAGTGTTAGGGTCAGGGTCAGGGTGAGGGTTTGGGTTAGGGTTAGGTTTATGATTTGGGTTTGGGTTAGGGTTAGGTTTAGATTTAGGGATAGGGCTAGAGTTAGGGTTAGGGTTACGGTTAGGGTTTGGGTTAGATTTAGGGTTAGTGTTAGGATTAGGGTTAGGGTTTGGGTTTTAGTTAGGGTTAGGGTAAGGGTTAGTGTTTGGGTTAGGGTCAGCGTTAGGGTTAGCGTTAGGTTTAGGCGTTAGGTTTAGGGCTGAATTTGGGTTAGGTTTAGTGTTAGGGTTAGATTTAGGGTTAGGGTTAGGGGTTAGGGTTAGGGCTAGGGTTAGCGTAGGGGTTAGGGTTAGGATTAGGTTTAGGGTTAGGGTTAGGGTTAGGCTTCGGGTTTGTGTTAGGGTTAGGGTTAGGGTTTGGGTTTGTGTTTCTGTTAGGGTTAAGGATAGTGTTAGGGTTAGGGTTAGGGTTTGGGTTAGGGTGAGGCTTAGGGTTAGGGTTAGTGTTAGGTTTTGGTTTAGGGTTAGGGTTAGGCTTCGGGTTTGTGTTAGGGTTAGGGTTAGGGTTTGGGTTTGTGTTTCTGTTAGGGTTAAGGATAGTGTTAGGGTTAGGGTTAGGGTTTGAGTTTGGGTTAGCTTTAGGGTTAGGGTTAGTGTTAGGGTTTGGGTTTGGGTTTGGTTTAGGTTTAGGTTTAGGGTCAGGATTAGGGTTATGGTTAGAGATAGGGTTTGGGTTTGGATTAGTGTTAGAGTTAGTGTTAAGATTTGGGTTAGGGTTAGGATTTGGGTTTGGGTTAGGTTTAGGGTGATGGTTAGGGTTAGGGTTAGGGTTTGGGTTAGGATTAGGGTTAGGGTTAGGATTTGGGTTAGGGTTACGGTTAGGGTTACGGTTAGGATTTAAGTTTTGGTTAGGGTTTGGTTTTGAGTTAGGGTTAGGTTTAAGGTTACGGTCAGGCATCAGGTGTTAGGGTTAGGGTTAGGGTTACTGTTTGGGTTAGGGTTAGGATTAGGGGCAGGGTTAGGGTTTGGGTTAGAGTTAGGGTTAGGGTTAGGTTTAGGGTTAGGGTTAGGGTTAGGTTTAGGGTTAGGGTTAGATTTAGGGTTAGAGTTAGTGTTAGGGTTAGTGTTAGGATTAGGGTTTGGTTTTAGGTTAGGGTTAGGCTTAGGGTTAGGGTTAGGATTAGGTTTAGGATTAGGGTTTGGGTTTGGGTTAGAGTTAGGGTTAGGTTTAGGGTTAGCGTTTGGGTTAGGGATAGGGTTAGGGATAGGTGTATGGTTAGGGTCAGGTTTAGGGTTAGGGTTAGGGTTAGGTTTTGGGTTAGCGTTAGGTTTAGTGTTAGGGTTTGGGTTAGGGTTAGGGTTAGGTTGAGGGTTTGGGTTAGGGTTAGGGTTAGGGTTAGGGTTTGGTTTATGGATAGGTTTAGGGATAGGGTTAGGATTAGTGTTAATGTTTGGATTAGGGTTACAGTTAGGGTTTGGCTTTTGTTTTGGGTTAGGGTTAGGGTTAGGGTTAGGGTTGGTGTTGGGTTTGGGTTTGGGTTTGGGTTAGGGTTAGGGTTAGGGTTAGGGTTAGGGTTAGGGTTACGTTTAGGGTTATTATTAGGGTTAGGATTTGGGTTAGGTTTAGGATTAGGGTTTGGGTTTTGGTTAGGGTTAGGGCTAGGGTTTGGATTAGGGTTATGGTTAGTTTTAGGTGTAGGGTTAGGGTTTGGGTTAGGTTTAGGGTTAGGGTTAGTGTTAGGGTTTGGGTTTGGTTTTCGTTTAGGTTTAGGGTTAGGGTTAGGATTAGGGTTATGGTTAGAGTTAGGGTTTGGGTTTGGATTAGGTTTAGAGTTAGTGTTAGGGTTTGGATTAGGGTTAGGATTTGGGTTTGGGTTAGGTTTAGGGTGCTGGTTAGGGTTAGGGTTAGGTTTAGAGTTAGGGTTAGGTTTAGGGTTAGGGTCAGGGTTAGGTTTAGGGTTAGGGTTAGGGTTAGGGGTAGGTTTAGGGTTAGAGTTAGTGTTAGGGTTAGTGTTAGGATTAGGGTTTGGGTTTAGTTTAGGGTTAGGGTTAGGGTTAGGGTTCGGGTTAGGATTAGGGTTTCGATTTGGATTAGGGTTAGGGATAGGGTTAGGGTTTGGGTTAGGGTTAGTTTGGGTTTAGGTTAGGGTTATGGTTATGGTTAGGGTTAGGGTTAGGGTTTGGGTTAGGATTAGGGTTAGGGTTAGGGTTAGGTTTAGGGTTTGGGTTAGGGTTAATGTTAGGTTTAGTGGTTAGGGTTAGGGTTCGGGTTCGGGTTAGGGTTAGGGTTGGGGTTTGGGTTAGGATTAGGTTTAGGGTTCGGGTTTGTGTTAGGGTTAGATTTAGGGTCAGGGTTTGGGTTAGGATTAGGTTTAGGGTTAGGGTTTGGTTTAGGGCTAGGGTTAGGGTTAGGGATAGCGTTAGGGTTAGGGTAAGGGTTAGGGATAGGGTTAGGGTTAGGGTTTCGGTTTTGGCTTGTGTTAGGGTTCGGGTTACGGTTAGGGTTAGTGTTAGGATTAAGGTATGGGTATAGGTTATGTTTAGGGTTTGGGCTAGGCTTAGGATTAGTGTTAGGGTTAAGTTTGGGTTTGTGTTAGGGTTAGGAGGAGGGTTAGGGTTAGGGTTTGAGTTTGGTTTTGGGTTAGGTTTAGCGATAGGGTTAAGGTTAGGGTTCGGGTTCGGGTTTGGGTTATGGTTAGGGTTAGGGTGAGGGTGAGGGTTTGGGTAAGGGTTAAGATTAGGAATAGGGTTAGGTTTAGTGTTCGGGTTTGGGTTAGGGTTAGGGTTAGTGTTAGGGTTTGGGTTTGGGTTTGGATTAGATTTAGGGTTAGGGTTAGCATTAGTGTTTGGTTTAGGGTTAGGATTAGGGTTAGGGTTTGGGTCAGGGGTTAGGGCTAGGGTTAGGGTTAGCATTTGAGTTAGGGTTATGGTTAGGGTTAGGGTTTTGGTTAGGGTTAGGGTTAAGGTTTGTGTAAGGGTTAGGGTTAGGGTTAGGTTTTGGTTTAGGGATAGGTTTAGGGATAGGGTTATTGTTAGTGTTAAGGTTTGTATTAGGGCTAGAGTTAGGGTTTGTCTTTGGTTTTGCGTTAGGGTTAGGGTTAGGGTTAGTGTTAGGATTAGGGTTTGGGTTTTGGTTAAGGTTAGGGTAAGTGTTGGGGTTTGGGTTAGGGTTACGGTTAGGGTTAGGGTTAGGGTTAGGATTTGGGTTAGGGTTAGGGTTAGGGTTAGGATTAGGGGCAGGGTTAGGGTTTGGGTTAGAGCTCGGGTTAGGGTTAGGGTTAGTGTTTGGGTTAGGGCTAGGGTTAGGTTTAGGGTTATGGATAGGGTTCGGTTTTCGGTTAGGGTTAGGGTTAAGGTTTGGGTAATGGTTAGGGTTAGGGTTAGGGTTTGGTTTACGGATAGGTTTAGGGATAGCGTTAGGGTTAGTGTTAAGGTTTGGATTAGGGTTAGAGTTAGCGTTTGGCTTTGGTTTTCGGTTAGGGTTAGAGTAAGGTTTAGGGTTAGTGTTAGGATTAGCGTTAGGGTTTGGGTTAGGGTTAGGGTTAGGGTTTGGGTTAGGGTTATGTTTAGGGTTAGGGTTAGGGTTAGGATTTGGGTTAAGGTTAGGATTAGGGTTTGGGTTTTGGTTAGGTTTAGGGATAGGGTTCGGGTTTCCTTGGGTTAGGGTTAGGGTTAGGGTTAATGTTTGGATTAGGGTTAGGGTTAGGGTTAGCTGTAGGGTTAGGGTTTGGGTTAGGATTAGGGTTAGGGATAGTGTTAGGGGTTGGGTTTGGGTTTGGTTTTAGTTTAGGGTTAGGGTTAGAATTAGGGTTCGGGTTAGGATTAGGGTTTGGGTTTTGGTTAGGTTTAGAGTTAGGGTTAAGGTTTGGGTTAGGGTTAGGGTTTGGTTTTGGTTTAGGTTTAGGGTTACGGTTAGGGTTAGGGTTAGGGTTTGGGTTAGGATTAGGGTTAGGGTTAGGGTTTGGGTTAAGGTTACGGTTAGGGTTATGGTTAGGATTTAAGTTTGGGTTAGGGTTTGGTTTTGAGTTAGGATTAGGGTTAGTTTTTGGATTAGGGTTAGGCATCAGGGGTTAGGGTTAGTGTTAAGGTTTGGGTTAGGGTTAGGATAAGGGGCAGGCTTAGGGTTTGGGTTAGGGTTAGGGTTAGGGTTAGGGTTTGGGTTAGGCTTAGGGTTAGGTTTAGTGTTTGGGTTAGCGTTAATGTTAGGTTTAGTGGTTAGTGTTAGGGTTAGGGTTTGGGTTAGTGTTAGGGTTAGTGTTAGGGTTAGGGTTTGGGTTAGGATTAGGTTTAGGGCTCGGGTTTGGGTTAGGGTTAGGGTTAGACTTAGAATGTGGGTTAGGGTTAGGGTTAGTGTTAGGGTTAGGGTGTGTGTTTGGTTTTGGGTTAGGTTTAGCGATAGGGTTAGGGTTAGGGTTCGGGTTTGGTTTAGGGTTAGGGTTAGGGTAAGGGTTTGGGTTAGGGTTAGGTTTAGGGTTAATGTTAGGATTAGGGTTTTCATTTATTTTAGGGTTAGGGTTACGGTCAGGGTTTGGGTAAGGATTAGGTTTAGGGTTAGAGTTAGGGTTAGATTTAGGGTGAGGGTTAGGGTTAGGTTTAGGGTTTGGGTTAGGATTAGGGTTATGGTTTGGGCAAGTGTTAGGGTTAGGTTTAGGGTTAGGGTTAGTGGTTAGGGTTTGGATTTGGGTTAGTGTTTGGGTTAGGGTTTGGGTTAGGGTTAGGGTTAATGTTAGGGGATAGGTGTTAGGGTTTGGGTTAGGGTGAGGGTTACTTTTAGGGTTTGGATTAGGGTTAGGATTAGGGTTAGGGTTTGGGTTAGAGTTAGGGTTAGGGTTTGGGTTAGGGTATTTTTTTGGTTTAGGGTTAGGGTTAGGTTTTCGGTTAGGGTTTGTGTTAGCGTTAGTATTAGGGTTTGGATTAGTTTTAGGGTTAGGGTTAGGGTTAGGGTTAGGGTTTGGGTTAGGGTTAGGGTTATTGTTTGGTTTAGGTTTAGGGTTAGGGTTAGGGTTAGGGTTAGGGTTAGGGTTAGGCGTTAGTTTTAGGGCTGAATTAGGGTTACGTTTAGTGTTAGGGTTACATTTAGGGTTAGGATTAGGGGTTAGGGTTAGCGTAGGGTTTAGGGTTAGGGTTAGGGTTAGGGTTAGGGTTAGGGTTAGGTTTAGGGTTAGGATTAGAGTGAGGGTTAGGGTTAGGGGTTAGGGTTAGGGATAAGGTTATTGTTAGCTTTAGGGTTAGGTTTAGGTTAAGGGTTAGGGTTAGGGTTAGGGTTTGGGTTAGTGTAAGGGTTTGGGTTAGGGTGATGGTTAGGTTTAGGGTTAGTGTTAGATTTTGGGTTAGGGTTAGGGTTAGTGTTAGGGTTAGTGTTTGGGATAGGGTTAGGGTTAGGTTTAGGGTGAGGGTTAGGGGTTAGGGTTAGGGATAGGGTTATTGTTAGCTTTATGGTTAGGGTTAGCTTTAGGGTTCGGGTTAGGGTTAGAGTTTGGGTTAGGGTTAGGGTTAGGATTAGGGTTAGGGTTTGGGTTAGAGTTAGTGTTCGTGTCAGAGTCAGGGTGATGGTTTGGGAAAGGGTTAGGTTTATGGTTTGGGTTTGGGTTAGGGTTAGGTTTAGGGTTAGGGTTACGGTTAGAGTTAGGGTTAGGGTTACGTTTAGGGTTTGGGTTAGATTTAGGGTTAGGGTTAGGATTAGGGTTAGGGTTTGGGTTTTCGTTATGGTTAGGGTAAGGTTTAGTGTTTGGGTTAGGGTTAGGGTTAGGGTTAGGGTTAGAGTTAGGGTTAGTCGTTAGTTTTAGGGCTGAATTAGGGTAAGGTTTAGTGTTAGGGTTAGATTTAGGGTTAGAATTAGGGGTTAGGGTTAGCGTAGGGTTTAGGGTTAGGGTTAGGTTTAGGGTTAGG
>JAJHUQ010000039.1:757500-782500 GCA_035773235.1 Eospalax fontanierii | reverse complement strand
TTTAGGGTTCGGTTTTGGGTTAGGGCGAGGGTTAGGGTTAGGGAAAGCGTTAGGGTTAGGGAAAGGGTTAGGGATAGGGTTAGGGTTAGGGTTTGGGTTTTGGTTTGGGTTAGGGTTAGGGTTACGGTTAGGGTTATTGTTAGGATTCAGTTATGGGTTTAGGTTATGGTTACGGTTTGGGTTAGGGTTAGGTTTAGGGTTTGGGTTAGGTTTGGTTTTGGGTTAGTTTTAGCGATAGGGTTAAAGTTAGGGTTCGGGTTCGGGTTTGGGTTAGGGTTAGGGTTAGGGTGAGGGTGAGGTTTTGGGTAAGTGTTAATGTTAGGGATAGGGTTAGGTTTAGTTTTCCGGTTTGGGTTAGTGTTAAGGTTAGTGCTAGGGTTTGGGTTTGGTTTGGATTAGAGTTAGGGTTAGGGTTAGCGTTAGTGTTTGGTTTAGGGTTAGGGTTAGGGTTAGCCTTAGGGTTATGATTAGAATTTGGGTTTGGGTTAGCGTTAGGGTTAGGGGTAGGTTTAGGGTTTGGGTTAGGGTTTGGGTTAGGGTTACGGTTAGGTTTAGGGTTAGGGTTAGGGTTAGGGTTAGGTGTAGTGTTTGGGTTAGGGCTAGGGTTAGGATTAGGTTTAGGGTTTGCATTAGGGTTAGGGATAGGGTTAGAATGAGGGTTAGGGTTAGGGGTTAGGGTTAGGGATAGGGTTATTGTTAGCTTTAGCATTAGGGTTAGGTTTAGGGTTAGGGTTTGGGTTAGGGTAAGGTTTTGGGTTAGGGTGATGATTATTTTTAGGGTTAGTGTTAGATTTTGTGTTAGGGTTAGGGTTAGGGTTTGGATATGTATTAGTGTTAGGGTTTGGGTTAGGGTTATGGTTACTGTTAGGGTTAGTGTTTGGGTTAGTGTTAGGGTTAGGGTTAGAATGAGGGTTAGGGTTAGGCGTTAGAGTTAGGGATAGGGTTATTGTTAGTTTTATGATTAGGCTTAGGTTTAGGGTTCGGGTAAGGGTTAGGGTTTTGGTTAGGGTTAGGGTTAGGTTTAGGTTTTGGGTTAGAGTTAGTGTTAGGGTCAGGGTCAGGGTGAGGATTTGGGTTAGGTTTAGGTTTATGGTTTGGGTTTGGGTTAGGGTTAGGTTTAGGGTTAGGGTTAGGGTTAGAGTTAGGGTTAGGGTTACAGTTAGGGTTTGGGTTAGATTTAGGGTTAGTGTTAGGATTAGGGTTAGGGTTTGGGTTTTAGTTAGGGTTAGTATAAGGGTTAGTGTTTAGGTTAGGGTAAGGGTTAGGGTCAGGGGTAGGGTTAGGCGTTAGGTTTAGTTCTGAATTAGGGTTAGGTTTAGTGTTAGGGTTAGATTTAGGGTTAGGGTTAGGGGTTACGGTTAGGGCTAGGGTTAGCATAGGGTTTAGGGTTAGGGTTAAGTTTAGGGTTAGGGATAGGGTTAGGCTTCGGGTTTGTGTTAGGGTTAGTGTTAGGGTTTGTGTTTGTGTTTGTGTTAGGGTTAAGGATAGTGTTAGGGTTAGGGTTAGAGTTTGGGTTAGGGTGAGGGTTAGGGTTAGGGTTAGTGTTTGGATTAGGGTTAGGGATAGGTTTAGGGTTAGGGTTAAGGTTAGGGGTGAGGGTTAGGGCTAGAGTAAGGGTTAGGTTTACGTTTAGGTTTAGGTTTAGGGTTAGGGTTAGGCGTAGAGTTTGGGTTAGGGTTAGGGTTAGGGTTAGGGTTTGAGTTCGGTTTTGGGTTAGGATTAGCGATAGGGTTAGGGTTAGGGTTCGGGTTTGGTATAGGGTTAGGATTAGGGTTAGGGTTAGGGTTTGGGTAAGTGTTAGGGTTAGGGATAGGGTTAGGTTTTGGGTTAGGGTTAGGGTTAAGGTTTGGGTAAGGGATAGGGTTAGGGTTAGGGTTTGGTTTATGGATAGGTTTAGGGATAGGGATAGGGTTAAGGTTAAGGTTTGGATTAGGGTTAGAGTTAGGGTTTGATTTGGTTTTGGGTTAGGGTTACGGTTAGGGTTAGGGTTAGGTTTAGGATTTGGGTTATGGTTATGATTAGGGTTTGGGTTTTGGTTAGGGTTAGGGCTAGGGTTCAGGTTTGGTTTGGGTTAGGGTTAGGGTTAGGGTTAGGTGTAGGGTTAGCGTTTGTTTTAGGTTTAGGGTTAGGGTTAGTGTTAGGGTTTGGGTTTGGGTTTGGTTTAGGTTTAGGGTTAGGTTTAGGATTAGGGTTGGGGTTAGGATTAGGGTTTGGGTTTGGGTTAGGGTTAGAGTTAGGGTTAGGGTTTGGGTTAGGCTTAGGGTTTGGTTTTCGGTCAGGTTTACGGTTATGGTTAGGGTTAGGGTTAGGTTTTGGGTTAGGATTAGGGTTAGGATTAGGGTTTGGGTTAGGGTTACGGTTAGGGTTACGGTTAGGATTTAAGTTTGGGTTAGGATTTGGTTTTGAGTTAGGCTTAGGGTAAGGGTTAGGTTTAGGGTTAGGCATCAGGGGTTAGGGTTAGGGTTAGTGTTAGGGTTTGGGTTAGTGTTAGGATTAGGGGCAGGGTTAGGGTTTGGGTTAGAGTTAGGGTTAGGGTTAGGGTTTGGGTTAGGGTTAGTGTTAGGTTTAGGGTTTGGGTTAGAGTTATTGTTAGGTTTAATGGTTAGGGTTAGGGTTAGGGTTTGGGTTAGGTTTAGGGTTAGGGTTAGGGTTTGGTTTAGGATTAGGTTTAGGGTTCGGTTTTGGGTTAGGGTTAGGGCTAAGGACAGGGTTAGGGTTAGGGTTAGGTTTAGGGTTAGGGTTTAGTTTAGGGCTAGGGTTAGGGTTAGGGATAGCGTTAGGGTTAGGGTAAGGGTTAGGGATAGGGTTAGGGTTAGGGTTTGGGTTTTGGTTTGGGTTAGGGTTAGGGTTAGGGTTAGGGTTAGGGTTAGGGTTAGGGTTAGGGTTAGGTTTTGGTTTAGGGTTAGGTTTTGGGTAAGGGTTAGGGTTAGCGTTAGGGTTAGGGTTAGGTTTAGGGTATGTGTTAGGGTTAGGGTTAGGGTTAGGGTTAGGGTTTGAGTTTGGTTTTGGGTTAGGATTAGCGATAGGGTTAGCGTTAGTGTTCGGGTTTGGTATAGGGTTAGGATTAGGGTTAGGGTTAGGGTTTGGGTTAGAGTTAGGGTTAAGGTTTGGGTAAGTGTTAGGGTTAGCGTTAGGGTTTGGTTTACGGATAGGTTTAGGGATAGGGATAGGGTTAGGGTTAGGGTTAGGGTTAGGGTTAGGGTTAGGGTTAGGGTTAGGGTTTGGATTAGGGTTAGGATTACGGGCAGGGTTAGGGTTTGGGTTAGAGTTAGTGTTAGGGTTAGGGTTTGGGTTAGGGTTAGGGTTAGGTTTAGGGTTTGGGTTAGAGTTAGTGTTAGGGTTATGGTTAGGGTTAGGGTTAGGTTTACGGTTAGGGTTAGGGTTAGGGTTTGGTTCAGGATTAGGTTTAGGGTTCGGTTTTGGGTTAGGGTTTGGTTAGAGCTAGGGTTAGGGTTAGGGAAAGCGTTAGGGTTAGGGTAAGGGTTAGGGATAGGGTTAGGGTTAGGGCTTGGGTTTTGGTTTGGGTTAGGGTTAGGGTTAGGGTTACGGTTAGGGTTATTGTTAGGATTCAGGTATGGGTTTAGGTTATGGTTACGATTTGGGTTATAGTTACTTTTAGGATTTGTGGTAGGTTTGGTTTTCGGTTTGTTTAAGCGATCGGGTTAAAGTTAGGGTTCGGGTTCGGGTTTGGGTTAGGGTTAGGGTTAGGGTGAGGGTGAGGTTTTGGGTAAGTGTTAATGTTAGGGATAGGGTTAGGTTTAGTTTTCGGGTTTGGGTTAGTGTTAAGGTTAGTGCTAGGGTTTGGGTTTGGTTTGGATTAGAGTTAGGGTTAGGGTTAGCGTTAGTGTTTGGTTTAGGGTTAGGGTTAGGGTTAGCCTTAGGGTTATGATTAGAATTTGGGTTTGGGTTAGCGTTAGGGTTAGGGGTAGGTTTAGGGTTTGGGTTAGGGTTTGGGTTAGGGTTACGGTTAGGTTTAGGGTTAGGGTTAGGGTTAGGGTTAGGTGTAGTGTTTGGGTTAGGGCTAGGGTTAGGATTAGGTTTAGGGTTTGCATTAGGGTTAGGGATAGGGTTAGAATGAGGGTTAGGGTTAGGGGTTAGGGTTAGGGATAGGGTTATTGTTAGCTTTAGCATTAGGGTTAGGTTTAGGGTTAGGGTTTGGGTTAGGGTAAGGTTTTGGGTTAGGGTGATGATTATTTTTAGGGTTAGTGTTAGATTTTGTGTTAGGGTTAGGGTTAGGGTTTGGATATGTATTAGTGTTAGGGTTTGGGTTAGGGTTATGGTTACTGTTAGGGTTAGTGTTTGGGTTAGTGTTAGGGTTAGGGTTAGAATGAGGGTTAGGGTTAGGCGTTAGAGTTAGGGATAGGGTTATTGTTAGTTTTATGATTAGGCTTAGGTTTAGGGTTCGGGTAAGGGTTAGGGTTTTGGTTAGGGTTAGGGTTAGGTTTAGGTTTTGGGTTAGAGTTAGTGTTAGGGTCAGGGTCAGGGTGAGGATTTGGGTTAGGTTTAGGTTTATGGTTTGGGTTTGGGTTAGGGTTAGGTTTAGGGTTAGGGTTAGGGTTAGAGTTAGGGTTAGGGTTACAGTTAGGGTTTGGGTTAGATTTAGGGTTAGTGTTAGGATTAGGGTTAGGGTTTGGGTTTTAGTTAGGGTTAGTATAAGGGTTAGTGTTTAGGTTAGGGTAAGGGTTAGGGTCAGCGTTAGGGTTAGGCGTTAGGTTTAGTTCTGAATTAGGGTTAGGTTTAGTGTTAGGGTTAGATTTAGGGTTAGGGTTAGGGGTTAGGGTTAGGGCTAGGGTTAGCATAGGGTTTAGGGTTAGGGTTAAGTTTAGGGTTAGGGATAGGGTTAGGCTTCGGGTTTGTGTTAGGGTTAGTGTTAGGGTTTGTGTTTGTGTTTGTGTTAGGGTTAAGGATAGTGTTAGGGTTAGGGTTAGAGTTTGGGTTAGGGTGAGGGTTAGGGTTAGGGTTAGTGTTTGGATTAGGGTTAGGGATAGGTTTAGGGTTAGGGTTAAGGTTAGGGGTGAGGGTTAGGGCTAGAGTAAGGGTTAGGTTTACGTTTAGGTTTAGGTTTAGGGTTAGGGTTAGGCGTAGAGTTTGGGTTAGGGTTAGGGTTAGGGTTAGGGTTTGAGTTCGGTTTTGGGTTAGGATTAGCGATAGGGTTAGGGTTAGGGTTCGGGTTTGGTATAGGGTTAGGATTAGGGTTAGGGTTAGGGTTTGGGTAAGTGTTAGGGTTAGGGATAGGGTTAGGTTTTGGGTTAGGGTTAGGGTTAAGGTTTGGGTAAGGGATAGGGTTAGGGTTAGGGTTTGGTTTATGGATAGGTTTAGGGATAGGGATAGGGTTAAGGTTAAGGTTTGGATTAGGGTTAGAGTTAGGGTTTGATTTGGTTTTGGGTTAGGGTTACGGTTAGGGTTAGGGTTAGGTTTAGGATTTGGGTTATGGTTATGATTAGGGTTTGGGTTTTGGTTAGGGTTAGGGCTAGGGTTCAGGTTTGGTTTGGGTTAGGGTTAGGGTTAGGGTTAGGTGTAGGGTTAGCGTTTGTTTTAGGTTTAGGGTTAGGGTTAGTGTTAGGGTTTGGGTTTGGGTTTGGTTTAGGTTTAGGGTTAGGTTTAGGATTAGGGTTGGGGTTAGGATTAGGGTTTGGGTTTGGGTTAGGGTTAGAGTTAGGGTTAGGGTTTGGGTTAGGCTTAGGGTTTGGTTTTCGGTCAGGTTTACGGTTATGGTTAGGGTTAGGGTTAGGTTTTGGGTTAGGATTAGGGTTAGGATTAGGGTTTGGGTTAGGGTTACGGTTAGGGTTACGGTTAGGATTTAAGTTTGGGTTAGGATTTGGTTTTGAGTTAGGCTTAGGGTTAGGGTTAGGTTTAGGGTTAGGCATCAGGGGTTAGGGTTAGGGTTAGTGTTAGGGTTTGGGTTAGTGTTAGGATTAGGGGCAGGGTTAGGGTTTGGGTTAGAGTTAGGGTTAGGGTTAGGGTTTGGGTTAGGGTTAGTGTTAGGTTTAGGGTTTGGGTTAGAGTTATTGTTAGGTTTAATGGTTAGGGTTAGGGTTAGGGTTTGGGTTAGGTTTAGGGTTAGGGTTAGGGTTTGGTTTAGGATTAGGTTTAGGGTTCGGTTTTGGGTTAGGGTTAGGGCTAAGGACAGGGTTAGGGTTAGGGTTAGGTTTAGGGTTAGGGTTTAGTTTAGGGCTAGGGTTAGGGTTAGGGATAGCGTTAGGGTTAGGGTAAGGGTTAGGGATAGGGTTAGGGTTAGGGTTTGGGTTTTGGTTTGGGTTAGGGTTAGGGTTAGGGTTAGGGTTAGGGTTAGGGTTAGGGTTAGGGTTAGGTTTTGGTTTAGGGTTAGGTTTTGGGTAAGGGTTAGGGTTAGCGTTAGGGTTAGGGTTAGGTTTAGGGTATGTGTTAGGGTTAGGGTTAGGGTTAGGGTTAGGGTTTGAGTTTGGTTTTGGGTTAGGATTAGCGATAGGGTTAGCGTTAGTGTTCGGGTTTGGTATAGGGTTAGGATTAGGGTTAGGGTTAGGGTTTGGGTTAGAGTTAGGGTTAAGGTTTGGGTAAGTGTTAGGGTTAGCGTTAGGGTTTGGTTTACGGATAGGTTTAGGGATAGGGATAGGGTTAGGGTTAGGGTTAGGGTTAGGGTTAGGGTTAGGGTTAGGGTTAGGGTTTGGATTAGGGTTAGGATTACGGGCAGGGTTAGGGTTTGGGTTAGAGTTAGTGTTAGGGTTAGGGTTTGGGTTAGGGTTAGGGTTAGGTTTAGGGTTTGGGTTAGAGTTAGTGTTAGGGTTATGGTTAGGGTTAGGGTTAGGTTTACGGTTAGGGTTAGGGTTAGGGTTTGGTTCAGGATTAGGTTTAGGGTTCGGTTTTGGGTTAGGGTTTGGTTAGAGCTAGGGTTAGGGTTAGGGAAAGCGTTAGGGTTAGGGTAAGGGTTAGGGATAGGGTTAGGGTTAGGGCTTGGGTTTTGGTTTGGGTTAGGGTTAGGGTTAGGGTTACGGTTAGGGTTATTGTTAGGATTCAGGTATGGGTTTAGGTTATGGTTACGGTTTGGGTTAGGGTTACGTTTAGGGTTTGGGTTAGGTTTGGTTTTGGGTTAGTTTTAGCGATAGGGTTAAAGTTAGGGTTCGGGTTCGGGTTTGGGTTAGGGTTAGGGTTAGGGTGAGGGTGAGGTTTTGGGTAAGTGTTAATGTTAGGGATAGGGTTAGGTTTAGTTTTCGGGTTTGGGTTAGTGTTAAGGTTAGTGCTAGGGTTTGGGTTTGGTTTGGATTAGAGTTAGGGTTAGGGTTAGCGTTAGTGTTTGGTTTAGGGTTAGGGTTAGGGTTAGCCTTAGGGTTATGATTAGAATTTGGGTTTGGGTTAGGGTTAGGGTTAGGGGTAGGTTTAGGGTTTGGGTTAGGGTTTGGGTTAGGGTTACGGTTAGGTTTAGGGTTAGGGTTAGGGTTAGAGTTAGGTGTAGTGTTTGGGTTAGGGCTAGGGTTAGGATTAGGTTTAGGGTTTGCATTAGGGTTAGGGATAGGGTTAGAATGAGGGTTAGGATTAGGGGTTAGGGTTAGGGAGAGGGTTATTGTTAGCTTTAGGATTAGGGTTAGGTTTAGGATTAGGGTTTGGGTTAGGGTAAGGTTTTGGGTTAGGGTGATGGTTATTTTTAGGGTTAGTGTTAGATTTTGTGTTAGGGTTAGGGTTAGGGTTTGGATATGTATTAGTGTTAGGGTTTGGGTTAGGGTTATGGTTACTGTTAGGGTTAGTGTTTGGGTTAGGGTTAGGGTTAGGGTTAGAATGAGGGTTAGGGTTAGGTGTTAGGGTTAGGGATAGGGTTATTGTTAGCTTTATGATTAGGCTTAGGTTTAGGGTTCGGGTAAGGGTTAGGGTTTTGGTTAGGGTTAGGGTTAGGGTTAGGGTTAGGGTTTGGGTTAGAATTAGTGTTAGGGTCAGGGTCATGG
This sequence comes from Eospalax fontanierii, assembly GCA_035773235.1. Classification (NCBI taxonomy): domain Eukaryota; kingdom Metazoa; phylum Chordata; class Mammalia; order Rodentia; family Spalacidae; genus Eospalax; species Eospalax fontanierii. The sequence goes on along the minus strand of JAJHUQ010000039.1, from coordinate 774,587 downwards.
TGAGGATTTGGGTTAGGGTTAGGTTTATGGTTTGGGTTTGGGTTAGGGTTAGGTTTAGGGTTAGGGTTAGGGTTAGAGTTAGGGTTAGGGTTACAGTTAGGGTTTGGGTTAGATTTAGGGTCAGTGTTAGGATTAGGGTTAGGGTTTGGGTTTTAGTTAGGGTTAGGGTAGGGTTAGTGTTTAGGTTAGGGTTAGGGTTAGGGTCAGCGTTAGGGTTAGGCGTTAGGTTTAGTTCTGATTTACGGTTAGGTTTAGTGTTAGGGTTAGATTTAGGGTTAGGGTTTCGGGTTAGGGTTAGGGCTAGGGTTAGCATAGGGTTTAGGGTTAGGGTTAAGTTTAGGGTTAGGGTTTGGGTTAGGCTTCGGGTTTGTGTTAGGGTTAGGGTTAGGGTTTGGGTTTGTGTTTGTGTTAGGTTTAAGGATAGTGTTAGGGTTAGGGTTAGAGTTTGGGTTAGGGTTAGGGTTAGGGTTAGGGTTAGGGTTTGAGTTTGGTTTTGGGTTAGGATTAGCGATAGGGTTAGGGTTAGGGTTCGGGTTTGGTATAGGGTTAGGATTAGGGTTAGGGTTAGGGTTTGGGTAAGTGTTAGGGTTAGGGATAGGGTTAGGTTTTGGGTTAGGGTTAGGGTTAAGGTTTGGGTAAGGGTTAGGGTTAGGGTTAGGGTTTGGTTTACGGATAGGTTTAGGGATAGGGATAGGGTTAGTGTTCAGGTTTGGATTAGGGTTAGAGTTAGGGTTTGATTTGGTTTTGGGTTAGGGTTAGGGTTAGGGTTAGGGTTTCGGTTAGGGTTACGGTTAGGGTTAGGGTTAGGTTTAGGATTTGCGTTAGGGTTATGATTAGGGTTTGTGTTTTGGTTAGGGTTAGGGCTAGGGTTCGGGTTTGGTTTGGGTTAGGGTTAGGGTTAGGACTTTGGATTAGGCTTAGGGTTAGGTATAGGTGTAGGGTTAGGGTTTGGTTTAGGTTTAGGGTTAGGGTTGGTGTTAGGGTTTGGGTTTGGGTTTGGTTTAGGTTTAGGGTTAGGGTTAGGATTAGGGTTCAGGTTAGGATTAGGGTTTGGGTTTGGTTTAGGGTTAGAGTTAGGGTTAGGGTTTGGGTTAGGCTTAGGGTTTGGTTTTGGGTCAGGTTTACGGTTATGGTTAGGGTTAGGGTTAGGTTTTGGGTTAGGATTAGGGTTTGGGTTAGGGTTACGGTTAGGTTTACGGTTAGGATTTAATTTTGGTTTAGGATTTGGTTTTGAGTTACGGTTAGGGTTAGGGTTAGGGTTAGGTTTAGGGTTAGGCATCAGGGGTTAGGGTTAGGGTTAGGGTTACGGTTTGGGTTAGGGTTAGGATTAGGGGCAGGGTTAGGGTTTGGGATAGAGTTAGGGTTATGGTTAGGGTTTGGGTTAGGGTTAGGGTTACAGTTAGGGTTTGGGTTAGATTTAGGGTCAGTGTTAGGATTAGGGTTAGGGTTTGGGTTTTAGTTAGGGTTAGGGTAAGGGTTAGTGTTTAGGTTAGGCTTAGGGTTAGGGTCAGCGTTAGGGTCAGGCGTTAGGTTTAGTTCTGAATTAGGGTTAGGTTTAGTGTTAGGGTTAGATTTAGGGTTAGGGTTACGGGTTAGGGTTAGGGCTAGGGTTAGCATAGGGTTTAGGGTTAGGGTTAATTTTAGGGTTAGGGTTAGGGTTAGGCTTCGGGTTTGTGTTAGGGTTAGTGTTAGGGTTTGGGTTTGTGTTTGTGTTAGGGTTAAGGATAGTGTTAGGGTTAGGGTTAGAGTTTGGGTTAGGGTTAGGGTTAGGGTTAGGGTTTGAGTTTGGTTTTGGGTTAGGATTAGCGATAGGGTTAGGGTTAGGGTTCGGGTTTGGTATAGGGTTAGGATTAGGGTTAGGGTTAGGGTTTGGGTAAGTGTTAGGGTTAGGGATAGGGTTAGGTTTTGGGTTACGGTTAGGGTTTAGGTTTGGGTAAGGGTTAGGGTTAGGGTTTGGTTTACGGATAGGTTTAGGGATAGGGATAGGTTTAGTGTTAAGGTTTGGATTAGGGTTAGAGTTAGGGTTTGATTTGGTTTTGCGTTAGGGTTAGGGTTTGGGTTAGGGTTTGGGTTAGGGTTACGGTTAGGGTTAGGGTTAGGTTTAGGATTTGGGTTAGGGTTATGATTAGGGTTCGGGTTTTGGTTAGGGTTAGGGCTAGGGTTCGGGTTTGGTTTGGGTTAGGGTTAGGGTTAGGACTTTGGATTAGGCTTAGGGTTAGGGTTAGGTGTAGGGTTAGGGTTTGGTTTAGGTTTAGGGTTAGGGTTGGTGTTAGGGTTTGGGTTTGGGTTTGGTTTAGGTTTAGGGTTAGGGTTAGGATTAGGGTTCAGGTTAGGATTAGGGTTTGGGTTTGAGTTAGGGTTAGAGTTAGGGTTAGGGTTTGGGTTAGGCTTAGGGTTTGGTTTTGGGTCAGGTGTACGGTTATGGTTAGGGTTAGGGTTAGGTTTTGGGTTAGGATTAGGGTTAGGATTAGGGTTTGGGTTAGGGTTACGGTTAGGTTTACGGTTAGGATTTAATTTTGGGTTAGGATTTGGTTTTGAGTTACGGTTAGGGTTAGGGTTAGGGTTAGGTTTAGGGTTAGGCATCAGGGGTTAGGGTTAGGGTTAGGGATAGGGTTTGGGTTAGGGTTAGGATTAGGGGCAGGGTTAGGGTTTGGGATAGAGTTAGGGTTAGGGTTAGGGTTTGGGTTAGGGTTAGGGTTAGGGTTAGGTTTAGGGTTAGGCATCAGGGGTTAGGGTTAGGGTTAGGGTTAGGGTTTGGGTTAGGGTTAGGATTAGGGGCATGGTTAGGGTTTGGGATAGAGTTAGGGTTAGGGTTAGGGTTTGGGTTAGGGTTAGTGTTAGGTTTAGGGTTTGGGTTAGAGTTAGTGTTAGGTTTAATGGTTAGGGTTAGGGTTAGGGTTTGGGTTAGATTTAGGGTTAGGGTTAGGGTTTGGTTTAGGATTAGGTTTAGGGTTCGGTTTTGGGTTAGGGTTAGGGCTAAGGACAGGGTTAGGGTTAGGGTTAGGTTTAGTGTTAGGGTTTGGTTTAGGGCTAGGTTTAGGGTAGGGATAGCGTTAGGGTTAGGGTAAGGGTTAGGGATAGGGTTAGGGTTAGGGTTTGGGTTTTGGTTTGGGTTAGGGTTAGGGTTACGTTTAGGGTTAGTGTTACGATTAGGGTATGGGTTTAGGTTATGGTTAGGGTTTGGGTTAGGGTTAGGGTTAGGGTTAGGTTTGGGTTTGGGTTAGGTTTACGAAGAGGGTTAGGGTTAGGGTTACGGTTTGAGTTTGGTTTTGGGTTAGGTTTAGCGATAGGGTTAAGGTTAGAGTTCGGGTTTGGGTTTGGGTTAGGGTTAGTGTTAGGGTGCGGGTGAGGGTTTGGGTAAGTGTTAGGATTAGGGATAGAGTTAGGTTCAGTTTTCGGGTTTGGGTTAGGGTTAGGGTTAGTGTTTGGCTTAGGATTAGGTTTAGGGTTCCGGTTTGGGTTAAGGTTAGGGTTAGGGGTAGGGTTTGGGTTAGGGCTGGGGTTAGGGTTAGGGATAGCGTTAAGGTTAGGGATAGGGTTAGGGATACGGTTAGGGTTAGGGTTTGGGTTTGGGTTAGGTTTAGGGTTACGGTTAGGGTTAGTGTTAGGATTAGGGTATGGGTTTAGGTTATGGTTAGGGTTTGGGTTAGGGTTAGCGTTTGGTTTGGGTTTGGGTTAGGGTTAGGGTGAGGGTTAGGTTTAGGGTTTGGTGTTGGGTTAGGGTTAGGGTTAGGGTTAGGGTTTGGTTTGGGTTAGTGTTAGGGTTAGGTTTAGTATGAGCGATAGGTTTAGGGTTTTGGGTTGGGTTCGGTTTTGGGTTAGGGTTATGTTTAGAGTTAGGGTTTGCGTTAGGGTTAGGGTTAGGGTTAGGGTTAGTGGTAGGGTTTGTGTTTGGATTTGGCTTAGGTTTAGGGTTAGGGTTAGGATTAGGGTTAGGGTTAGGGTTTGGGTAAGTGTTAGGGTTAGGGATAGGGTTAGGTTTTGGGTTAGTGTTAGGGTTAAGGTTTGGGTAAGGGTTAGGGTTAGGGTTAGGATTTGGTTTACAGATAGGTTTAGGAATAGGGTTAGGGTTAGTGTTAGGATTAGGGTTTGGATTTGGTTTAGGGTTAGGGTTAGGGTTAGGGTTTGGGTTAGGGTTACGGTTAGGGTTAGGGTTAGGGTTAGGATTTGGGTTAGGGTTATGATTAGGGTTTGGGTTAGGGTTTGGGTTTTGGTGTGGGTTAGGGCTAGGGTTCGGGTTTGGTTTGGGTTAGGGTTAGGGTTAGGATTAGGGTTTGGATTAGGTTTAGGGTTAGGGTTAGGTGTAGGGTTAGGGTTTGGGTTAGGTTTAGGGTTAGGGTTATTGTTAGGGCTTGGGTTAGGGTTAGGTTTAGGGTTAGGATTAGGGTTAGGATTAGGGTTCGGTTTAGGATTAGGGTTTGGGTTTGGGTTAGGTTTAGGGTTATGGTTATGGTTAGGGTAAGGGTTTGGGTTAGGATTAGGGTTAGGATTTGTGTTAGTGTTACGGTTAGGGTTACGGTTAGGATTTAAGTTTGGGTTAGGGTTTGATTTTGAGTTAGGGTTAGGGTTAGGGTTAGGGTTAGTCTTAGGCATCAGGTGTTAGGGTTAGGGTTAGAGTTAGGATTAGGGGCAGGGTTAGTATTTGGGTTAGAGTTAGTGTTAGTGTTAAGTTTTTGGTTAGGGTTAGGGTTAGGTTTAGGATTTGGGTTAGGGTTACTGTTAGGTTTAGTGGTTAGGGTTCGGGTTCGGGTTAGGGTTAGGGTTAGGGTTAGGGTTTGGGTTAGGATTAGGTTTAGGGTTCGGTTTTGTGTTAGGGTTAGGGTTAGGGTCAGGGTTTGGGTTAGCGTTAGGTTTAGGGTTAGGGTTTGTGTTAGGGCTAGGGTTAGGGTTAGGGATAGCGTTAAGATTAGGGTAAGGGTTAGGGATAGGTTTAGGGTTAGGGTTTGGGTTTTGGTTTGGGTTAGGGTTAGGATGAGGGTTAGGGTTAGGGTTAGTTTTTGAGTTGGGTTTTGGGTTAGGTTTAGCGATAGGGTTAAGGTTAGGGTTCAGGTTCGGGTTTGGGTTAGGGTTAGGGTTAGGGTGAGGGTGAGGGTTTGGGTAAGTATTAGGGTTAGGGATAGGGTTAGGTTTAGTGTTCGGGTTAGGGTTAGGGTTTGGGTTAGGGTTAGGTTTAGGGTTTGAGCTAGAGTTAGTGTTAGGTTTAATGGTTAGGGTTAGGGTTAGGGTTTGGCTTAGGCTTAGGGTTAGGGTTAGGGGTTGGTTTACGATTAGGTTTAGGGTTCGGTTTTGGGTTAGGGTTAGGGCTAAGGACAGGGTTAGGGTTAGGGTTAGGTTTAGGGTTAGGGTTTAGTTTAGGGCTAGGGTTAGGGTTAGGGATAGCGTTAGGGTTAGGGTAAGGGTTAGGGATAGGGTTAGGGTTAGGGTTTGGGTTTTGGTTTGGGTTAGGGTTAGGGTTAGGTTTAGCGTTATGGTTAGGGTAAGGGTTAGGGTTAGGTTTTGGTTTAGGGTAAGGTTTTGGGTAAGGGTTAGGGTTAGCGTTAGGGTTAGGGTTAGGTTTAGGGTATGTGTTAGGGTTAGGGTTAGGGTTAGGGTTAGGGTTTGCGTTTGGTTTTGGGTTAGGATTAGCGATAGGGTTAGCGTTAGTGTTCGGGTTTGGTATAGGGTTAGGATTAGGGTTAGGGTTAGGGTTTGGGTTAGTTTTAGGGTTAGGGTTAGGGTTAGGGTTTGGGGTAGGGTTAGGATTACGGGTAGGGTTGGGGTTTGGGTTAGAGTTAGTGTTAGGGTTAGGGTTTGGGTTAGGGTTAGGGTTAGGTTTAGGGTTTGGGTTAGAGTTAGTGTTAGGTTTAGTGGTTAGGGTTAGGCTTAGGGTTTTGGTTTATGTTTTGGGTTAGGGTTAGGGTTTGGTTCAGGATTCGGTTTAGGGTTCGGTTTTGGGTTAGGCCTAGGGTTAGGGTTAGGGAAAGCGTTAGGGTTAGGGTAAGGGTTAGGGATAGGGTTAGGGTTAGGGTTTGGGTTTTGGTTTGGGTTAGGGTTAGGGTTACGGTTAGGGTTATTGTTAGGATTCAGTTATGGGTTTAGGTTATGGTTACGGTTTGGGTTAGGGTTAGGTTTAGGGTTTGGGTTAGGTTTGGTTTTGGGTTAGTTTTAGCGATAGGGTTAAAGTTAGGGTTCGGGTTCGGGTTTGGGTTAGGGTTAGGGTTAGGGTGAGGGTGAGGTTTTGGGTAAGTGTTAATGTTAGGGATAGGGTTAGGTTTAGTTTTCCGGTTTGGGTTAGTGTTAAGGTTAGTGCTAGGGTTTGGGTTTGGTTTGGATTAGAGTTAGGGTTAGGGTTAGCGTTAGTGTTTGGTTTAGGGTTAGGGTTAGGGTTAGCCTTAGGGTTATGATTAGAATTTGGGTTTGGGTTAGCGTTAGGGTTAGGGGTAGGTTTAGGGTTTGGGTTAGGGTTTGGGTTAGGGTTACGGTTAGGTTTAGGGTTAGGGTTAGGGTTAGGGTTAGGTGTAGTGTTTGGGTTAGGGCTAGGGTTAGGATTAGGTTTAGGGTTTGCATTAGGGTTAGGGATAGGGTTAGAATGAGGGTTAGGGTTAGGGGTTAGGGGTAGGGATAGGGTTATTGTTAGGTTTAGCATTAGGGTTAGGTTTAGGGTTAGGGTTTGGGTTAGGGTAAGGTTTTGGGTTAGGGTGATGATTATTTTTAGGGTTAGTGTTAGATTTTGTGTTAGGGTTAGGGTTAGGGTTTGGATATGTATTAGTGTTAGGGTTTGGGTTAGGGTTATGGTTACTGTTAGGGTTAGTGTTTGGGTTAGTGTTAGGGTTAGGGTTAGAATGAGGGTTAGGGTTAGGCGTTAGAGTTAGGGATAGGGTTATTGTTAGTTTTATGATTAGGCTTAGGTTTAGGGTTCGGGTAAGGGTTAGGGTTTTGGTTAGGGTTAGGGTTAGGTTTAGGTTTTGGGTTAGAGTTAGTGTTAGGGTCAGGGTCAGGGTGAGGATTTGGGTTAGGTTTAGGTTTATGGTTTGGGTTTGGGTTAGGGTTAGGTTTAGGGTTAGGGTTAGGGTTAGAGTTAGGGTTAGGGTTACAGTTAGGGTTTGGGTTAGATTTAGGGTTAGTGTTAGGATTAGGGTTAGGGTTTGGGTTTTAGTTAGGGTTAGTATAAGGGTTAGTGTTTAGGTTAGGGTAAGGGTTAGGGTCAGCGTTAGGGTTAGGCGTTAGGTTTAGTTCTGAATTAGGGTTAGGTTTAGTGTTAGGGTTAGATTTAGGGTTAGGGTTAGGGGTTAGGGTTAGGGCTAGGGTTAGCATAGGGTTTAGGGTTAGGGTTAAGTTTAGGGTTAGGGATAGGGTTAGGCTTCGGGTTTGTGTTAGGGTTAGTGTTAGGGTTTGTGTTTGTGTTTGTGTTAGGGTTAAGGATAGTGTTAGGGTTAGGGTTAGAGTTTGGGTTAGGGTGAGGGTTAGGGTTAGGGTTAGTGTTTGGATTAGGGTTAGGGATAGGTTTAAGGTTAGGGTTAAGGTTAGGGGTGAGGGTTAGGGCTAGAGTAAGGGTTAGGTTTACGTTTAGGTTTAGGTTTAGGGTTAGGGTTAGGCGTAGAGTTTGGGTTAGGGTTAGGGTTAGGGTTAGGGTTTGAGTTCGGTTTTGGGTTAGGATTAGCGATAGGGTTAGGGTTAGGGTTCGGGTTTGGTATAGGGTTAGGATTAGGGTTAGGGTTAGGGTTTGGGTAAGTGTTAGGGTTAGGGATAGGGTTAGGTTTTGGGTTAGGGTTAGGGTTAAGGTTTGGGTAAGGGATAGGGTTAGGGTTAGGGTTTGGTTTATGGATAGGTTTAGGGATAGGGATAGGGTTAAGGTTAAGGTTTGGATTAGGGTTAGAGTTAGGGTTTGATTTGGTTTTGGGTTAGGGTTACGGTTAGGGTTAGGGTTAGGTTTAGGATTTGGGTTATGGTTATGATTAGGGTTTGGGTTTTGGTTAGGGTTAGGGCTAGGGTTCAGGTTTGGTTTGGGTTAGGGTTAGGGTTAGGGTTAGGTGTAGGGTTAGCGTTTGTTTTAGGTTTAGGGTTAGGGTTAGTGTTAGGGTTTGGGTTTGGGTTTGGTTTAGGTTTAGGGTTAGGTTTAGGATTAGGGTTGGGGTTAGGATTAGGGTTTGGGTTTGGGTTAGGGTTAGAGTTAGGGTTAGGGTTTGGGTTAGGCTTAGGGTTTGGTTTTCGGTCAGGTTTACGGTTATGGTTAGGGTTAGGGTTAGGTTTTGGGTTAGGATTAGGGTTAGGATTAGGGTTTGGGTTAGGGTTACGGTTAGGGTTACGGTTAGGATTTAAGTTTGGGTTAGGATTTGGTTTTGAGTTAGGGTTAGGGTTAGGGTTAGGTTTAGGGTTAGGCATCAGGGGTTAGGGTTAGGGTTAGTGTTAGGGTTTGGGTTAGTGTTAGGATTAGGGGCAGGGTTAGGGTTTGGGTTAGAGTTAGGGTTAGGGTTAGGGTTTGGGTTAGGGTTAGTGTTAGGTTTAGGGTTTGGGTTAGAGTTAGTGTTAGGTTTAATGGTTAGGGTTAGGGTTAGGGTTTGGGTTAGGTTTAGGGTTAGGGTTAGGGTTTGGTTTAGGATTAGGTTTAGGGTTCGGTTTTGGGTTAGGGTTAGGGCTAAGGACAGGGTTAGGGTTAGGGTTAGGTTTAGGGTTAGGGTTTAGTTTAGGGCTAGGGTTAGGGTTAGGGATAGCGTTAGGGTTAGGGTAAGGGTTAGGGATAGGGTTAGGGTTAGGGTTTGGGTTTTGGTTTGGGTTAGGGTTAGGGTTAGGGTTAGGGTTAGGGTTAGGGTTAGGGTTAGGTTTTGGTTTAGGGTTAGGTTTTGGGTAAGGGTTAGGGTTAGCGTTAAGGTTAGGGTTAGGTTTAGGGTATGTGTTAGGGTTAGGGTTAGGGTTAGGGTTAGGGTTTGAGTTTGGTTTTGGGTTAGGATTAGCGATAGGGTTAGCGTTAGTGTTCGGGATTGGTATAGGGTTAGGATTAGGGTTAGGGTTAGGGTTTGGGTTAGAGTTAGGGTTAAGGTTTGGGTAAGTGTTAGGGTTAGCGTTAGGGTTTGGTTTACGGATAGATTTAGGGATAGGGATAGGGTTAGGGTTAGGGTTAGGGTTAGGGTTAGGGTTAGGGTTTGGATTAGGGTTAGGATTACGGGCAGGGTTAGGGTTTGGGTTAGAGTTAGTGTTAGGGTTAGGGTTTGGGTTAGGGTTAGGGTTAGGTTTAGGGTTTGGGTTAGAGTTAGTGTTAGGGTTATGGTTAGGGTTAGGGTTAGGTTTAGGGTTAGGGTTAGGGTTAGGGTTTGGTTCAGGATTAGGTTTAGGGTTCGGTTTTGGGTTAGGGTTTGGGTTAGGGCTAGGGTTAGGGTTAGGGAAAGCGTTAGGGTTAGGGTAAGGGTTAGGGATAGGGTTAGGGTTAGGGCTTGGGTTTTGGTTTGGGTTAGGGTTAGGGTTAGGGTTACGGTTAGGGTTATTGTTAGGATTCAGGTATGGTTTTAGGTTATGGTATCGGTTTGGGTTAGGGTTACGTTTAGGGTTTGGGTTAGGTTTGGTTTTGGGTTAGTTTTAGCGATAGGGTTAAAGTTAGGGTTCGGGTTCGGGTTTGGGTTAGGGTTAGGGTTAGGGTGAGGGTGAGGTTTTGGGGAAGTGTTAATGTAAGGGATAGGGTTAGGTTTAGTTTTCGGGTTTGGGTTAGTGTTAAGGTTAGTGCTAGGGTTTGGGTTTGGTTTGGATTAGAGTTAGGGTTAGGGTTAGCATTAGTGTTTGGTTTAGGGTTAGGGTTAGGGTTAGCCTTAGGGTTATGATTAGAATTTGGGTTTGGGTTAGGGTTAGGGTTAGGGGTAGGTTTAGGGTTTGGGTTAGGGTTTGGGTTAGGGTTACGGTTAGGTTTAGGGTTAGGGTTAGGGTTAGAGTTAGGTGTAGTGTTTGGGTTAGGGCTAGGGTTAGGATTAGGTTTAGGGTTTGCATTAGGGTTAGGGATAGGGTTAGAATGAGGGTTAGGATTAGGGGTTAGGGTTAGGGAGAGGGTTATTGTTAGCTTTAGGATTAGGGTTAGGTTTAGGGTTAGGGTTTGGGTTAGGGTAAGGTTTTGGGTTAGGGTGATGGTTATTTTTAGGGTTAGTGTTAGATTTTGTGTTAGGGTTAGGGTTAGGGTTTGGATATGTATTAGTGTTAGGGTTTGGGTTAGGGTTATGGTTACTGTTAGGGTTAGTGTTTGGGTTAGGGTTAGGGTTAGGGTTAGAATGAGGGTTAGGGTTAGGTGTTAGGGTTAGGGATAGGGTTATTGTTAGCTTTATGATTAGGCTTAGGTTTAGGGTTCGGGTAAGGGTTAGGGTTTTGGTTAGGGTTAGGGTTAGGGTTAGGGTTAGGGTTTGGGTTAGAATTAGTGTTAGGGTCAGGGTCATGGTGAGGATTTGGGTTAGGGTTAGGTTTATGGTTTGGGTTTGGGTTAGGGTTAGGGTTAGAGTTAGGGTTAGGGTTAGTGTTAGGGTTTGGGTTAGATTTAGGGTCAGTGTTAGGATTAGGGTTAGGGTTTGGGTTTTAGTTAGGGTTAGGGTAGGGTTAGTGTTTAGGTTAGGGTTAGGGTTAGGGTCAGCGTTAGGGTTAGGCGTTAGGTTTAGTTCTGATTTACGGTTAGGTTTAGTGTTAGGGTTAGATTTAGGGTTAGGGTTTCGGGTTAGGGTTAGGGCTAGGGTTAGCATAGGGTTTAGGGTTAGGGTTAAGTTTAGGGTTAGGGTTAGGGTTAGGCTTCGGGTTTGTGTTAGGGTTAGGGTTAGGGTTTGGGTTTGTGTTTGTGTTAGGGTTAAGGATAGTGTTAGGGTTAGGGTTAGAGTTTGGGTTAGGGTTAGGGTTAGGGTTAGGGTTTGAGTTTGGTTTTGGGTTAGGATTAGCGATAGGGTTAGGGTTAGGGTTCGGGTTTGGTATAGGGTTAGGATTAGGGTTAGGGTTAGGGTTTGGGTAAGTGTTAGGGTTAGGGATAGGGTTAGGTTTTGGGTTACGGTTAGGGTTTAGGTTTGGGTAAGGGTTAGGGTTAGGGTTTGGTTTACGGATAGGTTTAGGGATAGGGATAGGTTTAGTGTTAAGGTTTGGATTAGGGTTAGAGTTAGGGTTTGATTTGGTTTTGCGTTAGGGTTAGGGTTTGGGTTAGGGTTTGGGTTAGGGTTACGGTTAGGGTTAGGGTTAAGTTTAGGATTTGGGTTAGGGTTATGATTAGGGTTCGGGTTTTGGTTAGGGTTAGGGCTAGGGTTCGGGTTTGGTTTGGGTTAGGGTTAGGGTTAGGACTTTGGATTAGGCTTAGGGTTAGGGTTAGGTGTAGGGTTAGGGTTTGGTTTAGGTTTAGGGTTAGGGTTGGTGTTAGGGTTTGGGTTTGGGTTTGGTTTAGGTTTAGGGTTAGGGTTAGGATTAGGGTTCAGGTTAGGATTAGGGTTTGGGTTTGAGTTAGGGTTAGAGTTAGGGTTAGGGTTTGGGTTAGGCTTAGGGTTTGGTTTTGGGTCAGGTTTACGGTTATGGTTAGGGTTAGGGTTAGGTTTTGGGTTAGGATTAGGGTTAGGATTAGGGTTTGGGTTAGGGTTACGGTTAGGTTTACGGTTAGGATTTAATTTTGGGTTAGGATTTGGTTTTGAGTTACGGTTAGGGTTAGGGTTAGGGTTAGGTTTAGGGTTAGGCATCAGGGGTTAGGGTTAGGGTTAGGGATAGGGTTAGGGTTAGGGTTAGGATTAGGGGCAGGGTTAGGGTTTGGGATAGAGTTAGGGTTAGGGTTAGGGTTTGGGTTAGGGTTAGGGTTAGGGTTAGGTTTAGGGTTAGGCATCAGGGGTTAGGGTTAGGGTTAGGGTTTGGGTTAGGGTTAGGATTAGGGGCATGGTTAGGGTTTGGGATAGAGTTAGGGTTAGGGTTAGGGTTTGGGTTAGGGTTAGTGTTAGGTTTAGGGTTTGGGTTAGAGTTAGTGTTAGTTTTAATGGTTAGGGTTAGGGTTAGGGTTTGGGTTAGATTTAGGGTTAGGGTTAGGGTTTGGTTTAGGATTAGGTTTAGGGTTCGTTTTTGGGTTAGGGTTAGGGCTAAGGACAGGGTTAGGGTTAGGGTTAGGTTTAGTGTTAGGGTTTGGTTTAGGGCTAGGTTTAGGGTAGGGATAGCGTTAGGGTTAGGGTAAGGGTTAGGGATAGGGTTAGGGTTAGGGTTTGGGTTTTGGTGTGGGTTAGGGTTAGGGTTACGTTTAGGGTTAGTGTTACGATTAGGGTATGGGTTTAGGTTATGGTTAGGGTTTGGGTTAGGGTTAGGGTTAGGGTTAGGTTTGGGTTTGGGTTAGGTTTACGAAGAGGGTTAGGGTTAGGGTTACGGTTTGAGTTTGGTTTTGGGTTAGGTTTAGCGATAGGGTTAAGGTTAGAGTTCGGGTTTGGGTTTGGGTTAGGGTTAGTGTTAGGGTGCGGGTGAGGGTTTGGGTAAGTGTTAGGATTAGGGATAGAGTTAGGTTCAGTTTTCGGGTTTGGGTTAGGGTTAGGGTTAGTGTTTGGCTTAGGATTAGGTTTAGGGTTCCGGTTTGGGTTAAGGTTAGGGTTAGGGGTAGGGTTTGGGTTAGGGCTGGGGTTAGGGTTAGGGATAGCGTTAAGGTTAGGGATAGGGTTAGGGATACGGTTAGGGTTAGGGTTTGGGTTTGGGTTAGGTTTAGGGTTACGGTTAGGGTTAGTGTTAGGATTAGGGTATGGGTTTAGGTTATGGTTAGGGTTTGGGTTAGGGTTAGCGTTTGGTTTGGGTTTGGGTTAGGGTTAGGGTGAGGGTTAGGTTTAGGGTTTGGTGTTGGGTTAGGGTTAGGGTTAGGGTTAGGGTTTGGTTTGGGTTAGTGTTAGGGTTAGGTTTAGTATGAGCGATAGGTTTAGGGTTTTGGGTTGGGTTCGGTTTTGGGTTAGGGTTATGTTTAGAGTTAGGGTTTGCGTTAGGGTTAGGGTTAGGGTTAGGGTTAGTGGTAGGGTTTGTGTTTGGATTTGGCTTAGGTTTAGGGTTAGGGTTAGGATTAGGGTTAGGGTTAGGGTTTGGGTAAGTGTTAGGGTTAGGGATAGGGTTAGGTTTTGGGTTAGTGTTAGGGTTAAGGTTTGGGTAAGGGTTAGGGTTAGGGTTAGGATTTGGTTTACAGATAGGTTTAGGAATAGGGTTAGGGTTAGTGTTAGGATTAGGGTTTGGATTTGGTTTAGGGTTAGGGTTTGGGTTAGGGTTTGGGTTAGGGTTACGGTTAGGCTTTGGGTTAGGGTTAGGATTTGGGTTAGGGTTATGATTAGGGTTTGGGTTAGGGTTTGGGTCTTGGCGTGGGTTAGGGCTAGGGTTCGGGTTTGGTTTGGGTTAGGGTTAGGGTTAGGATTAGGGTTTGGATTAGGTTTAGGGTTAGGGTTAGGTGTAGGGTTAGGGTTTGGGTTAGGTTTAGGGTTAGGGTTATTGTTAGGGTTTGGGTTTGGTTTTGGTTTAGGGTTAGGGTTAGGGTTAGGATTAGGGTTCGGTTTAGGATTAGGGTTTGGGTTTGGGTTAGGTTTAGGGTTATGGTTATGGTTAGGGTAAGGGTTTGGGTTAGGATTAGGGTTAGGATTTGTGTTAGTGTTACGGTTAGGGTTACGGTTAGGATTTAAGTTTGGGTTAGGGTTTGATTTTGAGTTAGGGTTAGGGTTAGGGTTAGGGTTAGTCTTAGGCATCAGGTGTTAGGGTTAGGGTTAGAGTTAGGATTAGGGGCAGGGTTAGTATTTGGGTTAGAGTTAGTGTTAGTGTTAAGTTTTTGGTTAGGGTTAGGGTTAGGTTTAGGATTTGGGTTAGGGTTACTGTTAGGTTTAGTGGTTAGGGTTCAGGGTTCGGGTTAGGGTTAGGGTTAGGGTTAGGGTTTGGGTTAGGATTAGGTTTAGGGTTCGGTTTTGTGTTAGGGTTAGGGTTAGGGTCAGGGTTTGGGTTAGCGTTAGGTTTAGGGTTAGGGTGTGTGTTAGGGCTAGGGTTAGGGTTAGGGATAGCGTTAAGATTAGGGTAAGGGTTAGGGATAGGTTTAGGGTTAGGGTTTGGGTTTTGGTTTGGGTTAGGGTTAGGATGAGGGTTAGGGTTAGGGTTAGTTTTTGAGTTGGGTTTTGGGTTAGGTTTAGCGATAGGGTTAAGGTTAGGGTTCAGGTTCGGGTTTGGGTTAGGGTTAGGGTTAGGGTGAGGGTGAGGGTTTGGGTAAGTATTAGGGTTAGGGATAGGGTTAGGTTTAGTGTTCGGGTTTGGGTTAGGGTTAGGGTCAGTGTTAGGGTTTGGGTTTGGTTTTGAATTAGAGTTAGGGTTAGGGTTAGGGTTAGCGTTAGTGTTTGGTTTAGGGTTAGGATTAGGGTTAGGGTTTGGGGTCAGGGGTTAGGGCTAGGGTTAGGGTTAGCGTTTGGGTTAGGGTTAGGGTTAGGGTTAGGGTTTGGGTTAGGGTTAGGGTTAAGGTTTGGGTAAGGGATAGGGTTAGTTTTAAGGTTTGGTTTAGGGATAGGTTTAGGGATAGGGTTAGGGTTAGTGTTAAGGTTTGGATTAGGGTTAGAGTTAGGGTTTGTCCTTCGTTTTGGGTTAGGGTTAGGGTTAGTGTTAGGATTAGGGTTTGGGTTTGGGTTATTGTTAGGGTTAGGGTTAGGGTTTGGATTAGGGTTAGGGTTAGGATTAGGTGTAGGGTTAGGGTTTGGGTTAGGTTTAGGGTTAGGGTTAGTGTTAGGGTTTGGGTTTGGGTTTGGTTTAGGTTTAGGTTTAGGGTTAGGGTTAGGATTAGGGTTCGGATTAGGATTAGGGTTTGTATTAGGGTTAGGGTTAGGGTTTGGGTTATGGTTAGTGTTTGGGTTTGGGTTAGGGTTAGGGTTACGGTTAGGGATAGGGTTATGATTTGGTTTAGGATTAGGATAAGGGTTAGGGTTAGGGTTTCGGTTAGGGTTACGGTTAGGGTTACGGTTAGGATTTAGGTTTGGGTTAGGGTTTGGTTTTGAGTTAGGGTTAGGGTTAGGGTTTGGGTTAGGGTTAGGTTTTGGGTTAGGGAAAGGGTTAGGGTTTGGGTTAGAGCTGGGGTAGGTTTAAGGTTTGGGTTCGGGTTAGGGTTAGATTTAGGGTTTGGTTAGGGTTAATGTTAGGTTTAGGTGGTAGGGATAGGGTTAGGTTTCGGGTTAGGGTTAGGTTTAGGCTTAGGGTTAGGGTTTTGGTTAGGATTAGGTTTAGCGTTCGGGTTTGGGTTAGGGTTAGGTTTAGGGTTAGGGTTTGGGTTAGGGCTAGGTTTAGGGTTAGGGATATCGTTAAGTTTAGGGTTAGGGTTTGGGTTTGTTTTGGGTTAGGATTAGGGTTAGGGTTAGGGTTAGGTTTAGGGTTAGATTTAGCGTTAGGGTTATGATTAGAGTTTGGGTTTGGGTTAGGGTTAGGGTTCGGGTTAGGTTTAGGGTTTGGGTTAGGTTTTGGTTTAGGGTTACGGTTAGTGTTAGGGTTAGGGTTAGGGTTAGGGGTAGTGTTTGGGTTAGGTCTAGGGTTAGGATTAGGTTTAGGGTTTGCGTTAAGGTTAGGGTTAGTGTTAGAATGAGGGTTAGGCTTAGGGATTAGGGTTAGGAATAGGGTTACTGTTAGCTTTAGGGTTAGGGTTAGGTTTAGGGTTAGGGTTAGGGTTAGGTTTTGGGTTAGGGTAAGCGTTTGGGTTAGGGTGATGGTTAGGTTTAGGGTTAGTATTAGATTTTGGGTTAGGGTTAGGGTTAGGGTTAGTGTTTGGATATGTATTAGTGTTAGGGTCTGGGTTAGGGTTAGGCTTTGGATAAGGGTTAGTGTTAGGGTTTGGGTTAGGGTTAGGGTTTCTGTTAGGGTTAGTGTTTGGGTGAGGGTTAGAATTAGGGTTAGAATGAGGGTTAGGGTTAGGGGTTAGGTTTAGGGATAGGGTTATTGTTATGTTTATGGTTAGGGTTAGGTTTAGGGTTCGGGTTAGTTTTACGGTTTGGGTTAGCGTTAGGGTTAGGGTTAGTGTTAGGGTTTGGGTTAGAGTTAGTGTTAGGGTCAGGGTCAGGGTGAGGGTTTGGGTTAGGGTTAGGTTTATGATTTGGGTTTGGGTTAGGGTTAGGTTTAGGATTAGGGATAGGGTTAGAGTTAGGGTTAGGGTTACGGTTAGGGGTTGGGTTAGATTTAGGGTTAGTGTTAGGATTAGGGTTAGGGTTTGAGTTTTAGTTAGGGTTAGGGTAAGGGTTAGTGTTTGGGTTAGGGTCAGCGTTAGGGTTAGCGTTAGGTTTAGGCGTTAGGTTTAGGGCTGAATTTGGGTTAGGTTTAGTGTTAGGGTTAGATTTAGGGTCAGGGTTAGGGGTTAGGGTTAGGGCTAGGGTTAGCGTAGGGGTTAGGGTTAGGATTAGGTTTAGGGTTAGGGTTAGGGTTAGGCTTCGGGTTTGTGTTAGGGTTAGGGTTAGGGTTTGGGTTTGTGTTTCTGTTAGGGTTAAGGATAGTGTTAGGGTTAGGGTTAGGGTTTGGGTTAGGGTTAGGCTTAGGGTTAGGGATAGTGTTAGGTTTTGGTTTAGGGTTAGGGTTAGGGTTAGGCTTCGGGTTTGTGTTATGGTTAGGGTTAGGGTTTGGGTTTGTGTTTCTGTTAGGGTTAAGGATAGTGTTAGGGTTAGGGTTAGGGTTTGAGTTTGGGTTAGGTTTAGGGTTAGGGTTAGTGTTAGGGTTTGGGTTTGGGTTTGGTTTAGGTTTAGGTTTAGGGTCAGGATTAGGGTTATGGTTAGAGATAGGGTTTGGGTTTGGATTAGGGTTAGAGTTAGTGTTAAGATTTGGGTTAGGGTTAGGATTTGGGTTTGGGTTAGGTTTAGGGTGATGGTTAGAGTTAGGGTTAGGGTTTGGGTTAGGATTAGGGTTCGGGAAAGGATTTGGGTTAGGGTTACGGTTAGGGTTACGGTTAGGATTTAAGTTTTGGTTAGGGTTTGGTTTTGAGTTAGGGTTAGGTTTAAGGTTACGGTCAGGCATCAGGGGTTAGGGTTAGGGTTAGGGTTACTGTTTGGGTTAGGGTTAGGATTAGGGGCAGGGTTAGGGTTTGGGTTAGAGTTAGGGTTAGGGTTAGGTTTAGGGTTAGGGTTAGGGTTAGGTTTAGGGTTAGGGTTAGATTTAGGGTTAGAGTTAGTGTTAGG
>JAJHUQ010000039.1:752500-755000 GCA_035773235.1 Eospalax fontanierii | reverse complement strand
TTGTTAGGGTTTGGGTTTGGTTTTGGTTTAGGGTTAGGGTTAGGGTTAGGATTAGGGTTCGGTTTAGGATTAGGGTTTGGGTTTGGGTTAGGTTTAGGGTTATGGTTGGGGTTAGGGTCAGGGTTTGGTTTAGGATTAGGGTTAGGGTTTGTGTTAGTGTTACGGTTAGGGTTACGGTTAGGATTTAAGTTTGGGTTAGGGTTTGATTTTGAGTTAGGGTTAGGGTTAGGGTTAGGTTTAGGGTTAGTCTTAGGCATCAGGTGTTAGGGTTAGGGTTAGAGTTAGGATTAGGGGCAGGGTTAGTATTTGGGTTAGAGTTAGTGTTAGTGCTAAGTTTTTGGTTAGGGTTAGGGTTAGGTTTAGGATTTGGGTTAGGGTTACTGTTAGGTTTAGTGGTTAGGTTTCGGGTTAGGGTTAGGGTTAGGATTAGGGTTAGAGTTTGGGTTAGGATTAGGTTTAGGGTTCGGGTTTGTGTTAGGGTTAGGGTTAGGGTAAGGGTTTGGGTTAGCGTTAGGTTTAGGGTTAGGGTTTGGGTTAGGGCTAGGGTTAGGGTTAGGGATAGCGTTAGGGTTAGGGTAAGGGTTAGGGATAGGTTTAGGGTTAGGGTTTGGGTTTTGGTTTGGGTTAGGGTTAGGATGAGGGTTAGGGTTAGGGTTAGTTTTTGAGTTGGGTTTTGGGTTAGGTTTAGCGATAGGGTTAAAGTTAGGTTTCGGGTTCGGGGTTTGGTTAGGGTTAGGGTTAGGGTGAGGGTGAGGGTTTGGGTAAGTGTTAGGGTTAGGGATAGGGTTAGGTTTAGTGTTCGGGTTTGGGTTAGGGTTAGGGTCAGTGTTAGGGTTTGGGTTTGGGTTTGAATTAGAGTTAGGGTTAGGCTTAGGGTTAGCGTTAGTGTTTGGTTTAGGGTTAGGATTAGGGTTAGGGTTTGGGGTCATGGGTTAGGGCTAGGGTTAGGGTTAGCGTTTGGGTTAGGGTTAGGGTTTGGGTTAGGGTTAGGGTTAAGGTTTGGGTAAGGGATAGGGTTAGTTTTAAGGTTTGGTTTAGGGATAGGTTTAGGGATAGGGTTAGGGTTAGTGTTAAGGTTTGGATTAGGGTTAGAGTTAGGGTTTGTCTTTCGTTTTGGGTTAGGGTTAGGGTTAGTGTTAGGATTAGGGTTTGGGTTAGGTTTAGGGTTAGGGTTTGGATTAGGGTTAGGGTTAGGGTTAGGTGTAGGGTTAGGGTTTGGGTTAGGTTTAGGGTTAGGGTTAGGGTTAGGGTTAGGATTAGGGTTTGGATTAGGGTTAGGGTTAGGGTTAGGGTTTGGGTTTGGTTTAGGTTTAGGTTTAGGGTTAGGGTTAGGATTAGGGTTTGGATTAGGGTTAGGGTTAGGGTTTGGGTTAGGGTTAGTGTTTGGGTTTTGGTTAGGGTTAGGGTTACGGTAAGGGTTAGGGTTATGATTTGGTTTAGGATTAGGATAAGGGTTAGGGTTTCGGTTAGGGTTACGGTTAGGGTTACGGTTAGGATTTAGGTTTGGGTTAGGGTTTGGTTTTGAGTTAGGGTTAGGGTTACGGTTAGGGTTAGGGTTAGGGTTAGGATTAGGGAAAGGGTTACGTTTTGGGTTAGAGCTGGGGTTAGGTTTAGGGTTTGGGTTCGGGTTAGGGTTAGATTTAGGGTTTGGTTAGGGTTAATGTTAGGTTTAGGTGTTAGGGATAGGGTTAGGTTTCGGGTTAGGGTTAGGGTTAGGCTTAGTGTTAGGGTTTGGGTTAGGATTAGGTTTAGCGTTCGGGTTTGGGTTACGGTTAGGGTAAGGGTTAGGGTATGGGTTAGGGCTAGGGTTAGGGTTAGGGATATCGTTAAGTTTAGGGTTAGGGTTTGGGTTTGTTTTGGGTTAGGATTAGGGTTAGGGTTAGGGTTAGGTTTAGGGTTAGATTTAGCGTTAGGGTTATGATTAGAGTTTGGGTTTGGTTTAGGGTTAGGGTTAGGGTTAGGTTTAGGGTTTGGGTTAGGGTTTGGTTTAGGGTTACGGTTAGGGTTAGGGTTAGGGTTAGGGTTAGGGGTAGTGTTTGGGTTAGTTCTAGGGTTAGGATTAGGTTTAGGGTTTGCGTTATGTTTAGGGTTGGGGTTAGAATGAGGGTTAGGCTTAGGGATTAGGGTTAGGAATAGGGTTACTGTTAGCTTTAGGGTTAGGGTTAGGTTTAGGGTTACGGTTAGGGTTAGGTTTTGGGTTAGGGTAAGCGTTTGGGTTAGGGTGATGGTTAGGTTTAGGGTTAGTGTTAGATTTTGGGTTAGGGTTAGGGTTTGGATAAGGGTTAGTGTTAGGGTTTGGGTTAGGGTTAGGTTTCTGTTAGGGTTAGTGTTTGGGTGAGGGTTAGGATTAGGGTTAGAATGAGGGTTAGGGTTAGGGGTTAGGTTTAGGGATAGGGTTATTGTTATGTTTATGGTTAGGGTTAGGTTTAGGGTTCGGGTTAGTTTTACGGTTTGGGTTAGCGTTAGGGTTAGGGTTAGTGTTAGGGTTTGGGTTAGAGTT
>JAJHUQ010000039.1:740000-742500 GCA_035773235.1 Eospalax fontanierii | reverse complement strand
GTTAGAGTTAGGGTTAAGGTTACGGTTAGGGGTTGGGTTAGATTTAGGGATAGTGTTAGGATTAGGGTTAGGGTTTGGGTTTTAGTTAGGGTTAGGGTAAGGGTTAGTGTTTGGGTTAGGGTTAGCGTTACGGTTAGCGTTAGGTTTAGGCGTTAGGTTTAGGGCTGAATTAGGGTTAGGTTTAGTGTTAGGGTTAGATTTAGGGTTAGGGTTAGGGGTTAGGGTTAGGCCTAGGGTTAGCGTAGGGGTTAGGGTTAGGATTAGGTTTAGGGTTAGGTTTAGGGTTAGGTTTCGGGTTTGTGTTAGGGTTAGGGTTAGTGTTTGGGTTTGTGTTTCTGTTAGGGTTAAGGATAGTGTTAGTGTTAGGGTTAGGGTTTGGGTTAGGGTGCGGGTTAGGGTTAGGGTTAGTGTTAGGTTTTGGTTTAGGGTTAGGATTATGGTTAGGGTTTGGGTAAGGGTTAGTGTTAGCGTTGGGGTTAGGGTTAGGGTTAGGGTTAGGATAGGTTTAGGTTTAGGGTTAGGGTTTGGGTAAGTGTTAATTTTAGGGATAGAGTTCTGTTTAGGGTTAGGGTTTGGGTTAGGGTTTTTGTTTTGGTTAGCGTTAGGGCTAGAGTTCGGGTTTGGTTTGGGTTAGGGTTAGGGTTAGGTTTAGGGTTTGGATTAGGGTTAGGGTTAGGGTTAGGTATAGGGTTAGGGTTTGGGTTAGGTTTAGGGTTAGGGTTAGTGTTAGGGTTTGGGTTTGGGTTTGTTTTAGGTTTAGGGTTAGGGTTACGATTAGGGTTGGGGTTAGGATTAGGGTTTGAGTTTGGGTTAGGGTTAGAGTTAGGGTTAGGTTTTGGGTTAGGGTTAGGGTTAGGTTTTGGGTTAGGGTTAGGGTTATGGTTAGTGTTAGGGTTAGGGTTTGGGTTAGGATTAGGGTTAGGGTTAGAGTTTGGTTTAGGGTTACGGTTAGGGTTACGGTTAGGATTAAATGTGGGTTAGGGTTTCGTTTTGAGTTAGGGTTTGGGTTAGGGTTAGGGTTAGGATTATTCATCAGGGGTTAGGGTTAGGGTTAGGGTTAGGGTTAGGGTTTGGGTTAGGGTTAGGGTTAGTGTTAGGTTTAGGGCTAGGGTTAGGGTTAGAGATAGCATTAGGGTTAGGGTAAGGATTAGGGATAGGGTTAGGGTTAGGGTTTGGGTTTTGGTTTGGGTTAGGGTTAGGGTTAGGTTTAGGGTTAGTGTTAGAATTACAGTATGGGTTTAGGTTATGGTTAGGGTTTGGGTTAGGGGTTAGGGTTAGGGATAGTGTAATTGTTAGCTTTAGGGTTAGGGTTAGCGTTAGGGTTAGGGTTAGGGGTAGAGTTTGGGTTCGAGGAAGGGTTTGAGTTAGGGTGATGTTTAGGATTATGGATATAGTTAGATATTGGGATAGTGTTAGTGTTAAGGTTAGGGTTTGGATAATGGTTAGTGTTAGGGTTTGGGTTAGGGTTAGGTTTAGTGATAGGGTTAGTGTTTGGGTTAGTGTTAAGGTTAGGTTTAGGGTTCGGGTTAGGGTTAGGGATTGGGTTAGGGTTAGGTTTAGGGTTAGGGTTAGGGTTAGGGTTTGGGTTAGATTTAGTGTTAGGGTCAGAGTCAGGGTGAGGGTTTGGGTTAGGGTTAGGATTATGGTTTGGGTTTGGGTTAGGGTTAGGTTTAGGGTTAGGGTTAGGGTTAGAGTTAGACTTAGGTTTACGGTTAGGGTTTGGGTTAGATTTAGGGTTAGGGTTAGGATTAGGGTTAGGGTTAGGGTTAGGGTTAGGGTTACGGTTAGGATTTAAGTTTGGGTTAGGGTTTGGTTTTGAGTTAGGGTTAGGGTTAGGGTTAGGTTTAGGGTTAGACATCAGGCGTTAGGGTTAGGGTTAGGGTTAGGGTTTGGGTTAGGGTTAGGATTACAGGCAGGGTTAGGGTTTGGGTTAGAGTTAGTGTTAGGGTTAGGGTTTGGGTTAGGGTTAGGGTTAGGTTTAGGGTTTGGGTTAGAGTTAGTGTTAGGTTTAGTGGTTAGGGTTAGGGTTAGGGTTTTGGGTTAGGTTTAGGGTTAGGGTTAGGGTTTGGTTCAGGATTAGGTTTAGGGTTCGATTTTGGGTTAGGGTTTGGGTTAGGGCTAGGGTTAGGGTTAGGGAAAGCGTTAGGGTTAGGGTAATGGTTAGGGATAGGGTTAGGGTTAGGGTTTGGGTTTTGGTTTGGGTTAGGGTTAGGGTTACGGTTAGGGTCATTGTTAGGATTCAGGTATGGGTTTAGGTTATGGTTACGGTTTGGGTTAGGGTTAGGTTTAGGGTTTGGGTTAGGTTTGGTTTTGGGTTAGTTTTAGCGATAGGGTTAAAGTTAGGGTTCGGGTTCGGGTTTGGGTTAGGGTTAGGGTGAGGGTGAGGGTGAGGTTTTGGGTAAGTGTTAATGTTAGGGATAGGGTTAGGTTTAGTTTTCGGGTTTGGGTTAGTGTTAAGGTTAGTGCTAGGGTTTGGGTTTGGTTTGGATTAGAGTTAGGG
>JAJHUQ010000039.1:722500-727500 GCA_035773235.1 Eospalax fontanierii | reverse complement strand
TTTGGGTAAGTGTTAGGATTAGGGATAGAGTTAGGTTCAGTTTTCGGGTTTGGGTTAGGGTTAGGGTTAGGGTTAGGGATAGCGTTAAGTTTAGGAATAGGGTTAGGGATACGGTTAGGGTTAGGGTTTGGGGTTGGGTTTGGATTAGGTTTAGGGTTACGGTTAGGGTTAGTGTTAGGATTAGGGTATGGGTTTAGGTTATGGTTATGGTTTGGGTTAGGGGTTAGGGTTAGGGATAGTGTAATTGTTAGCTTTAGGGTTAGGGTTAGCGTTAGGGTTAGGGTTAGGGTTAGGGTTTGGGTTAGGTTTAGGGTTAGGGTTTGGATTAGGGTTAGGGTTAGGGTTAGGTGTAGGGTTAGGGTTTCGATTAAGGTTAGGGTTAGGGTTAGGTGTAGGTTTAGGGTTTGGGTTAGGTTTAGGGTTAGGGTTATTGTTAGGGTTTGGGTTTGGTTTTGGTTTAGGGTTAGGGTTAGGGTTAGGATTAGGGTTCGGTTTAGGATTAGGGTTTGGGTTTGTGTTAGGTTTAGGGTTATGGTTGGGGTTAGGGTCAGGGTTTGGTTTAGGATTAGGGTTAGGATTTGTGTTAGTGTTACGGTTAGGGTTACGGTTAGGATTTAAGTTTGGGTTAGGGTTGGTTTTGAGTTAGGGTTAGGGTTAGGGTTAGGGTTAGGGTTAGGGGTAGTCTTAGGCATCAGGGGTTAGGGTTAGGGTTAGAGTTAGGATTAGGGGCAGGGTTAGTATTTGGGTTAGAGTTAGTGTTAGTGCTAAGGTTTTGGTTAGGGTTAGGGGTAGGTTTAGGATTTGGGTTAGGGTTACTGTTAGGTTTAGTGGTTAGGTTTCGGGTTAGGGTTAGGGTTAGGATTAGGGTTAGAGTTTGGGTTAGGATTAGTATTAGGGTTCGGGTTTGTGTTAGGGTTAGGTTTAGGGTAAGGGTTTGGGTTAGCGTTAGGTTTAGGGTTAGGGTTTGGGTTAGGGCTAGGGTTAGGGTTAGGGATAGCGTTAGGGTTAGGGTAAGGGTTAGGGATAGGTTTAGGGTTAGGGTTTGGGTTTTGGTTTGGGTTAGGGTTAGGATGAGGGTTAGGGTTAGGGTTAGTTTTTGAGTTGGGTTTTGGGTTAGGTTTAGCGATAGGGTTAAAGTTAGGTTTCGGGTTCGGGGTTTGGTTAGGGTTAGGGTTAGGGTGAGGGTGAGGGTTTGGGTAAGTGTTAGGGTTAGGGATAGGGTTAGGTTTAGTGTTCGGGTTTGGGTTAGGGTTAGGGTCAGTGTTAGGGTTTGGGTTTGGGTTTGAATTAGAGTTAGGGTTAGGCTTAGGGTTAGCGTTAGTGTTTGGTTTAGGGTTAGGATTAGGGTTAGGGTTTGGGGTCATGGGTTAGGGCTAGGGTTAGGGTTAGCGTTTGGGTTAGGGTTAGGGTTTGGGTTAGGGTTAGGGTTAAGGTTTGGGTAAGGGATAGGGTTAGTTTTAAGGTTTGGTTTAGGGATAGGTTTAGGGATAGGGTTAGGGTTAGTGTTAAGGTTTGGATTAGGGTTAGAGTTAGGGTTTGTCTTTCGTTTTGAGTTAGGGTTAGGGTTAGTGTTAGGATTAGGGTTTGGGTTAGGTTTAGGGTTAGGGTTTGGATTAGGGTTAGGGTTAGGGTTAGGTGTAGGGTTAGGGTTTGGGTTAGGTTTAGGGTTAGGGTTAGGGTTAGGGTTAGGATTAGGGTTTGGATTAGGGTTAGGGTTAGGGTTAGGGTTTGGGTTTGGTTTAGGTTTAGGTTTAGGGTTAGGGTTAGGATTAGGGTTTGGATTAGGGTTAGGGTTAGGGTTTGGGTTAGGGTTAGTGTTTGGGTTTGGGTTAGGGTTAGGGTTACGGTAAGGGTTAGGGTTATGATTTGGTTTAGGATTAGGATAAGGGTTAGGGTTTCGGTTAGGGTTACGGTTAGGGTTACGGTTAGGATTTAGGTTTGGGTTAGGGTTTGGTTTTGAGTTAGGGTTAGGGTTATGGTTAGGGTTAGGGTTAGGGTTAGGATTAGGGAAAGGGTTACGTTTTGGGTTAGAGCTGGGGTTAGGTTTAGGGTTTGGGTTCGGGTTAGGGTTAGATTTAGGGTTTGGTTAGGGTTAATGTTAGGTTTAGGTGTTAGGGATAGGGTTAGGTTTCGGGTTAGGGTTAGGGTTAGGCTTAGTGTTAGGGTTTGGGTTAGGATTAGGTTTAGCGTTCGGGTTTGGGTTAGGGTTAGGGTTAGGGTTAGGGTTAGGGTATGGGTTAGGGCTAGGGTTAGGGTTAGGTATATTGTTAAGTTTAGGGTTAGGGTTTGGGTTTGTTTTGGGTTAGGATTAGGGTTAGGGTTAGGGTTAGGTTTAGGGTTAGATTTAGCGTTAGGGTTATGATTAGAGTTTGGGTTTGGGTTAGGGTTAGGGTTAGGGTTAGGTTTAGGGTTTGGGTTAGGGTTTGGTTTAGGGTTACGGTTAGGGTTAGGGTTAGGGTTAGGGGTAGTGTTTGGGTTAGTTCTAGGGTTAGGATTAGGTTTAGGGTTTGCGTTATGGTTAGGGTTAGGGTTAGAATGAGGGTTAGGCTTAGGGATTAGTGTTAGGAATAGGGTTACTGTTAGCTTTAGGGTTAGGGTTAGGTTTAGGGTTACGGTTAGGGTTAGGTTTTGGGTTAGGGTAAGCGTTTGGGTTAGGGTGATGGTTAGGTTTAGGGTTAGTGTTAGATTTTGGGTTAGGGTTAGGGTTTGGATAAGGGTTAGTGTAAGGGTTTGGGTTAGGGTTAGGGTTTCTGTTAGGGATAGTGTTTGGGTGAGGGTTAGGATTAGGGTTAGAATGAGGGTTAGGGTTAGGGGTTAGATTTAGGGATAGGGTTATTGTTATGTTTATGGTTAGGGTTGGGTTTAGGGTTCGGGTTAGTTTTACGGATTGGGTTAGCGTTAGGGTTAGGGTTAGTGTTAGGGTTTGGGTTAGAGTTAGTGTTAGGGTCAGGGTCAGGGTGAGGGTTTGGGTTAGGGTTAGGTTTATGATTTGGGTTTGGGTTAGGGTTAGGTTTAGGATTAGGGTTAGGGTTAGAGTTAGGGTTAAGGTTACGGTTAGGGTTTGGGTTAGATTTAGGGTTAGTGTTAGGATTAGGGTTAGGGTTTGGGTTTTAGTTAGGGTTAGGGTAAGGGTTAGTGTTTGGGTTAGGGTTAGCGTTAGGTTTAGGCGTTAGGTTTAGGGCTGAATTAGGGTTAGGTTTAGTGTTAGGGTTAGATTTAGGGTTAGGGTTAGGGGTTAGGGTTAGGCCTAGGGTTAGCGTAGGGGTTAGGTTTAGGAATAGGTTTAGGGTTAGGTTTAGGGTTAGGTTTTGGGTTTGTGTTAGGGTTAGGGTTAGGGTTTGTGTTTGTGTTTCTGTTAGGGTTAAGGATAGTGTTAGTGTTAAGGTTAGGGTTTGGGTTAGGGTGCGGGTTAGGGTTAGGGTTAGTGTTAGGTTTTGGTTTAGGGTTAGGGTTAGAGTTAGGGTTTGGGTAAGGGTTAGTGTTAGCGTTAGGGTTAGGGTTAGGGTTAGGGTTAGGGATAGGTTTAGGTTTAGGGTTAGGGTTTGGGTAAGTGTTAATTTTAGGGATAGAGTTCTGTTTAGCGTTTGGGTTTGGGTTAGGGTTTTTGTTTTGGTTAGCGTTAGGGCTAGAGTTCGGGTTTGGTTTGGGTTAGGGTTAGGGTTAGGTTTAGGGTTTGGATTAGGGTTAGGGTTAGGGTTAGGTATAGGGTTAGGGTTTGGGTTAGGTTTAGGGTTAGGGTTAGTGTTAGGGTTTGGGTTTGGGTTTGTTTTAGGTTTAGGGTTAGGGTTACGATTAGGGTTGGGGTTAGGATTAGGGTTTGAGTTTGGGTTAGGGTTAGAGTTAGGGTTAGGATTTTGGTTAGGGTTAGGGTTAGGTTTTGGGTTAGGGTTAGGGTTATGGTTAGTGTTAGGGTTAGGGTTTGGGTTAGGATTAGGGTTAGGGGTAGAGTTTGGTTTAGGGTTACGGTTAGGGTTACGGTTAGGATTAAATTTGGGTTAGGGTTTCGTTTTGAGTTAGGGTTTGGGTTAGGGTTAGGGTTAGGATTATTCATCAGGGGTTAGGGTTAGGGTTAGGGTTAGGGTTAGGGTTTGGGTTAGGGTTAGGGTTAGTGTTAGGTTTAGGGCTAGGGTTAGGGTTAGGGATAGCATTAGGGTTAGGGTAAGGGTTAGGGATAGGGTTAGGGTTAGGGTTTGGGTTTTGGTTTGGGTTAGGGTTAGGGTTAGGTTTAGGGTTAGTGTTAGAATTACGGTATGGGTTTAGGTTATGGTTAGGGTTTGGGTTAGGGGTTAGGGTTAGGGATAGTGTAATTGTTAGCTTTAGGGTTAGGGTTAGCGTTAGGGTTAGGGTTAGGGTTAGGGTTTGGGTTAGTGTAAGGGTTTGAGTTAGGGTGATGTTTAGGTTTAGGGTTAGTGTTAGATTTTGGGTTAGTGTTAGTGTTAAGGTTACGGTTTGGATAATGGTTAGTGTTAGGGTTTGGGTTAGGGTTAGGTTTAGTGATAGGGTTAGTGTTTGGGTTAGTGTTAAGGTTAGGTTTAGGGTTCGGGTTAGGGTTAGGGATTGGGTTAGGTTTAGGTTTAGGGTTAGGGTTAGGTTTAGGGTTTGGGTTAGATTTAGTGGTAGGGTCAGAGTCAGGGTGAGGGTTTGGGTTAGGGTTAGGATTATGGTTTGGGTTTGGGTTAGGGTTAGGTTTAGGGTTAGGGTTAGGGTTAGAGTTAGGCTTAGGGTTACGGTTAGGGTTTGGGTTAGATTTAGGGTTAGGGTTAGGATTAGGGTTAGGGTTAGGGTTAGGGTTAGGGTTAGGGTTAGGGTTAGTCGTTAGGTTTAGGGCTGAATTAGGGTTAGGTTTATTGTTAGGGTTAGATTTAGGGTTAGGATTAAGGGTTAGGGTTAGGGCTAGGGTTCGCGTAGGGTTTAGGGTTAGGGTTAGGTTTAGGGTTAGGGTTAGGGTTCGGGTTTGTGTTAGGGTTAGGGTTAGGGTTTGGGTTTGCGATTGTGTTAGG
>JAJHUQ010000039.1:670000-720000 GCA_035773235.1 Eospalax fontanierii | reverse complement strand
GTTAGTGTTAGGTTTTGCTTTAGGGTTAGGGTTAGAGTTAGGGTTAGGGTTTGGTTTAGAGTTAGTGTTAGGGTCAGGGTCAGGGTGAGGGTTTGGGTTAGGGTTAGGTTTATGATTTGGGTTTGGGTTAGGGTGAGGGTCAGGGTTATGGTTAGGGTTAGGGTCAGGGTTCGGGTTAGCATTAGGGTTAGGGTTAGGGTTTGGGTTAGGGTTACGGTTAGGGTTACGGTTAGGATTTAAGTTTGGGTTAGGGTTTGGTTTTGAGTTAGGGTTAGGGTTAGGGTTTGGGTTAGAGTTAGGATTAGGGGCAGGTTTAGTATTTGGGTTAGAGTTAGTGTTAGTGTTAAGTTTTGGGTTAGGGTTAGGGTTAGGTTTAGGATTTGGGTTAGGGTTAATATTAGGTTTAGTGGTTAGGGTTCGGGTTAGGGTTAGGGTTAGGGTTAGGGTTAGGGTTAGGGTTTGGTTTAGAATTAGGTTTAGGGTTCGGATTTGTGTTAGGGTTAGGGTTAGGGTAAGGGTTTGGGTTAGCGTTAGGTTTAGGGTTAGGGTTTGGGTTAGGGCTAGCGTTAGGGTTAGGGATAGCGTTAGGGTTAGGGTAAGTTTTAGGGATAGGTTTAGGGTTAGGGTTTGGGTTAGGGTTAGGGTTACGGTTAGGGTTAGTGTTAGGATTAGGGTATGGGTTTAGGTTATGGTTACGGTTTGGAATAGGGTTAGGTTTAGGGTTAGGTTTAGGTTTGGGTTTGGGTTAGGGTTAGGATGAGGGTTAGTGTTAGGGTTAGGGTTTGAGTTTGGTTTTGGGTTAGGTTTAGCGATAGGGTTAAAGTTAGGGTTCGGGTTCGGGTTTGGGTTAGGCTTAGGGTTAGGGTGAGGGTGAGGGTTTGGGTAAGTGTTAGGGTTAGGGATAGGGTTAGGTTTAGTGTTCGGGTTTGGGTTAGGGTTAGGATTATTGTTAGGGTTTGGGTTTGGGTTTGATTTAGAGTTAGGGTTAGGGTTAGCGTTACTGTTTGGTTTAGGGTTAGGATTAGGGTTAGTGTTTGGGGTCAGGGGTTAGGGCTAGGGTTAGGGTTAGCGTTTGGGTTAGGGTTAGGGTTAGGGTTTGGATTAGGGTTAGGGTTAGGGTTAGGTGTAGTGTTAGGGTTTGGGTTAGGTTTAGGGTTTGGGTTAGTGTTAGGGTTAGGGTTTGGGTTTGGTTTAGGTTTAGGTTTAGGGTTAGGGTTAGGATTAGGGTTCGGGTTAGGATTAGGGTTTGGATTAGGGTTAGGGTTAGGGTTTGGGTTAGGGTTAGTGTTTGGGTTTGGGTTAGGGTTAGGGTTACGGTTAGGGTTAGGGTTATGATTTGGTTTAGGATTAGGATAAGGTTTATGGTTAGGGTTTCGGTGAGGGTTACGGTTAGGGTTACGGTTAGGATTTATGTTTGGGTTAGGGTTTGGTTTTGATTTAGGGTTAGAGTTAGGGTTAAGGTTAGGGTTAGGGTTAGGATTAGGGGCAGGGTTAGGTTTTGGGTTAGAGCTGGGGTTAGGTTTATGGTTTGGGTTCGGGTTAGGGTTAGATTTAGGGTTTGGTTAGGGTTAATGTTAGGTTTAGGGGTTAGGGATAGGGTTAGGGTTAGGGTTCGGGTTAGGGTTAGGGTTAGGCTTAGGGTTAGGGTTTGGGTTAGGATTAGGTTTAGCGTTCGGGTTTGGGTTAGGTTTAGGGTTAGGATTTGGGTTCGGGCTAGATTTAGGGTTAGGGATATGGTTAAGTTTAGGGTTAGGGTTAGGGATTGTTTTGGGTTAGGATTAGGGTTAGGGTTAGGGTTAGGTTTAGGGTTAGATTTGGCGTTAGGGTTATGATTAGAGTTTTGGTTTGGGTTCGGGTTAGGTTTAGGGTTTGGGTTAGGGTTTGGTTTAGGGTTACGGTTAGGGTTAGGGTTAGGGTTATGGTTAGGGGTAGTGTTTGGGTTAGGGCTAGGGTTAGGATTAGGTTTAGGGTTTGCGTTAGGGTTAGGTTAGGGTCAGAATGAGGGTTAGGAATAGGGTTATTGTTAACTTTAGGGTTAGGCTTAGGTTTAGGGGTAGGTTTAGGGTTTGGGTTAGGATTAGGTTTAGGGTTCGGGTTTGTGTTAGGGTTAGGTTTAGGGTCAGGGTTTGGGTTAGGATTAGGTTTAGGGTTAGGGTTTGGGTTAGGGCTAGGGTTAGGGTTAGGGATAGCGTTAGGGTTAGGTTAAGGGTTAGGGATACGGTTAGTGTTAGGTTTTGGGTTTTGGCTTGTGTTAGGGTTAGGGTTAGGCTTTAGGTATGGGTTTAGGTTATGTTTAGGGTTTGGGTTAGGGTTAGGGTTAAGGTTAGGTTTAGGTTTGGGTTTGGGTTAGGGTTAGGATGAGGGTTAGGGTTACTGTTAGGGTTTGAGTTTGGTTTTGGGTTAGGTTTAGCGATAGGGTTAAGGTTAGGGTTCAGATTCGGGTTTCGGTTAGGGTTAGGGTTAGGGTGAGGTTGAGGGTTTGGGAAAGTGTTAAGATTAGGGATCGGGTTAGGTTTAGTGTTCGGGTTTGGGTTAGCGTTAGGGTTAGTGTTAGGGTTTGGGTTTGGGTTTGGGATAGGGATAAGGTTAGGGTTAGGGTTAGGGTTTGGAGTCAGGGGTTAGTGCTAGGGTTAGGGTTAGCATTTGAGTTCGGGTTAGGGTTAGGGTTAGGGTTTAGGTTAGGGTTAGTGTTAAGGTTTGGGTAAGGGTTAGGGTTAGGGTTAGGGTTTGGTTTAGGGATAGGTTTAGGGATAGGGTTAGGGTTAGTGTTAAGGTTTGGATTAGGGTTAGATTTAGTGTTTGTCTTTGGTTTTGGGTTAGGGTTAGGGTTAGGGTTAGTGTTAGGATTAGGGTTTGGGTTAAGGTTAGGGTAAGGGTTAGGGTTTGGGTTAGGGTTAGTGTTAGGTGTAGGGTTAGGGTTTGGGTTAGGTTTAGGGTTCGGGTTAGTGTTAGGGTTAGGGCTTGGGTTTGGTTTTGAATTAGAGTTAGGGTTAGGGTTAGGGTTAGTGTTAGTGTTTGGTTTAGAGTTAGGATTAGGGTTAGGGTTTGGGGTCAGGGGTTAGGGCTAGGGTTAGGGTTAGCGTTGCGTTAGGGTTAGGGTTAGGGTTAGGGTTAGGGTTAGGGTTTGGGTTAGGGTTAGGGTTAAGGTTTGGGTAAGGGTTAGGGTTAGTTTTAAGGTTTGGTTTAGGGATAGGTTTAGGGATAGGGTTAGGGTTAGTGTTAAGGTTTGGATTAGGGTTAGAGTTAGGGTTTGTCTTTCGTTTTGGGTTAGGGTTAGGGTTAGGGTTAGGGTTAGTGTTAGGATTAGGGTTTGGGTTTGGGTTATTGTTAGGGTTAGGGTTTGGATTAGGATTAGGGTTAGGGTTAGGTGTAGGGTTAGGGTTTGGGTTAGGTTTAGGGTTAGGGTTATTGTTAGGGTTTGGGTTTGGGTTTGGTTTAGGTTTAGGTTTAGGGTTAGGGTTAGGATTAGGGTTTGGATTAGGGTTAGGGTTAGGGTTTGGGTTAGGGTTAGTGTTTGGGTTTGGGTTAGGGTTAGGGTTACGGTTAGGGTTAGGGTTATGATTTGGTTTAGGATTAGGATAAGGGTTAGGGTTAGGGTTTCGGTTAGGGTTACGGTTAGGGTTACAGTTAGGATTTAGGTTTGGGTTAGGGTTTGGTTTTGAGTTAGGGTTAGGGTTAGGGTTATGGTTAGGGTTAGGATTAGGGAAAGGGTTAGGGTTAATGTTAGGTTTAGGTGTTAGGGATAGGGTTAGGGTTCAGGTTAGGGTTAGGGTTAGGCTTAGGGTTAGGGTTTGGGTTAGGATTAGGTTTAGCGTTCGGGTTTGGTTTAGGGTTAGGGTTAAGGTTAGGGTTTGGGTTAGGGCTAGGTTTAGGGTTAGGGATATCGTTAAGTTTAGGGTTAGGGTTACGATTAGGTTTAGGGTTAGATTTATCGTTAGGGTTATGATTAGAGTTTGGGTTTGGGTTAGGGTTAGGGTTAGGTTTAGGTTTAGGGTTTGGGTTAGGGTTTGGTTTAGGGTTACGGTTAGGGTTAGGGTTAGGGTTGGGGGTGGGGGTAGTGTTTGGATTAGGGCTAGGGTTAGGATTAGGTTTAGGGTTTGCGTTGGGGTTAGGGTTAGGGTTAGAATGAGGGTTAGGCTTAGGGATTAGGGTTAGGAATAGTGTTATTTTTAGCTTTAGGGTTAGAGTTAGGTTTAGGTTTAGGGTTAGGGTTAGGGTTTGGGTTAGGGTAAGCGTTTTGGGGGAGCGTGATGGTTAGGTTTAGGGTTAGGGTTAGATTTTGGGTTAGGGTTAGGGTTTGTATAAGGGTTAGAGGTAGGGGTTGGGTTAGGGTTGGGGTTGCTGTGAGGGTTAGTGTTGGGGTGGGGGTTAGGATTAGTGTTAGAATGAGGGTTAGGGTTAGGGGTTAGGTTTAGGGATAGGGTTATTGTTATGTTTATGGTTAGGGTTAGGTTTAGGGTTCGGGTTAGTTTTACGGATT
Organism: Eospalax fontanierii; assembly: GCA_035773235.1. Taxonomy (NCBI): domain Eukaryota; kingdom Metazoa; phylum Chordata; class Mammalia; order Rodentia; family Spalacidae; genus Eospalax; species Eospalax fontanierii. The sequence continues at coordinate 715,520 of JAJHUQ010000039.1, read as the reverse complement.
GGGTTAGCGTTAGGGTTAGGGTTAGTGTTAGGGTTTGGGTTAGAGTTAGTGTTAGGGTCAGGGTCAGGGTGAGGGTTTGGGTTAGGGTTAGGTTTATGATTTGGGTTTGGGTTAGGGTTAGGTTTAGGATTAGGGTTAGGGTTAGAGTTAGGGTTAAGGTTACGGTTAGGGTTTGGGTTAGATTTAGGGTTAGTGTTAGGATTAGGGTTAGGGTTTGGGTTTTAGTTAGGGTTAGGGTAAGGGTTAGTGTTTGGGTTAGGGTTAGCGTTAGGTTTAGGCGTTAGGTTTAGGGCTGAATTAGGGTTAGGTTTAGTGTTAGGGTTAGATTTAGGGTTAGGGTTAGGGGTTAGGGTTAGGCCTAGGGTTAGCGTAGGGGTTAGGGTTAGGAATAGGTTTAGGGTTAGGTTTAGGGTTAGGTTTTGGGTTTGTGTTAGGGTTAGGGTTAGGGTTTGTGTTTGTGTTTCTGTTAGGGTTAAGGATAGTGTTAGTGTTAAGGTTAGGGTTTGGGTTAGGGTGCGGGTTAGGGTTAGGGTTAGTGTTAGGTTTTGGTTTAGGGTTAGGGTTAGAGTTAGGGTTTGGGTAAGGGTTAGTGTTAGCGTTAGGGTTAGGGTTAGGGTTAGGGTTAGGGATAGGTTTAGGTTTAGGGTTAGGGTTTGGGTATGTGTTAATTTTAGGGATAGAGTTCTGTTTAGCGTTTGGGTTTGGGTTAGGGTTTTTGTTTTGGTTAGCGTTAGGGCTAGAGTTCGGGTTTGGTTTGGGTTAGGGTTAGGGTTAGGTTTAGGGTTTGGATTAGGGTTAGGGTTAGGGTTAGGTATAGGGTTAGGGTTTGGGTTAGGTTTAGGGTTAGGGTTAGTGTTAGGGTTTGGGTTTGGGTTTGTTTTAGGTTTAGGGTTAGGGTTACGATTAGGGTTGGGGTTAGGATTAGGGTTTGAGTTTGGGTTAGGGTTAGAGTTAGGGTTAGGATTTGGGTTAGGGTTAGGGTTAGGTTTTGGGTTAGGGTTAGGGTTATGGTTAGTGTTAGGGTTAGGGTTTGGGTTAGGATTAGGGTTAGGGGTAGAGTTTGGTTTAGGGTTACGGTTAGGGTTACGGTTAGGATTAAATTTGGGTTAGGGTTTCGTTTTGAGTTAGGGTTTGGGTTAGGGTTAGGGTTAGGATTATTCATCAGGGGTTAGGGTTAGGGTTAGGGTTAGGGTTAGGGTTTGGGTTAGGGTTAGGGTTAGTGTTAGGTTTAGGGCTAGGGTTAGGGTTAGGGATAGCATTAGGGTTAGGGTAAGGGTTAGGGATAGGGTTAGGGTTAGGGTTTGGGTTTTGGTTTGGGTTAGGGTTAGGGTTAGGTTTAGGGTTAGTGTTAGAATTACGGTATGGGTTTAGGTTATGGTTAGGGTTTGGGTTAGGGGTTAGGGTTAGGGATAGTGTAATTGTTAGCTTTAGGGTTAGGGTTAGCGTTAGGGTTAGGGTTAGGGTTAGGGTTTGGGTTAGTGTAAGGGTTTGAGTTAGGGTGATGTTTAGGTTTAGGGTTAGTGTTAGATTTTGGGTTAGTGTTAGTGTTAAGGTTACGGTTTGGATAATGGTTAGTGTTAGGGTTTGGGTTAGGGTTAGGTTTAGTGATAGGGTTAGTGTTTGGGTTAGTGTTAAGGTTAGGTTTAGGGTTCGGGTTAGGGTTAGGGATTGGGTTAGGTTTAGGTTTAGGGTTAGGGTTAGGTTTAGGGTTTGGGTTAGATTTAGTGGTAGGGTCAGAGTCAGGGTGAGGGTTTGGGTTAGGGTTAGGATTATGGTTTGGGTTTGGGTTAGGGTTAGGTTTAGGGTTAGGGTTAGGGTTAGAGTTAGGCTTAGGGTTACGGTTAGGGTTTGGGTTAGATTTAGGGTTAGGGTTAGGATTAGGGTTAGGGTTAGGGTTAGGGTTAGGGTTAGGGTTAGGGTTAGTCGTTAGGTTTAGGGCTGAATTAGGGTTAGGTTTATTGTTAGGGTTAGATTTAGGGTTAGGATTAAGGGTTAGGGTTAGGGCTAGGGTTCGCGTAGGGTTTAGGGTTAGGGTTAGGTTTAGGGTTAGGGTTAGGGTTCGGGTTTGTGTTAGGGTTAGGGTTAGGGTTTGGGTTTGCGATTGTGTTAGGGTTAGGGATAGTGTTAGGGTTAGGGTTAGGGTTTGGGTTAGGGTGAGGGTTAGGGTTAGGGTTAATCTAAGGTTTTGCTTTAGGGTTAGGGTTAGAGTTAGGGTTTGGGTAAGGGTTAGGGGTAGCGTTAGGGTTAGGGTTAGGGTTAGGGTTAAGGATAGGTTTAGGTTTAGGGTTAGGGTTTGGGTAAGTGTTGGGTTTAGAGATAGAGTTAGGTGTAGGGTTAGGGTTTGGGTTAGGATTAGGGTTAGGGTTTGGGTTTGGTTTTGGGTTAGGTTTAGGGTTAGGATTAGGGTTAGGGTTAGGGTTAGGATTTGGGTTAGGGTTAGAATTAGGGTTTGGGTTTGGATTAGGGTTAGGGTTAGGATTAGGGTTAGGTGTAGGGTTAGGGTTTGGGTTAGGTTTAGGTTAGGGTTAGGGTTAGGGTTAGGGTTAGGGTTAGTGTTAAGGTTTGGGTTTGGGTTTGGTTTAGGTTTAGGTTTAGGGATAGGATTAGGGTTCGGGTTAGTATTAGCGTTTGAGTTTGCGTTAGGGTTAGAGGTAGGTTAGGGTTTGGGTTAGGGTGAGGGTTTGGGTTTGGGTTAGGTTTAGGGTTAGGGTTAGAGTTTGGGTTAGAATTAGGGTTTGGTGTTATGGTTTGGGTTAGGGTTACAGTCAGGGTTACGGTTAGGATTTAGGTTTGGGTTAGGGTTTGGTTTTGAGTTAAGGTTAGGGTTAGGTTTAGGTTTAGTGTTAGGCATCAGGGGGTAGGGTTAGCGTTACGGTTAGGGTTTGGGTTAGGGTTAGGATTAGGGGCAGGGTTAGGGTTTGGCTTACAGTTAGGGTTAGGCTTAGGGTTTGGGTTAGGGTTAGGGTTAGGTTTAGGGTTTGGGTTACGGTTAGGTTTAGGGTTAAGATTTGGTTTAGGCCTAGGGTTAGGGTTAGGGATAGCGTTTCGGTTAGGGTAAGGGTTAGGGATAGGGTTAGGGTTAGGGTTTGGGTTTGGTTTGGGGTTAGGTTTAGGGTTACGGTTAGGGTTAGTGTTATGATTAGGGTATTGTTTTAGGTTATGGTTAGGGTTAGGGTTAGGGTTAGGGTTGAATTAGGTTTAGCGTTAGGGTTAGGTGTACGGTTAGGGTTTGGGTTAGGTTTAGGTTTAGGGTTAATGTTAGGGTTTGGGTTTGGGTTTGGTTTGGGTTTAAGGTTAGGGTTAGGATTAGGGTTCGGGTTAGGATTAGGGTTTGGGTTTGGATTAGGTGTAGGGTTAGGGTTAGGGTTTGGGTTAGGGTTAGGGTTTGGGTTTGGGTTAGGGTTAGAGTTATGGTTAGGGTTAGGGTTAGGGTTTGGGTTAGGATTAGGGTTTGGGTTAGGGTTAGGTTTAGGGTTAGGGTTTGGGTTAGGGCTAGGGTTAGGGTTAGGGATAGGGTTTGGATTAGAGGTAGGGTTAGGGTTATGGTTAGGATTAGGGTGAGGGTTAGGGTTAGGGTTAGGTTTTCAGTTTGCTTTTGGGTTAGGTTTAGCGATTGGTTTAGGGTTAGGGTTCGTGTTTGGGTTAGGGTTAGGGTTAGGGTTAGGTTTCGGGTTTGGGTAATGTTAGGGTTAGGGATAGGGTTAGGTTTAGTGTTCGGGTTTGGGTTAGGGTTAGGGTTAGCGTTTGGGTTTGGGTTTCGATTGGGGTTTGGGTTAGGGTTAGGGTTAGTGTTTGGGTTAGGGTTAGGATTAGGGTTAGGGTTTGTGGTCAGGGGTTAGTTCTAGGGTTAGGCTTAGCGTTTGGGTTAGGGTTAGGATTAGGGTTTGGGTTAGGGTTAGGGTTAAGGTTTGGGTAAGGGTTAGGGTTAGTTTTAGGGTTAGGGTTAGGGTTAGGGTGAGGGTTAGGGTTAGGGTTTGAGTTAGGGTTAGGGTTAGGGTTTGTGTTAGGATTAGGTTTAGGGATTATGCAAGGGTTAAGTTTAGGTTTAGGGTTAGGGTTAGGGGTTAGGGTTTAGGATTAGGGTTAGTGTTTGGGTTAGAGTTTGGGTTAGGGTTAGGGTTAGTGTTAGGGTTTAGGTGTTAGGGTTTGGGTTAGGTTAGGGTTAGTGTTTGGGTTAGGGTTAGGGTTAGGGTTTGTGTTAGGGTTAGGTTTAAGGTTAAAATTTGGGTTAGGGCTAGGGTTAGGGTTAATGTTAGGGTATTGGTTTGTTTTAGGGTTAGGGTTTGGGTTTCGTTTAGGGTTTGTGTTAGCGTTAGTATTAGGGTTTGGGTTAGTTTTAGGGTTAGCATTAGGGTTAGGGTTAGGGTTAGGGTTAGCGTTAGGGTTAGGCATAGGTTTAGGGCTGAATTAGGGTTAGGTATAGTGTTAGGGTTAGATTTAGGATTAGGATTAAAGGTTAGGGTTGGGGCTAGGGTTAGCGTAGGGTTTAGGGTTAGGGTTAGGTTTAGGGTTAGGGTTAGGGTTTGGGTTTGGGATTGTGTTAGGGTAAGGGATAATGTTAGGGTTAGAGTTAGGGTTTGGGTTAGGGTGAGGGTTAGGGTTAGGGTTAGTGTTAGGTTTTGCTTTAGGGTTAGGGTTAGAGTTAGGGTTAGGGTTTGGTTTAGAGTTAGTGTTGCGGTGAGGGTCAGGGTGAGGGTTTGGGTTAGGGTTAGGTTTATGATTTGGGTTTGGGTTAGGGTGAGGGTCAGGGTTATGGTTAGGGTTAGGGTCAGGGTTCGGGTTAGCATTAGGGTTAGGGTTAGGGTTTGGGTTAGGGTTACGGTTAGGGTTACGGTTAGGATTTAAGTTTGGGTTAGGGTTTGGTTTTGAGTTAGGGTTAGGGTTACGGTTTGGCTTAGAGTTAGGATTAGGGGCAGGTTTAGTATTTGCGATAGAGTTAGTGTTAGTGTTAAGTTTTGGGTTAGGGTTAGGGTTTGGTTTAGGATTTGGGTTAGGGTTAATATTAGGTTTAGTGGTTAGGGTTCGGGTTAGGGTTAGGGTTAGGGTTAGGGTTAGGGTTAGGGTTTGGTTTAGAATTAGGTTTAGGGTTCGGATTTGTGTTAGGGTTAGGGTTAGGGTAAGGGTTTGGGTTAGCGTTAGGTTTAGGGTTAGGGTTTGGGTTAGGGCTAGCGTTAGGGTTAGGGATAGCGTTAGGGTTAGGGTAAGTTTTAGGGATAGGTTTAGGGTTAGGGTTTGGGTTAGGGTTAGGGTTACGGTTAGGGTTAGTGTTAGGATTAGGGTATGGGTTTAGGTTATGGTTACGGTTTGGAATAGGGTTAGGTTTAGGGTTAGGTTTAGGTTTGGGTTTGGGTTAGGGTTAGGATGAGGGTTAGTGTTAGGGTTAGGGTTTGAGTTTGGTTTTGGGTTAGGTTTAGCGATAGGGTTAAAGTTAGGGTTCGGGTTCGGGTTTGGGTTAGGCTTAGGGTTAGGGTGAGGGTGAGGGTTTGGGTAAGTGTTAGGGTTAGGGATAGGGTTAGGTTTAGTGTTCGGGTTTGGGTTAGGGTTAGGATTATTGTTAGGGTTTGGGTTTGGGTTTGATTTAGAGTTAGGGTTAGGGTTAGCGTTACTGTTTGGTTTAGGGTTAGGATTAGGGTTAGTGTTTGGGGTCAGGGGTTAGGGCTAGGGTTAGGGTTAGCGTTTGGGTTAGGGTTAGGGTTAGGGTTTGGATTAGGGTTAGGGTTAGGGTTAGGTGTAGTGTTAGGGTTTGGGTTAGGTTTAGGGTTTGGGTTAGTGTTAGGGTTAGGGTTTGGGTTTGGTTTAGGTTTAGGTTTAGGGTTAGGGTTAGGATTAGGGTTCGGGTTAGGATTAGGGTTTGGATTAGGGTTAGGGTTAGGGTTTGGGTTAGGGTTAGTGTTTGGGTTTGGGTTAGGGTTAGGGTTACGGTTAGGGTTAGGGTTATGATTTGGTTTAGGATTAGGATAAGGTTTATGGTTAGGGTTTCGGTGAGGGTTACGGTTAGGGTTACGGTTAGGATTTATGTTTGGGTTAGGGTTTGGTTTTGATTTAGGGTTAGAGTTAGGGTTAAGGTTAGGGTTAGGGTTAGGATTAGGGGCAGGGTTAGGTTTTGGGTTAGAGCTGGGGTTAGGTTTATGGTTTGGGTTCGGGTTAGGGTTAGAGTTAGGGTTTGGTTAGGGTTAATGTTAGGTTTAGGGGTTAGGGATAGGGTTAGGGTTAGGGTTCGGGTTAGGGTTAGGGTTAGGCTTAGGGTTAGGGTTTGGGTTAGGATTAGGTTTAGCGTTCGGGTTTGGGTTAGGTTTAGGGTTAGGATTTGGGTTCGGGCTAGATTTAGGGTTAGGGATATCGTTAAGTTTAGGGTTAGGGTTAGGGATTGTTTTGGGTTAGGATTAGGGTTAGGGTTAGGGTTAGGTTTAGGGTTAGATTTGGCGTTAGGGTTATGATTAGAGTTTTGGTTTGGGTTCGGGTTAGGTTTAGGGTTTGGGTTAGGGTTTGGTTTAGGGTTACGGTTAGGGTTAGGGTTAGGGTTATGGTTAGGGGTAGTGTTTGGGTTAGGGCTAGGGTTAGGATTAGGTTTAGGGTTTGCGTTAGGGTTAGGTTAGGGTCAGAATGAGGGTTAGGAATAGGGTTATTGTTAACTTTAGGGTTAGGCTTAGGTTTAGGGGTAGGTTTAGGGTTTGGGTTAGGATTAGGTTTAGGGTTCGGGTTTGTGTTAGGGTTAGGTTTAGGGTCAGGGTTTGGGTTAGGATTAGGTTTAGGGTTAGGGTTTGGGTTAGGGCTAGGGTTAGGGTTAGGGATAGCGTTAGGGTTAGGTTAAGGGTTAGGGATACGGTTAGTGTTAGGTTTTGGGTTTTGGCTTGTGTTAGGGTTAGGGTTAGGCTTTAGGTATGGGTTTAGGTTATGTTTAGGGTTTGGGTTAGGGTTAGGGTTAAGGTTAGGTTTAGGTTTGGGTTAGGGTTAGGATGAGGGCTAGGGCTACTGTTAGGGTTTGAGTTTGGTTTTGGGCTAGGTTTAGCGATAGGGTTAAGGTTAGGGTTCAGATTCGGGTTTCGGTTAGGGTTAGGGTTAGGGTGAGGTTGAGGGTTTGGGAAAGTGTTAAGATTAGGGATCGGGTTAGGTTTAGTGTTCGGGTTTGGGTTAGCGTTAGGGTTAGTGTTAGGGTTTGGGTTTGGGTTTGGGATAGGGATAAGGTTAGGGTTAGGGTTAGGGTTTGGAGTCAGGGGTTAGTGCTAGGGTTAGGGTTAGCATTTGAGTTCGGGTTAGGGTTAGGGTTAGGGTTTAGGTTAGGGTTAGTGTTAAGGTTTGGGTAAGGGTTAGGGTTAGGGTTAGGGTTTGGTTTAGGGATAGGTTTAGGGATAGGGTTAGGGTTAGTGTTAAGGTTTGGATTGGGGTTAGATTTTGTGTTTGTCTTTGGTTTTGGGTTAGGGTTAGGGTTAGGGTTAGTGTTAGGATTAGGGTTTGGGTTAAGGTTAGGGTAAGGGTTAGGGTTTGGGTTAGGGTTAGTGTTAGGTGTAGGGTTAGGGTTTGGGTTAGGTTTAGGGTTCGGGTTAGTGTTAGGGTTAGGGCTTGGGTTTGGTTTTGAATTAGAGTTAGGGTTAGGGTTAGGGTTAGTGTTAGTGTTTGGTTTAGAGTTAGGATTAGGGTTAGGGTTTGGGGTCAGGGGTTAGGGCTAGGGTTAGGGTTAGCGTTGCGTTAGGGTTAGGGTTAGGGTTAGGGTTAGGGTTAGGGTTTGGGTTAGGGTTAGGGTTAAGGTTTGGGTAAGGGTTAGGGTTAGTTTTAAGGTTTGGTTTAGGGATAGGTTTAGGGATAGGGTTAGGGTTAGTGTTAAGGTTTGGATTAGGGTTAGAGTTAGGGTTTGTCTTTCGTTTTGGGTTAGGGTTAGGGTTAGGGTTAGGGTTAGTGTTAGGATTAGGGTTTGGGTTTGGGTTATTGTTAGGGTTAGGGTTTGGATTAGGATTAGGGTTAGGGTTAGGTGTAGGGTTAGGGTTTGGGTTAGGTTTAGGGTTAGGGTTATTGTTAGGGTTTGGGTTTGGGTTTGGTTTAGGTTTAGGTTTAGGGTTAGGGTTAGGATTAGGGTTTGGATTAGGGTTAGGGTTAGGGTTTGGGTTAGGGTTAGTGTTTGGGTTTGGGTTAGGGTTAGGGTTACGGTTAGGGTTAGGGTTATGATTTGGTTTAGGATTAGGATAAGGGTTAGGGTTAGGGTTTCGGTTAGGGTTACGGTTAGGGTTACAGTTAGGATTTAGGTTTGGGTTAGGGTTTGGTTTTGAGTTAGGGTTAGGGTTAGGGTTATGGTTAGGGTTAGGATTAGGGAAAGGGTTAGGGTTAATGTTAGGTTTAGGTGTTAGGGATAGGGTTAGGGTTCAGGTTAGGGTTAGGGTTAGGCTTAGGGTTAGGGTTTGGGTTAGGATTAGGTTTAGCGTTCGGGTTTGGTTTAGGGTTAGGGTTAAGGTTAGGGTTTGGGTTAGGGCTAGGTTTAGGGTTAGGGATATCGTTAAGTTTAGGGTTAGGGTTAGGGTTAGGTTTAGGGTTAGATTTATCGTTAGGGTTATGATTAGAGTTTGGGTTTGGGTTAGGGTTAGGGTTAGGTTTAGGTTTAGGGTTTGGGTTAGGGTTTGGTTTAGGGTTACGGTTAGGGTTAGGGTTAGGGTTAGGGTTAGGGGTAGTGTTTGGATTAGGGCTAGGGTTAGGATTAGGTTTAGGGTTTGCGTTGGGGTTAGGGTTAGGGTTAGAATGAGGGTTAGGCTTAGGGATTAGGGTTAGGAATAGTGTTATTTTTAGCTTTAGGGTTAGAGTTAGGTTTAGGTTTAGGGTTAGGGTTAGGGTTTGGGTTAGGGTAAGCGTTTTGGGGTAGCGTGATGGTTAGGTTTAGGGTTAGTGTTAGATTTTGGGTTAGGGTTAGGGTTTGTATAAGGGTTAGAGTTAGGGTTTGGGTTAGGGTTAGGGTTACTGTTAGGGTTAGTGTTTGGGTGAGGGTTAGGATTAGTGTTAGAATGAAGGTTAGGGTTAGGTGTTAGGTTTAGGGATAGGGTTATTGTTATGTTTATGGTTAGGGTTAGGTTTAGGGTTCGGGTTAGGTTTAGGGTTTGGGTTAGGGTTAGCGTCAGGGTTAGTGTTAGGGTTTGGGTTAGAGTTAGTGTTAGGGTCAGGGTCAGGGTGAGGGTTTGGGTTAGGGTTCGGTTTATGATTTGGGTTTGGGTTAGGGTTAGGTTTAGGATTAGGGTTAGGGTTAGAGTTAGGGTTAGCGTTACGGTTAGGGTTTGGGTTAGATTTAGGGTTAGTGTTAGGATTAGGGTTAGGTTTTGGGTTTTAGTTAGGGTTAGGGTAAGGGTTAGTGTTTGGTTTAGGTTTAGCGTTAGGGTTAGCGTTAGGTTTAGCCGTTAGGTTTAGGCCTGAATTAGGGTTAGGTTTAGTGTTAGGGTTAGATTTAGGGTTAGGGTTGGGGGTTAGGGTTAGGGCTAGGGTTAGCGTAGGGGTTAGGGTTAGGAGTAGGTTTAGGGTTAGGGTTAGAGTTAGGCTTCGGGTTTGTGTTAGGGTTAGGGTTAGGGTTTGGGTTTGTGTTTCTGTTAGGGTTAAGGATAGTGTTAGTGTTAGGGTTAGGGTTTGGGTTCAGGTGAGGGTTAGGGTTAAGTTTAGTGTTAGGTTTTGGTTTAGGGTTATGGTTAGAGTTAGGGTTTGGGTAAGGGTTAGGGTTAGCGTTAGGGTTAGGGTTAGGATTAGGGTTAGGGATAGGTTTAGGTTTAGGGTTAGGGTTTGGGTAAGTGTTAGGTTTAGGGATAGAGTTCGGTTTAGGGTTAGGGTTTTGGTTAGGGTTAGGGCTAGGGTTCGGGTTTGGTTTCGGTTAGGGTTAGGGTTAGGGTTAGTGTTTGGATTAGGGTTAGGGTTAGGGTTAGGTATAGGGTTAGGGTTTCGGTTAGGTTTAGGTTTAGGGTCAGTGTTAGGGTTTGGGTTTGGGTTTGTTTTAGGTTTAGGGTTAGGGTTAGGATTAGGGTTGGGGTTAGGATTAGGGTTTTGGTTTGGGTTAGGGTTAGAGTTAGGGTTTGGATTTGGGTTAGGGTTAGGGTTAGGTTTTGGGTTAGGGTTAGGGTTATGGTTAGTGTTAGGGTTAGGGTTTGGGTTAGGATTAGGGTTAGGGTTAGGGTTTGGTTTAGGGTACGGTTAGGGTTACGGTTAGGATTTAAGTTTGGGTTAGGGTTTGTTTTTGAGTTAGGGTTTGGGTTAGGGTTAGGGTTAGGATTAGGCATCAGGGGTTAAGGTTAGGGTTAGGGTTAGGGTTTGGGTTAGGGTTAGGGTTAGGGTTAGGGTTAGGGCTAGGGTTCGGGTTAGGGATAGTATTAGGGTTAGGGTAAGTGTTAGGGATAGGGTTAGGTTTAGGGTTTGGGTTTTGGTTTGGGTTAGGGTTAGGGTTACGGTTAGGGTTAGTGTTAGGATTACGGTATGGGTTTAGGTTATGGTTACGGTTTGGGTTAGGGTTATGGTTAGGGTTAGCTTCGGGTTTGGGTTAGGGTTAGGATGAGGGTTAGGGTTAGGATTAGGGTTTGAGTTTGGTTTTGGGTTAGGTTCAGCGAAAGGGTTAAGGTTAGGGTTCAGGTTGGGGTTTGGGTTAGGATTAGGGTTAGGGTGAGGGTGAGGGTTTGGGTAAGTGTTAGGGTTATTGATAGAGTTAGGTTCAGTGTTCCGGTTTGGTTTAGGGTTAGGGTTAGTGTTAGGGCTGGGTTAGGGTTTGGGTTAGGATTAGGTTTAGGGTTTAGGTTTGGGTTAGGGTTAGGGTTAGGGTTAGGGTTTGGGTTAGGGCTAGGGTTAGGGTTAGGGATAGCGTTAAGGTTAGGGTTAGGGTTAGGGATCGGGTTAGTGTTAGGGTTTGGGTTTGGGTTTGGGTTAGGTTTAGGGTTACGGTTAGGGTTAGTGTTAGGATTAGTGTATGGGTTAAGGTTATGCTTAGGGTTTGTGTTAGGGTTAGGGTTAGGTTTAGGGTTTGGGGTTGGGTTAGGGTTAGGGTTAGGGTTTGGTTTGGGTTAGGGTTAGGGTTAGGTTTAGGGTGAGCGGTTGGGTTAGGGTTTGGGGTTGGGTTAGGTTTTGGGTTAGGGTTATGGTTAGAGTTAGGGTTTGCGTTAGGGTTAGGGTTAGGGTTAGTGGTAGGGTTTGGGTTTGGATTTGGCTTAGGTTTAGGGTAAGGGTTAGGATGAGGGTTAGTGTTAGGATTAGCGTTTGGTTTTGGGTTAGGGTTAGGTTTAGGCTTAGGGTTAGGGCTAGGGCTAGGGTTAGGGTTAGGTTTAGGGTTAGGGTTGGGTTTAGGGTTAGGGTTAGGGTTAGATTTAGGGTTAGTGTTAGGATTAGGGTTTTCGTTTAAGTTAAGGTTAGGGTTACGGTTAGGGTGTGGGTAAGGATTAGGTTTAGGGTTAGGGTTTTGATTAAGGTTAGGGTTAGGGATAGTGTTAATGTTAGGGTTAGGGTTAGGGTTAGGGTTAGGGTTAGTGTTAGGTTTAGGGTTTGGATTAGGGTTAGGTTTAGTGTTAGGGTTTGGGTTAGGTTTAGGGTTTGGGTTAGGGTTTCGGTTAGGGTTATGGTTTGGGTTAGGGTTAGGGTTAGGGTTAGGGTTAGTGTTTGGGTTAGGCTAGGGTTAGGATTAGGGTTAGGGTTTGGCTTCGGGTTAGGGTTAGGGTTACAGTGAGGGTTAGGGTTAGGGGTTAGGGTTAAGGATAGGTTTATTGTTAGCTTTAGGGTTAGATTTAGGTTTAGGGTTAGGGTTAGTGTTAGGGTGTGGTTAGTGGAAGTGTTTGGGTTAGGGTGATTGTTAGGTTTAGGTTTAGTGTTAGATTTTGGGTGAGGGTTAGGGTTAGGGTTAGGGTTAGGGTTTGGATAAGGGTTAGTGTTAGGATTTGGTTTAGGGTGAGGGTTAGTTTTAGGGTTAGTGTTTGGGTTAGGGTTAGGGTTAGGTTTAGGGTAAGGGTTAGGGGTTAGTGTTAGGGATAGGGGTATTGTTAGCTTTATGGTTAGGGTTAGGTTTAGGGTTCGGTTTAGGTTTAGAGTTTGGGTTAGGGTTAGGGTTAGGGTTACGGTTAGGGTTAGGGCTTGGTTTAGAGTTAATGTTAGGGTCAGAGTCAGGGTGAGGTTTTGGGTTAGGGTTAGGTTTATGGTTTGAGTTTGCGTAAGGGTTAGGTTTAGTGTCAGGGTTAGGGTTAGAGTTAGGGTTAGGGTTACGGTTAGGGTTAGGGTTAGATTTAGGGTTAGGGTTAGGATTAGGGTTAGGGTTTGGGTTTTAGTTAGGCTTAGGGTAAGGGTTATTGTTTGGGTTAGGGTTAGGTTTAGGGTTAGGGTTTGAGTTTGGTTTTGGGTTAGGTTTAGCGATAGGGTTAGGGTTAAGGTTAGGGTTCAGGTTCGTGTTTTGGTTAGGATTAGGGTTAGGGTGAGGGTGAGGGTTTGGGTAAGTTTTAGGGTTAGGGATAGAGTTAGGTTCAGTGTTCGGGTTTGGTTTAGGGTTAGGGTTAGTGTTAGCGCTGGGTTAGGGTTTGGGTTAGGATTAGGTTTAGGGTTCGGGTTTGGGTTAGGGTTAGGGTTAGGGTTAGGGTTTGGGTTAGGGCTAGGGTTAGGGTTAGGGATAGCGTTAAGGTTAGGGTTAGGTTTAGGGATCGGTTTAGGGTTAGGGTTTGGGTTTGGGTTTGGGTTAGGTTTAGGGTTACGGTTAGGGTTAGTGTTAGGATTAGTGTATGGGTTTAGGTTATGGTTAAGGTTTGGGTTAGGGTTAGGGTTAGGTTTAGGGTTTGGGGTTGGGTTAGGGTTAGGGTTAGTGTTAGGGTTTGGTTTGGGTTAGGGTTAGGGTTAGGGTTAGGGTTAGGGTTAGGGTTAGGGTTAGTGTTAGGGTTTGGTTTGCGTTAGGATTAGGGTTAGGGTTAGGGTCAGGGTTAGGGTTAGGGTTAGGGATAGGGTTTGGGTTTGGGTTAGGGTTAGGTTTAGGGTTAGGGTTTGGGTTAGGGTTAGGGTTAGGGTTAGGGTTTCCGTTTGGGTTAGGGTGAGTGTTAGGGTTAGGGTTAGGGTTAGGTTTAGGGATTGGGGTTGGGTTAGGGTTAGCGTTAGTGTTAGGGTTTGGTTTGTGTTATGGTTAGGGTTAAGTTTAGGGTGAGCGGTTGGGTTAGGGTTTGGGGTTGGGTTAGGTTTTGGGTTAGGGTTATGGTTAGAGATAGGGTTTGCGTTAGGGTTAGGGTTAGTGGTAGGGTTTGGGTTTGGATTTGGCTTAGGGTTAGGGTAAGGGTTAGGATTAGGGTTAGTGTTAGGATAAGGGTTTGGTTTTGGGTTAGGGTTAGGTTTAGGTTTAGGGTTAGGGCTAGGGCTAGGGTTAGGGTTAGGTTTAGGGTTAGGGTTGGGTTTAGGGTTAGGGTTAGGGTTAGGTTTAGGGTTAGTGTTAGGATTAGGGTTTTCGTTTAAGTTAGGGTTAGGGTTACGGTTAGGGTTTGGGTAAGGATTAGGTTTAGGGTTAGGGTTTCGATTAAGGTTAGGGTTAGGGATAGGGTTAAGGTTAGGGTTAGGGTTAGGGTTAGAGTTAGGGTTAGGTTTAGGGTTTGGATTAGGGTTAGGTTTAGTGTTAGGGTTTGGGTTAGGTTTAGGGTTTGGGTTAGGGTTTCGGTTAGGGTTATGGTTTGGTTTAGGGTTATGGTTAGGGTGAGGGTTAGGGTTTGTGTTTGGGTTAGGGCTAGGGTTAGGATTAGGGTTAGGGTTTGGCTTAGGGTTAGGGTTAGGGTTAGAGTGAGGGTTAGGGTTAGTGGTTAGGGTTAGGGATAGGTTTATTGTTAGCTTTAGGGTTATATTTAGGTTTAGGGTTAGGGTTAGGGTTAGGGTTTGGATAGTGGAAGTGTTTGGGTTAGGGTTAGGGTTAGGGTTAGGGTTAGGGTTAGGGTTAGCGTTAGGTTTAGGCGTTAGGTTTAGGGCTGAATTAGGGTTAGGTTTAGTGTCAGGGTTAGATTTAGGGTTAGGGTTAGGGGTTAGGGTTAGGGCTAGGGTTAGCGTAGGGGTTCGGTTTGGGTTTAGGTTTATGGTTAGGATTAGATTTAGGGTTAGTGTTAGGATTAGGGTTTTCGTTTAAGTTAGGGTTAGGGTTACGGTTATGGTGTGGCTAAGGATTAGGTTTAGGGTTAGGGTTTCGATTAAGGTTAGGGTTAGGGATAGGGTTAATGTTAGGGTTAGGGTTAGGGTTAGGGTTAGTGTTAGGTTTAGGGTTTGGATTAGGGTTAGGTTTAGTGTTAGGGTTTGGGTTAGGTTTAGGGTTTGGGTTAGGGTTTCGATTAGGGTTATGGTTTGGATTAGGGTTAGGGTTAGGGTTAGGGTTAGTGTTTGGGTTAGGGGTAGGGTTAGGATTAGGGTTAGGGTTTGGCTTAGGGTTAGGGTTAGGGTTAGAGTGAGGGTTAGGGTTAGGGGTTAGGGGTAGGGATAGGTTTATTGTTAGCTTTAGGGTTAGATTTAGGTTTAGGGTTAGGGTTAGTGTTAGGGTTTGGTTAGTGGAAGTGTTTGGGTTAGGGTGATTGTTAGGTTTAGGTTTAGTGTTAGATTTTGGGTGAGGGTTAGGGTTAGGGTAGGGTTTGGATAAGGGTTAGTGTTAGGATTTGGTTTAGGGTGAGGGTTAGTTTTAGGGTTAGTGTTTGGGTTAGGGTTAGGGTTAGGTTTAGGGTAAGGGTTAGGGGTTTGTGTTAGGGATAGGGGTATTGTTAGCTTTATGGTTAGGGTTAGGTTTAGGGTTCGGGTTAGGTTTAGAGTTTGGGTTAGGGTTAGGGTTAGTGTTACGGTTAGGGTTAGGGTTTGGGTTAGAGTTAATGTTAGGGTCAGAGTCAGGGTGAGGGTTTGGGTTAGGGTTAGGTTTATGGTTTGGGTTTGGGTTAGGGTTAGGTTTAGGGTTAGGGTTAGGGTTAGAGTTAGGGTTAGGTTTACGGTTAGGGTTAGGGTTAGATTTAGTTTTAGGGTTAGGATTAGGGTTAGGGTTTGGGTTTTAGTTAGGCTTAGGGTAAGGGTTATTGTTTGGGTTAGGGTTAGGGTTAGGGTTAGGGTTAGGGTTTGAGTTTGGTTTTGGGTTAGGTTTAGCGATAGGGGTAAGTTTAGGGTTCAGGTTCGGGTTTGGGTTAGGATTAGGGTTACAGTGAGGGTGAGGGTTTGGGTAAGTGTTAGGGTTACGGATAGAGTTAGGTTCAGTGTTCGGGTTTGGTTTAGGGTTAGGGTTAGTGTTAGGGCTGGGTTAGGGTTTGGGTTAGGATTAGGTTTAGGGTTCGGGTTTGGGTTAGGGTTAGGGTTAGGGTTAGGGTTTGGGTTACGGCTAGTGTTAGGGTTAGGGATAGCGTTAAGGTTAGGGTTAGGGTTAGGGATCGGGTTAGGGTTTGGGTTTGGGTTTGGGTTAGGTTTAGGGTTACGGTTAGGGTTAGTGTTAGGATTAGTGTATGGGTTTAGGTTATGGTTAGGGTTTGTGTTAGGGTTACGGTTAGGATTAGGGTTTGGGGTTGGGTTAGGTTTAGGGTTAGGGTTAGGGTTTGGTTTGGGTTAGGGTTAGGGTTAGAGTTAGGGTTTGCGTTAGGGTTAGGGTTAGGTTTAGTGGTAGGGTTTGGGTTTGGATTTGGCTTAGGTTTAGGGTAAGGGTTAGGATTAGGGTTAGTGTTAGGATTAGCGTTTGGTTTTGGGTTAGGGTTAGGGTTAGGGTTAGGGTTAGGGCTAGGGCTAGGGTTAGGGTTAGGTTTAGGGTTAGGGTTGGGTTTAGGGTTAGGGTTAGGGTTAGGTTTAGGGTTAGTGTTAGGATTAGGGTTTTCGTTTAAGTTAGGGTTAGGTTTACGGGTAGGGTTTGGGTAAGGATTAGGTTTAGGGTTAGGGTTTCGATTAAGGTTAGGGTTAGGGATAGGGTTAAGGTTAGGGTTAGGGTTAGGGTTAGAGTTAGGGTTAAGTTTAGGGTTTGGATTAGGGTTAGGTTTAGTGTTAGGGTTTGGGTTAGGTTTAGGGTTTGGGTTAGGGTTTCGGTTAGGGTTATGGTTTGGTTTAGGGTTATGGTTAGGGTTAGGGTTAGGGTTAGGGTTAGTGTTTGGGTTATGGCTAGGGTTAGGATTAGGGTTAGGGTTTGGCTTAGGGTTAGGGTTAGGGTTAGAGTGAGGGTTAGGGTTAGGGGTTAGGGTTAGGGATAGTTTTATTGTTAGCTTTAGGGTTATATTTAGGTTTAGGGTTAGGGTTAGGGTTAGGGTTTGGGTAGTGGAAGTGTTTGGGTTAGGGTTAGGGTTAGGGTTAGGTTTAGTGTTAGATTTTGGGTGAGGGTTAGGGTTAGGGTTAGGGTTAGGGTTTGGATAAGGGTTAGTGTTAGGATTTGGTTTAGGGTGAGGGTTAGTTTTAGGGTTAGTGTTTGGTTAGGGTTAGGGTTAGGTTTAGGGTAAGGGTTAGGGGTTTGTGTTAGGGATAGGGGTATTGTTAGCTTTATGGTTAGGGTTAGGTTTAGGGTTCGGGTTAGGTTTAGAGTTTGGGTTAGGGTTAGGGTTAGTGTTACGGTTAGGGTTAGGGTTTGGGTTAGAGTTAATGTTAGGGTCAGAGTCAGGGTGAGGGTTTGGGTTAGGGTTAGGTTTATGGTTTGGGTTTGGGTTAGGGTTAGGTTTAGGGTTAGGGTTAGGGTTAGAGTTAGGGTTAGGGTTACGGTTAGGGTTAGGGTTAGATTTAGGGTTAGGGTTAGAATTAGGGTTAGGGTTTGGGTTTTAGTTAGGCTAAGGGTAAGGGTTATTGTTTGGGTTAGGGTTAGGGTTAGGGTTTGAGTTTGGTTTTGGGTTAGGTTTAGCGATAGGGGTAAGTTTAGGGTTCAGGTTCGGGTTTGGGTTAGGAATAGGGTTAGGGTGAGGGTGAGGATTTGGGTAAGTGTTAGGGATAGGGATAGAGTTAGGTTCAGTGTTCGGGTTTGGTTTAGGGTTAGGGTTAGTGTTAGGGCTGGGTTAGGGTTTGGGTTAGGATTAGGTTTAGGGTTCGGTTTTGGGTTAGGGTTAGGGTTAGGGTTTGGGTTACGGCTAGGGTTAGGGTTAGGGATAGCGTTAAGGGTAGGGTTAGGGTTAGGGATCGGGTTAGGGTTAGGGTTTGGGTTTGGGTTTGGGTTACGTTTAGGGTTACGGTTAGGGTTAGTGTTAGGATTAGTGTATGGGTTTAGGTTATGGTTAGGGTTTGTGTTAGGGTTAGGGTTAGGTTTAGGGTTTGGGGTTGGGTTAGGGTTAGGGTTAGGGGTACGGTTTGGTTTGGGTTAGGGTTAGGGTTAGAGTTAGGGTTTGCGTTAGGGTTAGGGTTAGGGTTAGATTTAGGGTTAGTGTTAGGATTAGGGTTTTTGTTTAAGTTAGGGTTAGGGTTACGGTTAGGGTTTGGGTAAGGATTAGGTTTAGGGTTAGGGTTTCGATTAAGGTTAGGGTTAGGGATAGGGCTAATGTTAGGTTTAGGGTTAGGTTTAGGGTGAGGGTTAGGGGTTACTGTTAGGGATAGGGGTATTGTTAGCTTTATGGTTAGGGTTAGGTTTAGGGTTCAGGATAGGTTTAGAGTTTGGGTTAGGGTTAGGGTTAGGATTTAAGTTTGGGTTAGGGTTTGGTTTTGAGTTAGGGTTTGGGTTAGGGTTAGGGTTAGGATTAGGCATCAGGGGTTAGGGTTAGGGTTAGGGTTAGGGTTTGTGGTAGGGTTAGGGTTAGGGTTAGGGTTAGGTCTAGGGTTAGGGTTAGGGATAGAATTAGGGTTAGGGTAAGGGTTAGGGATAGGGTTAGGGTTAGGATTTGGGTTTTGGATTGGGTTAGGGTTAGGGTTACGGTTAGGGTTAGTGTTAGGATTACGGTATGGGTTTAGGTTATGGTTAGGGTTTGGGTTAGGGTTAGGGTTAGGGTTAGGGTTACGGTTAGGTTTGGGTTTGGGTTAGGGTTAGGGTTAGGATGAGTGTTAGGGTTAGGGTTAGGGTTTAAGTTTGGTTTTGGGTTAGGTTTAGCAATAGGGTTAAGGTTAGGGTTCGGGTTCGGGTTTTGGTTAGGGTTAGGGTTAGGGTAGGGGGGAGGGTGAGGGTTTGGGTAAGTGTTAGGGTTAGGGATAGAGTTAGGTTCAGTGTTCGGGTTTGGTTTAGGGTTAGGTTTAGTGTTAGGGCAGGGTTAGGGTTAGGGTTAGGATTAGGTTTAGGGTTCGGGTTTGGGTTAGGGTTAGGGTTAGGGTTAGGGTTTGGGTTAGGGCTAGGGTTAGGGTTAGGGATAGCGTTAAGGTTAGGGTTAGGGTTAGGGATCGGGTTAGGGTTAGGGTTTGGGTTTGGGTTTGGGTTAGGTTTAGGGTTACGGTTAGGGTTAGTTTTAGGATTAGTGTATGGGTTTAGGTTATGGTTAAGGTTTGGGTTAGGGTTAGGGTTAGGTTTAGGGTTTGGGGTTGGGTTAGGGTTAGGGTTAGGGTTAGGGTTTGGTTTGGGTTAGGGTTAGGGTTACGTTTAGGGTGAGCGGTTGGGGTAGGGTTTGGGGTTGGGTTAGGTTTTGGGTTAGGGTTATGGTTAGAGTTAGGGTTTGCGTTAGGGTTAGGGTTAGGGTTAGGGTTAGTGGTAGGGTTTGGGTTTGGATTTGGCTTAGGGTTAGGGTAAGGGTTAGGATTAGGGTTAGTGTTAGGATTAGGGTTTGGTTTTGGGTTAGGGTTAGGTTTAGGGTTAACGTTAGCACTAGGGCTAGGGTTTTGGTTAGGTTTAGGGTTAGGGTTGGGTTTAGGGTTAGGGTTAGGGTTAGATTTAGGGTTAGTGTTAGGATTAGGGTTTTCGTTTAAGTTAGGGTTAGGGTTACGGTTAGGGTTTGGGTAAGGATTAGGTTTAGGGTTAGGGTTTCGATTAAGGTTAGGGTTAGGGATAGGGTTAATGTTAGGGTTAGGGTTAGGGTTAGGTTTAGGGTGAGCGTTAGGGGTTAGTGTTAGGGATAGGGGTATTGTTAGCTTTATGGTTAGGGTTAGGTTTAGGGTTCGGGTTAGGTTTAGAGTTTGGGTTAGGGTTAGGGTTAGGGTTACGGTTAGGGTTAGGGTTTGGGTTAGATTTAATGTTAGAGTCAGAGTCAGGGTGAGGGTTTGGGTTAGGGTTAGGTTTATGGTTTGGGTTTGGGTTAGGGTTAGGTTTAGGGTTAGGGTTAGGGTTAGAGTTAGGGTTAGGGTTACGGTTAGGGTTAGGGTTAGATTTAGGGTTAGGGTTAGGATTAGGGTTAGGGTTTGGGTTTTAGTTAGGCTTAGGGTAAGGGTTATTGTTTGGGTTAGGGTTAGGGTTAGGGTTAGAGTTAGGGTTAGGCGTTAGTTTTAGGGCTGAATTAGCGTTAGGTTTAGGGTTAGGGTTAGATTTAGGGTTAGTATTAGGTGTTAGGTTTAGGGATAGGGTTAGCGTAGGGTTTAGGGTTAGGGTTAGGTTTAGGGTTAGGGTTGGGGTTAGGGTTTCTGTTAGGTTTAGGGTTAGGGTTTGGGTTATGGTTAGGGTTAGGGTTAGGGTTAGTGTTACGGTTAGGGTTTGGGTTGGGGTTTATGTTTTGTTTAGGTTTAGGGCTAGGGTTCGGGTTTGGTTTGGGTTAGGGTTAGGGTTAGGGTTATGGTTTGGATTAGGGTTAGGGTTAGGGTTTGGGTTAGGGATAGGTTTAGGTTTAGGGTTAGGTTTTGGGTAAGTGTTAGGTTTAGGGATAGAGTTCGGTTTACGGTTAGGGTTTGGGTTGGGGTTTATGTTTTGTGTAGGTTTAGGGCTAGGGTTCGGGTTTGGATTGGGTTAGGGTTAGGGTTAGGGTTAGGGTTTGGATTAGGGTTAGGGTTAGGGTTTGGGTTAGGTTTAGGGTTAGGGTTAGTGTTAGGGTTTGGCTTTGGGTTTGTTTTAGGTTTAGGTTTAGGGTTAGGAGTAAGGTTGGGGTTAGGATTAGGGTTTGGGTTTGGGTTAGGGTTAGGTTTAGGGTTAGGGTTAGTGTTAGGGCTAGGGCTAGGGTTAGGGTTAGGGTTAGGGTTAGGGTTAGGGTTTGGTTTAGGGTTACGGTTAGGGTTACGGTTAGGATTTAATTTTGGGTTAGGATTTGGTTTTGAGTTAGGGTTTGGGTTAGGGTTAGGGTTAGGATTAGGCATCAGGGGTTAGGGTTAGGGTTTGTGTTAGGGTTAGGGTTAGGGTTAGGGTTAGGGCTAGGGTTAGGGTTAGGGATAGAATTAGGGTTAGGGTAAGGGTTAGGGTTAGGGTTAGGGTTAGGATTTGGGTTTTGGATTGGTTTAGGGTTAGGGTTACTGTTTGGGTTAGTGTTAGGATTACTGTATGAGTTTAGGTTATGGTTAGGTTTTGGGTTAGGGTTAGGGTTAGGGTTAGGGTTAGGGTTAGGGTTAGCTTTGGGTTTGGGTTAGGGTTAGGATGAGTGTTAGGGTTAGGTTTAGGGTTTGAGTTTGGTTTTGGGTTAGGGTTAGGGTTACGGTTAGGGTTAGGGTTTGGGTTAGAGTTAATGTTAGTGTCAAGTCTGGGTGAGGGTTTGGGTTAGGGTTAGATTTATGGTTTGGGTTTGGGTTAGGGTTAGATTTAGGGTTAGGGTTAGATTTAGGGTTAGGGTTAGGGTTAGGGTTAGGGATAGGGTTATATTTAGGGTTACGGTTAGGATTAGGGTTAGGGTTAGGGTTAGGGTTACGGTTAGGGTTAGGGTTAGATTTAGGGTTAGGGTTAGGATTAGGGTTAGGGTTTGGGTTTTAGTTAGGCTTAGGGTAAGGGTTATTGTTTGGGTTAGGGTTAGGGTTAGGGTTAGGGTTAGGGTTAGGGTTTGAGTTTGGTTTTGGGTTAGGTTTAGCGATAGGGTTAAGGTTAGGGTTCGGGTTCTGGTTTGGGTTAGGGTTAGGGTGAGGGTGAGGGTGAGGGTTTGGGTAAGTGTTAGGGTTAGGGATAGAGTTAGGTTCAGTGTTTGGGTTTGGTTTAGGGTTAGGGTTAGTGTTAGGGCTGGGTTAGGGTTTGGGTTAGGATTAGGTTTAGGGTTCGGGTTTGGGTTAGGGTTAGGGTTAGGGTTAGGGTTAGGGTTTGAGTTAGGGCTAGCGTCAGGGTTAGGGATAGCGTTAAGGTTAGGGTTAGGGTTAGGGATCGGGTTAGGGTTAGGGTTTGGTTTTGGGTTTGTGTTAGGTTTAGGGTTACGGTTAGGGTTAGTGTTAGGATTAGTGTATGGGTTTAGGTTATGGTTAAGGTTTGGGTTAGGGTTAGGGTTAGGTTTAGGGTTTGGGGTTGGGTTAGGGTTAGGGTTAGGGTTAGGGTTTGGTTTGGGTTAGGGTTAGGGTTAGGTTTAGGGTGAGCGGTTGGGTTAGGGTTTGGGGTTCGGTTAGGTTTTGGGTTAGGGTTATGGTTAGAGTTAGGGTTTATTTAAGGGTTAGGGTTAGGGTTAGGGTTAGTGGTAGGGATTGGGTTTGGATTTGGCTTAGGGTTAGGGTAAGGGTTAGGATTAGGGTTAGTGTTAGGATTAGGGTTTGGTTTTGGGTTAGGGTTAGGTTTAAGGTTAGGGTTAGGGCTAGCGCTAGGGTTAGGGTTAGGTTTAGGGTTAGGGTTGGGTTTAGGGTTAGGGTTAGGGTTAGGTTTAGGGTTAGTGTTAGGATTAGGGTTTTCGTTTAAGTTAGGGTTAGGGTTACGGTTAGGGTTTGGGTAACGATTAGGTTTAGGGTTAGGGTTTCGATTAAGGTTAGGTTTAGGGATAGGGTTAAGGTTAGGGTTAGGGTTAGGGTTAGAGTTAGGGTTAGGTTTAGGGTTTGGATTAGGGTTAGGTTTAGTGTTAGGGTTTGGGTTAAGTTTAGGGTTTGAGTTAGGGTTTCGATAAGGGTTATGGTTTGTTTTAGGGTTAGGGTTAGGGTTAGGGTTAGGGTTAGTGTTTGGGTTACGGCTAGGGTTAGGATTAGGGTTAGGGTTTGGCTTAGGGTTAGGGTTCGGGTTAGAGTGAGGGTTAGGGTTAGGCGTTAGGGTTAGGGATAGGTTTATTGTTAGCTTTAGGGTTATATTTAGGTTTAGGGTTAGGGTTAGGTTTAGGGTTTGGGTAGTGGAAGTGTTTGGGTTAGGGTTAGGGTTAGGGTTAGTGTTAGCGTTAGGGTTAGGCGTTAGGTTTAGGGCTGAATTAGGGTTAGGTTTAGTGTTAGGGTTAGATTTAGGGTTAGGGTTAGGGGTTAGGGTTAGGACTAGGGTTAGCGTACGGGTTAGTGTTGGGTTTAGGGTTAGGGTTAGGGTTAGATTTAGGGTTAGTGTTAGGATTAGGGTTTTCGTTTAAGTTAGGGTTAGGGTTACGGTTAGGGTGTGGGTAAGGATTAGGTTTAGGGTTAGGGTTTCGATTAAGGTTAGGGTTAGGGATAGGGTTAATGTTAGGGTTAGGGTTAGGGTTAGGGTTAGTGTTAGGTTTAGGGTTTGGATTAGGGTTAGGTTTAGTGTTACGGTTTGGGTTAGGTTTAGGGTTTGGGTTAGGGTTTCGGTTAGGGTTATGGTTTGGGTTAGGGTTAGGGTTAGGGTTAGGGTTAGTGTTTGGGTTAGGGCTAGGCTTAGGATTAGGGTTGGGGTTTGGCTTAGGGTTAGGGTTAGGGTTAGAGTGAGGGTTAGGGTTAGGGGTTAGGGTTAGGGATAGGTTTATTGTTACCTTTAGGGTTAGATTTAGGTTTAGAGATAGGGTTAGTGTTAGGGTTTGGTTAGTGGAAGTGTTTGGGTTAGGGTGATTGTTAGGTTTAGGTTTAGTGTTAGATTTTGGGTGAGGGTTAGGGTTAGGGTTAGGGTTAGGGTTTGGATAAGGGTTAGTGTTAGGATTTGGTTTAGGGTGAGGGTTAGTTTTAGGGTTAGTGTTTGGGTTAGGGTTAGGGTTAGGTTTAGGGTAAGGGTTAGGGGTTTGTGTTAGGGATAGGGGTATTGTTAGCTTTATGGTTAGGGTTAGGTTTAGGGTTCGGGTTAGGTTTAGAGTTTGGGTTAGGGTTACGGTTAGGGTTAGGGTTTGGGTTAGAGTTAATGTTAGGGTCAGAGTCAGGGTGAGGGTTTGGGTTAGGGTTAGGTTTATGGTTTGGGTTTGGGTTAGGGTTAGGTTTAGGGTTAGGGTTAGGGTTAGAGTTAGGGTTAGGGTTACGGTTAGGGTTAGGGATTGGGTTTTAGTTAGGCTTAGGGTAAGGGTTATTGTTTGGGTTAGGGTTAGGGTTAGGGTTAGGGTTAGGGTTTGAGTTTGGTTTTGGGTTAGGTTTAGCGTTGGGGTTAAGGTTAGGGTTCAGGTTCGGGTTTGGGTAAGGATTAGGGTTAGGGTGAGGGTGAGGGTTTGGGTAAGTGTTACTGTTAGGGATAGAGTTAGGTCCAGTGTTCGGGTTTGGTTTAGGGTTAGGGTTAGTGTTAGGGCTGGGTTAGGGTTTGGGTTAGGATTAGGTTTAGGGTTCGGGTTTGGGTTAGGGTTAGGGTTAGGGTTAGGATTTGGGTTAGGGCTAGGGTTAGGGTTAGGGATAGCGTTAAGGTTAGGGTTAGGGTTAGGGATCGGGTTAGGGTTAGAGTTTGGGTTTGGGTTTGGGTTACGTTTAGGGTTACGGTTAGGGTTAGTGTTAGGATTAGTGTATGGGTTTAGGTTATGGTTAGGGTTTGTGTTAGGGTTAGGGTTAGGTTTCGGGTTTGGGGTTGGGTTAGGGTTAGGGTTATGGTTAGGGTTTGGTTTGGGTTAGGGTTAGGGTTAGAGTTAGGGTTTGCGTTAGGGTTAGGGTTAGGGTTTGTGGTAGGGTTTGGGTTTGGATTTGGCTTAGGATTAGGGTAAGGGTTAGGATTAGGGTTAGTGTTAGGATTAGGGTTTGGTTTTGGGTTAGGGTTAGGTTTAAGGTTAGGGTTAGGGCTAGCGCTAGGTTTAGGGTTAGGTTTAGGGTTAGTGTTAGGATTAGGGTTTTCGTTTAAGTTAGGGTTAGGGTTACGGTTAGGGTTTGGGTAAGGATTAGGTTTAGGGTTAGGGTTTCGATTAAGGTTAGGGTTAGGGATAGGGTTAAGGTTAGGGTTAGGGTTAGGGTTAGAGTTAGGTTTAGGGTGAGGGTTAGGGGTTATTGTTAGGTATACGGGTATTGTCAGCTTTATGGTTAGGGTTAGGTTTAGGGTTCGGGTTAGGTTTAGAGTTTGGGTTAGGGTTAGGGTTAGGGTTACGGTTAGGGTTAGGGTTTGGGTTAGAGTTAATGTTAGGGTCAGAGTCAGGGTGAGGGTTTGGGTTAGGGTTAGGTTTATGGTTTGGGTTTGGGTTAGGGTTAGGTTTAGGGTTAGGGTTAGGGTTAGAGTTAGGGTTAGGGTTACGGTTAGGGTTAGGGTTAGATTTAGGGTTAGGGTTAGGATTAGGGTAAGGGTTTGGGTTTTAGTTAGGCTTAGGGTAAGGGTTATTGTTTGGGTTAGGGTTAGGGTTAGGGTTAGAGTTAGGGTTAGGCGTTAGTTTTAGGGCTGAATTAGCCTTAGGTTTAGGGTTAGGGTTAGATTTAGGGTTAGGATTAGGTGTTAGGTTTATGGATAGGGTTAGCGTAGGGTTTAGGGTTAGGGGTAGGTTTAGGGTTAGGGTTGGGGTTAGGGTTTGTGTTAGGTTTAGGGTTAGGGTTTGGGTTAGGCTTAGGGTTAGGGTTAGGGTTAGCATTAGGGTTAGTGTTAGGGTTAGGGTTAGGGATAGGTTTAGGTTTAGGGTTAGGGTTTGGGTAAGTGTTAGGTTTAGGGATAGAGTTCGATTTAGGGTTAGGGTTTGGGTTGGGGTTTATATTTTGTTTAGGTTTAGGGCTAGGGTTCGGGTTTGGTTTGGGTTAGGGTTAGGGTTAGGGTTAGGGTTTGGATTAGGGTTAGGGTTAGGGTTTGGGTTAGGTTTAGGGTTAGGGTTAGTGTTAGGGTTTGGGTTTGGGTTTGTTTTAGGTTTAGGGTTAGGGTTAGGAGTAGGGTTGGGGTTAGGATTAGGGTTTGGGTTTGGGTTAGGGTTAGAGTTAGGGTTAGGATTTGGGTTAGGGTTAGGTTAGGTTTTGGGTTAGGGTTAGAATTATGGTTAGTGTTACGGTTAGGGTTTGGGTTGGGATTAGGGTTAGGGTTAGGGTTTGGTTTAGGTTTACGGTTAGGGTTACGGTTAGGATTTAAGTTTGGGTTAGGGTTTGGTTTTGAGTTAGGGTTTGGGTTAGGGTTAGGGTTAGGATTAGGCATCAGGGGTTAGGGTTAGGGTTAGGGTTAGGGTTTGTGTTAGGGTTAGGGTTAGGGTTAGGGTTAGGGCTAGGGTTAGGGTTAGGGATAGAATTAGGGTTAGGGTCAGGGTTAGTGATAGGCTTAGGATTAGGATTTGGGTTTTAAATTGGGTTAGGGTTAGGGTTACGGTTAGGGTTAGTGTTAGGATTACGGTATGGGTTTAGGTTATGTTTAGGGTTTGGGTTAGGGTTAGGGTTAGGGTTAGGGTTAGGTTTGGGTTTGGGTTAGGGTTAGGATGAGTGTTAGGGTTAGGGTTAGGGTTTGAGTTTGGTTTTGGGTTAGGTTTAGCGATAGGGTTAAAGTTAGGGTTCGGGTTCGGGTTTGGGTTAGGGTTAGTGTTAGGGTGAGGGTGAGGGTTTGGGTAAGTGTTAGGGTTAGGGATAGAGTTAGGTTCAGTGTTCGGGTTTGGTTTAGGGTTAGGGTTAGTGTTAGGGCTGGGTTAGGGTTTGGGTTAGGATTAGGTTTAGGGTTCGGGTTTGGGTTACGGTTAGGGTTAGGGTTTGGGTTAGGGCTAGGGTTAGGGTTAGGGATAGCGTTAAGGTTAGGGTTAGGGTTAGGGATCGGTTTAGGGTTAGGGTTTGGGTTTGGGTTTGGGTTAGGTTTAGGGGTACGGTTAGGGTTAGTGTTAGGATTAGTGTATGGGTTTAGGTTATGGTTAAGGTTTGGGTTAGGGTTAGGGTTAGGTTTAGGGTTTGGGGTTGGGTTAGGGTTAGGGTTAGGGTTAGAGTTTGGTTTGGGTTAGGGTTAGGGTTAGAGTTAGGGTTTGCGTTAGGGTTAGGGTTAGGGTTAGTGGTAGGGTTTGGGTTTGGATTTGGCTTAGGATTAGGGTAAGGGTTAGGATTAGGGTTAGTGTTAGGATTAGCGTTTGGTTTTGGGTTAGGGTTAGGTTTAGGGTTAGGGTTAGGTCTAGGGCTAGGATTAGGGTTAGGTTTAGGGTTAGGGTTGGGTTTAGGGTTAGGGTTAGAGTTAGATTTAGGGTTAGTGTTAGGATTAGGGTTTTCGTTTAAGTTAGGTTTAGGGTTAAGGTTAGGGTTTGGGTAAGGATTAGGTTTAGGGTTAGGGTTTCGATTAAGGTTAGGGTTAGGGATAGGGTTAATGTTAGGGTTAGGTTTAGGGTTAGGGTTAGGTTTAGGGTGAGGGTTAGGGGTTAGTGTTAGGGATAGGGGTATTGTTAGCTTTATGGTTAGGGTTAGGTTTAGGGTTCGGGTTAGGTTTAGAGTTTGGGTTAGGGTTAGGGTTAGGGTTACGGTTAGGGTTAGGGTTTGGGTTAGGGTTAATGTTAGGGTCAGAGTCAGGGTGAGGGTTTGGGTTATGGTTAGGGTTAGGGTTAGGGTTAGTGTTACGGTTAGGGTTTGGGTTGGGGTTCATGTTTTGTTTAGGTTTAGGGCTAGGGTTCGGGTTTGGTTTGGGTTAGGGTTAGGGTTAGGGTTATGGTTTGGATTAGGGTTAGGGTTAGGGTTTGGGTTAGGGATAGGTTTAGGTTTAGGGTTAGGTTTTGGGTAAGTGTTAGGTTTAGGGATAGAGTTCGGTTTACGGTTAGGGTTTGGGTTGGGGTTTATGTTTTGTTTAGGTTTAGGGCTAGGGTTCGGGTTTGGTTTGGGTTAGGGTTAGGGTTAGGGTTAGGGTTTGTATTAGGGTTAGGGTTAGGGTTTGGGTTAGGTTTAGGGTTAGGGTTAGTGTTAGGGTTTGGGTTTGGGTTTGTTTTAGGCTTAGGTTTAGGGTTAGGAGTAAGGTTACGGTTAGAGCTAGGGTTAGGGTTTGGGTTAGGGTTAGGTTTAGGGTTAGGGTTAGTGTTAGGGCTAGGGCTAGGGTTAGGGTTAGGGTTAGGGTTAGGGTTACGGTTTGGTTTAGGGTTACGGTTAGGGTTACGGTTAGGATTTAAGTTTGGGTTAGGGTTTGGTTTTGAGTTAGGGTTTGGGTTAGGGTTAGGGTTAGGATTAGGCATCAGGGGTTAGGGTTAGGGTTTGTGTTAGGGTTAGGGTTAGGGTTAGGGTTAGGGCTAGGGTTAGGGTTAGGGATAGAATTAGGGTTAGGGTAAGGGTTAGGGTTAGGGTTAGGGTTAGGATTTGGGTTTTGGATTGGGTTAGGGTTAGGGTTACTGTTGGGGTTAGTGTTAGGATTACTGTATGAGTTTAGGTTATGGTTAGGTTTTGGGTTAGGGTTAGGGTTAGGGTTAGGGTTAGGGTTAGGGTTAGCTTTGGGTTTGGGTTAGGGTTAGGATGAGTGTTAGGGTTAGGGTTAGGGTTTGAGTTTGGTTTTGGGTTAGGGTTAGGGTTACGGTTAGGGTTAGGGTTTGGGTTAGAGATAATGTTAGGGTCAAGTCTGGGTGAGGGTTTGGGTTAGGGTTAGATTTATGGTTTGGGTTTGGGTTAGGGATAGATTTAGGGTTAGGGTTAGATTTAGGGTTAGGGTTAGGGTTAGGGTTAGGGATAGGGTTATATTTAGGGTTACGGTTAGGATTAGGGTTAGGGTTAGGGTTAGGGTTACGGTTAGGGTTAGGGTTAGATTTAGGGTTAGGGTTAGGATTAGGGTTAGGGTTTGGGTTTTAGTTAGGCTTAGGGTAAGGGTTATTGTTTGGGTTAGGGTTAGGGTTAGGGTTAGGGTTAGGGTTAGGGTTTGAGTTTGGTTTTGGGTTAGGTTTAGCGATAGGGTTAAGGTTAGGGTTCGGGTTCTGGTTTGGGTTAGGGTTAGGGTGAGGGTGAGGGTGAGGGTTTGGGTAAGTGTTAGGGTTAGGGATAGAGTTAGGTTCAGT
Source organism: Eospalax fontanierii (assembly GCA_035773235.1). Taxonomy (NCBI): domain Eukaryota; kingdom Metazoa; phylum Chordata; class Mammalia; order Rodentia; family Spalacidae; genus Eospalax; species Eospalax fontanierii. Next base: position 687,642 of record JAJHUQ010000039.1, on the reverse strand, counting down.
GTTTGGGTTTGGTTTAGGGTTAGGGTTAGTGTTAGGGCTGGGTTAGGGTTTGGGTTAGGATTAGGTTTAGGGTTCGGTTTTGGGTTAGGGTTAGGGTTAGGGTTAGGGTTAGGGTTTGAGTTAGGGCTAGCGTCAGGGTTAGGGATAGCGTTAAGGTTAGGGTTAGGGTTAGGGATCGGGTTAGGGTTAGGGTTTGGTTTTGGGTTTGTGTTAGGTTTAGGGTTACGGTTAGGGTTAGTGTTAGGATTAGTGTATGGGTTTAGGTTATGGTTAAGGTTTGGGTTAGGGTTAGGGTTAGGTTTAGGGTTTGGGGTTGGGTTAGGGTTAGGGTTAGGGTTAGGGTTTGGTTTGGGTTAGGGTTAGGGTTAGGTTTAGGGTGAGCGGTTGGGTTAGGGTTTGGGGTTCGGTTAGGTTTTGGGTTAGGGTTATGTTTAGAGTTAGGGTTTATTTAAGGGTTAGGGTTAGGGTTAGGGTTAGTGGTAGGGATTGGGTTTGGATTTGGCTTAGGGTTAGGGTAAGGGTTAGGATTAGGGTTAGTGTTAGGATTAGGGTTTGGTTTTGGGTTAGGGTTAGGTTTAAGGTTAGGGTTAGGGCTAGCGCTAGGGTTAGGGTTAGGTTTAGGGTTAGGGTTGGGTTTAGGGTTAGGGTTAGGGTTAGGTTTAGGGTTAGTGTTAGGATTAGGGTTTTCGTTTAAGTTAGGGTTAGGGTTACGGTTAGGGTTTGGGTAACGATTAGGTTTAGGGTTAGGGTTTCGATTAAGGTTAGGTTTAGGGATAGGGTTAAGGTTAGGGTTAGGGTTAGGGTTAGAGTTAGGGTTAGGTTTAGGGTTTGGATTAGGGTTAGGTTTAGTGTTAGGGTTTGGGTTAAGTTTAGGGTTTGAGTTAGGGTTTCGATAAGGGTTATGGTTTGGTTTAGGGTTAGGGTTAGGGTTAGGGTTAGGGTTAGTGTTTGGGTTACGGCTAGGGTTAGGATTAGGGTTAGGGTTTGGCTTAGGGTTAGGGTTCGGGTTAGAGTGAGGGTTAGGGTTAGGCGTTAGGGTTAGGGATAGGTTTATTGTTAGCTTTAGGGTTATATTTAGGTTTAGGGTTAGGGTTAGGTTTAGGGTTTGGGTAGTGGAAGTGTTTGGGTTAGGGTTAGGGTTAGGGTTAGTGTTAGCGTTAGGGTTAGGCGTTAGGTTTAGGGCTGAATTAGGGTTAGGTTTAGTGTTAGGGTTAGATTTAGGGTTAGGGTGAGGGGTTAGGGTTAGGACTAGGGTTAGCGTACGCGGGTGGGTTGGGTTTAGGGTTAGGGTTAGGGTTAGATTTAGGGTTAGTGTTAGGATTAGGGTTTTCGTTTAAGTTAGGGTTAGGGTTACGGTTAGGGTGTGGGTAAGGATTAGGTTTAGGGTTAGGGTTTCGATTAAGGTTAGGGTTAGGGATAGGGTTAATGTTAGGGTTAGGGTTAGGGTTAGGGTTAGTGTTAGGTTTAGGGTTTGGATTAGGGTTAGGTTTAGTGTTAGGGTTTGGGTTAGGTTTAGGGTTTGGGTTAGGGTTTCGGTTAGGGTTATGGTTTGGGTTAGGGTTAGGGTTAGGGTTAGGGTTAGTGTTTGGGTTAGGGCTAGGCTTAGGATTAGGGTTAGGGTTTTGCTTAGGGTTAGAGTGAGGGTTAGGGTTAGGGGTTAGGGTTAGGGATAGGTTTATTGTTACCTTTAGGGTTAGATTTAGGTTTAGGGTTAGGGTTAGTGTTAGGGTTTGGTTAGTGGAAGTGTTTGGGTTAGGGTGATTGTTAGGTTTAGGTTTAGTGTTAGGGTTTGGGGGGGGGTAAGGGTTAGGTTTGGGTTTAGGGATTGGATGAGGGTTAGTGTTAGGATTTGGTTTAGGGTGAGGGTTAGTTTTAGGGTTAGTGGATGGGTTAGGCTTAGGGTTAGGTTTAGGGTAAGGGTTAGGGGTTTGTGTTAGGGATAGGGGTATTGTTAGCTTTATGGTTAGGGTTAGGTTTAGGGTTCGGGTTAGGTTTAGAGTTTGGGTTAGGGTTAGGGTTAGGGTTACGGTTAGGGTTAGGGTTTGGGTTAGAGTTAATGTTAGGGTCAGAGTCAGGGTGAGGGTTTGGGTTAGGGTTAGGTTTATGGTTTGGGTTTGGGTTAGGGTTAGGTTTAGGGTTAGGGTTAGGGTTAGAGTTAGGGTTAGGGTTACGGTTAGGGTTAGGGATTGGGTTTTAGTTAGGCTTAGGGTAAGGGTTATTGTTTGGGTTAGGGTTAGGGTTAGGGTTAGGGTTAGGGTTTGAGTTTGGTTTTGGGTTAGGTTTAGCGATAGGGTTAAGGTTAGGGTTCAGGTTCGGGTTTGGGTAAGGATTAGGGTTAGGGTGAGGGTGAGGGTTTGGGTAAGTGTTACTGTTAGGGATAGAGTTAGGTTCAGTGTTCGGGTTTGGTTTAGGGTTAGGGTTAGTGTTAGGGCTGGGTTAGGGTTTGGGTTAGGATTAGGTTTAGGGTTCGGGTTTGGGTTAGGGTTAGGGTTAGGGTTAGGATTTGGGTTAGGGCTAGGGTTAGGGTTAGGGTTAGCGTTAAGTTTAGGGTTAGGGTTAGGGATCGGGTTAGGGTTAGGGTTTGGGTTTGGGTTTGGGTTACGTTTAGGGTTACGGTTAGGGTTAGTGTTAGGATTAGTGTATGGGTTTAGGTTATGGTTAGGGTTTGTGTTAGGGTTAGGGTTAGGTTTCGGGTTTGGGGTTGGGTTAGGGTTAGGGTTATGGTTAGGGTTTGGTTTGGGTTAGGGTTAGGGTTAGAGTTAGGGTTTGCGTTAGGGTTAGGTTTAGGGTTTGTGGTAGGGTTTGGGTTTGGATTTGGCTTAGGATTAGGGTAAGGGTTAGGATTAGGGTTAGTGTTAGGATTAGGGTTTGGTTTTGGGTTAGGGTTAGGTTTAAGGTTAGGGTTAGGGCTAGCGCTAGGTTTAGGGTTAGGTTTAGGGTTAGTGTTAGGATTAGGGTTTTCGTTTAAGTTAGGCTTAGGGTTACGGTTAGGGTTTGGGTAAGGATTAGGTTTAGGGTTAGGGTTTCGATTAAGGTTAGGGTTAGGGATAGGGTTAAGGTTAGGGTTAGGGTTAGGGTCAGAGTTAGGTTTAGGGTGAGGGTTAGGGGTTATTGTTAGGTATAGGGGTATTGTCAGCTTTATGGTTAGGGTTAGGTTTAGGGTTCGGGTTAGGTTTAGAGTTTGGGTTAGGGTTAGGGTTAGGGTTACGGTTAGGGTTAGGGTTTGGGTTAGAGTTAATGTTAGGGTCAGAGTCAGGGTGAGGGTTTGGGTTAGGGTTAGGTTTATGGTTTGGGTTTGGGTTAGGGTTAGGTTTAGGGTTAGGGTTAGGGTTTGAGTTAGGGCTAGCGTCAGGGTTAGGGATAGCGTTAAGGTTAGGGTTAGGGTTAGGGATCGGGTTAGGGTTAGGGTTTGGTTTTGGGTTTGTGTTAGGTTTAGGGTTACGGTTAGGGTTAGTGTTAGGATTAGTGTATGGGTTTAGGTTATGGTTAAGGTTTGGGTTAGGGTTAGGGTTAGGTTTAGGGTTTGGGGTTGGGTTAGGGTTAGGGTTAGGGTTAGGGTTTGGTTTGGGTTAGGGTTAGGGTTAGGTTTAGGGTGAGCGGTTGGGTTAGGGTTTGGGGTTCGGTTAGGTTTTGGGTTAGGGTTATGGTTAGAGTTAGGGTTTATTTAAGGGTTAGGGTTAGGGTTAGGGTTAGTGGTAGGGATTGGGTTTGGATTTGGCTTAGGGTTAGGGTAAGGGTTAGGATTAGGGTTAGTGTTAGGATTAGGGTTTGGTTTTGGGTTAGGGTTAGGTTTAAGGTTAGGGTTAGGGCTAGCGCTACGGTTAGGGTTAGGTTTAGGGTTAGGTATGGGTTTAGGGTTAGGGTTAGGGTTAGGTTTAGGGTTAGTGTTAGGATTAGGGTTTTCGTTTAAGTTAGGGTGAGGGGTACGGTTAGGGTTTGGGTAACGATTAGGTTTAGGGTTAGGGTTTCGATTAAGGTTAGGTTTAGGGATAGGGTTAAGGTTAGGGTTAGGGTTAGGGTTAGAGTTAGGGTTAAGTTTAGGGTTTGGATTAGGGTTAGGTTTAGTGTTAGGGTTTGGGTTAAGTTTAGGGTTTGAGTTAGGGTTTCGGTAAGGGTTATGGTTTGTTTTAGGGTTAGGGTTAGGGTTAGGGTTAGGGTTAGTGTTTGGGTTACGGCTAGGGTTAGGATTAGGGTTAGGGTTTGGCTTAGGGTTAGGGTTCGGGTTAGAGTGAGGGTTAGGGTTAGGCGTTAGGGTTAGGGATAGGTTTATTGTTAGCTTTAGGGTTATATTTAGGTTTAGGGTTAGGGTTAGGTTTAGGGTTTGGGTAGTGGAAGTGTTTGGGTTAGGGTTAGGGTTAGGGTTAGTGTTAGCGTTAGGGTTAGGCGTTAGGTTTAGGGCTGAATTAGGGTTAGGGTTAGTGTTAGGGTTAGATTTAGGGTTAGGGTTAGGGGTTAGGGTTAGGACTAGGGTTAGCGTACGGGTTAGTGTTGGGTTTAGGGTTAGGGTTAGGGTTAGATTTAGGGTTAGTGTTAGGATTAGGGTTTTCGTTTAAGTTAGGGTTAGGGTTACGGTTAGGGTGTGGGTAAGGATTAGGTTTAGGGTTAGGGTTTCGATTAAGGTTAGGGTTAGGGATAGGGTTAATGTTAGGGTTAGGGTTAGGGTTAGGGTTAGTGTTAGGTTTAGGGTTTGGATTAGGGTTAGGTTTAGTGTTAGGGTTTGGGTTAGGTTTAGGGTCTGGGTTAGGGTTTCGGTTAGGGTTATGGTTTGGGTTAGGCTTAGGGTTAGGGTTAGGGTTAGTGTTTGGGTTAGGGGTAGGTTTAGGTTTAGGGTTGGGGTTTGGGTTAGGGTTAGGGTTAGGGTTAGAGTGGGGGTTGGGGTTAGGGGTTAGGGTTAGGGATAGGTTTATTGTTACCTTTAGGGTTAGATTTAGGTTTAGAGTTAGGGTTAGTGTTAGGGTTTGGTTAGTGGAAGTGTTTGGGTTAGGGTGATTGTTAGGTTTAGGTTTAGTGTTAGATTTTGGGTGAGGGTTAGGGTTAGGGTTAGGGTTAGGGTTTGGATAAGGGTTAGTGTTAGGATTTGGTTTAGGGTGAGGGTTAGTTTTAGGGTTAGTGTTTGGGTTAGGGTTAGGGTTAGGTTTAGGGTAAGGGTTAGGGGTTTGTGTTAGGGATAGGGGTATTGTTAGCTTTATGGTTAGGGTTAGGTTTAGGGTTCGGGTTAGGTTTAGAGTTTGGGTTAGGGTTACGGTTAGGGTTAGGGTTTGGGTTAGAGTCAATGTTAGGGTCAGAGTCAGGGTGAGGGTTTGGGTTAGGGTTAGGTTTATGGTTTGGGTTTGGGTTAGGGTTAGGTTTAGGGTTAGGGTTAGGGTTAGAGTTAGGGTTAGGGTTACGGTTAGGGTTAGGGATTGGGTTTTAGTTAGGCTTAGGGTAAGGGTTATTGTTTGGGTTAGGGTTAGGGTTAGGGTTAGGGTTAGGGTTTGAGTTTGGTTTTGGGTTAGGTTTAGCGATAGGGTTAAGGTTAGGGTTCAGGTTCGGGTTTGGGTAAGGATTAGGGTTAGGGTGAGGGTGAGGGTTTGGGTAAGTGTTACTGTTAGGGATAGAGTTAGGTTCAGTGTTCGGGTTTGGTTTAGGGTTAGGGTTAGTGTTAGGGCTGGGTTAGGGTTTGGGTTAGGATTAGGTTTAGGGTTCGGGTTTGGGTTAGGGTTAGGGTTAGGGTTAGGATTTGGGTTAGGGCTAGGGTTAGGGTTAGGGATAGCGTTAAGGTTAGGGTTAGGGTTAGGGATCGGGTTAGGGTTAGGGTTTGGGTTTGGGTTTGGGTTACGTTTAGGGTTACGGTTAGGGTTAGTGTTAGGATTAGTGTATGGGTTTAGGTTATGGTTAGGGTTTGTGTTAGGGTTAGGGTTAGGTTTCGGGTTTGGGGTTGGGTTAGGGTTAGGGTTATGGTTAGGGTTTGGTTTGGGTTAGGGTTAGGGTTAGAGTTAGGGTTTGCGTTAGGGTTAGGGTTAGGGTTTGTGGTAGGGTTTGGGTTTGGATTTGGCTTAGGATTAGGGTAAGGGTTAGGATTAGGGTTAGTGTTAGGATTAGGGTTTGGTTTTGGGTTAGGGTTAGGTTTAAGGTTAGGGTTAGGGCTAGCGCTAGGTTTAGGGTTAGGTTTAGGGTTAGTGTTAGGATTAGGGTTTTCGTTTAAGTTAGGGTTAGGGTTACGGTTAGGGTTTGGGTAAGGATTAGGTTTAGGGTTAGGGTTTCGATTAAGGTTAGGGTTAGGGATAGGGTTAAGGTTAGGGTTAGGGTTAGGGTTAGAGTTAGGTTTAGGGTGAGGGTTAGGGGTTATTGTTAGGTATACGGGTATTGTCAGCTTTATGGTTAGGGTTAGGTTTAGGGTTCGGGTTAGGTTTAGAGTTTGGGTTAGGGTTAGGGTTAGGGTTACGGTTAGGGTTAGGATTTGGGTTAGAGTTAATGTTAGGGTCAGAGTCAGGGTGAGGGTTTGGGTTAGGGTTAGGTTTATGGTTTGGGTTTGGGTTAGGGTTAGGTTTAGGGTTAGGGTTAGGGTTAGAGTTAGGGTTAGGGTTACGGTTAGGGTTAGGGTTAGATTTAGGGTTAGGGTTAGGATTAGGGTAAGGGTTTGGGTTTTAGTTAGGCTTAGGGTAAGGGTTATTGTTTGGGTTAGGGTTAGGGTTAGGGTTAGAGTTAGGGTTAGGCGTTAGTTTTAGGGCTGAATTAGCCTTAGGTTTAGGGTTAGGGTTAGATTTAGGGTTAGGATTAGGTGTTAGGTTTATGGATAGGGTTAGCGTAGGGTTTAGGGTTAGGGGTAGGTTTAGGGTTAGGGTTGGGGTTAGGGTTTGTGTTAGGTTTAGGGTTAGGGTTTGGGTTAGGCTTAGGGTTAGGGTTAGGGTTAGCATTAGGGTTAGTGTTAGGGTTAGGGTTAGGGATAGGTTTAGGTTTAGGGTTAGGGTTTGGGTAAGTGTTAGGTTTAGGGATAGAGTTCGATTTAGGGTTAGGGTTTGGGTTGGGGTTTATATTTTGTTTAGGTTTAGGGCTAGGGTTCGGGTTTGGTTTGGGTTAGGGTTAGGGTTAGGGTTAGGGTTTGGATTAGGGTTAGGGTTAGGGTTTGGGTTAGGTTTAGGGTTAGGGTTCGTGTGAGGGTTTGGCTTTGGGTTTGTTCTAGGTTTAGGGTTAGGGTTAGGAGCAGGGTTGGGGTAAGGATTAGGGTTTGGGTTTGGGTTAGGGTTAGAGTTAGGGTTAGGATTTGGGTTAGGGTTAGGTTAGGTTTTGGGTTAGGGTTAGAATTATGGTTAGTGTTACGGTTAGGGTTTGGTTTGGGATTAGGGTTAGGGTTTGGTTTAGGTTTACGGTTAGGGTTACGGTTAGGATTTAAGTTTGGGTTAGGGTTTGGTTTTGAGTTAGGGTTTGGGTTAGGGTTAGGTTTAGGATTAGGCATCAGGGGTTAGGGTTAGGGTTAGGGTTAGGGTTTGTGTTAGGGTTAGGGTTAGGGTTAGGGTTAGGGCTAGGGTTAGGGTTAGGGATAGAATTAGGGTTAGGGTCAGGGTTAGGGATAGGCTTAGGATTAGGATTTGGGTTTTAAATTGGGTTAGGGTTAGGGTTACGGTTAGGGTTAGTGTTAGGATTACGGTATGGGTTTAGGTTATGTTTAGGGTTTGGGTTAGGGTTAGGGTTAGGGTTAGGGTTAGGTTTGGGTTTGGGTTAGGGTTAGGATGAGTGTTAGGGTTAGGGTTAGGGTTTGAGTTTGGTTTTGGGTTAGGTTTAGCGATAGGGTTAAAGTTAGGGTTCGGGTTCTGGTTTGGGTTAGGGTTAGTGTTAGGGTGAGGGTGAGGGTTTGGGTAAGTGTTAGGGTTAGGGATAGAGTTAGGTTCAGTGTTCGGGTTTGGTTTAGGGTTAGGGTTAGTGTTAGGGCTGGGTTAGGGTTTGGGTTAGGATTAGGTTTAGGGTTCGGGTTTGGGTTACGGTTAGGGTTAGGGTTTGGGTTAGGGCTAGGGTTAGGGTTAGGGATAGCGTTAAGGTTAGGGTTAGGGTTAGGGATCGGTTTAGGGTTAGGGTTTGGGTTTGGGTTTGGGTTAGGTTTAGGGGTACGGTTAGGGTTAGTGTTAGGATTAGTGTATGGGTTTAGGTTATGGTTAAGTTTTGGGTTAGGGTTAGGGTTAGGTTTAGGGTTTGGGGTTGGGTTAGGGTTAGGGTTAGGGTTAGAGTTTGGTTTGGGTTAGGGTTAGGGTTAGAGTTAGGGTTTGCGTTAGGGTTAGGGTTAGGGTTAGTGGTAGGGTTTGGGTTTGGATTTGGCTTAGGATTAGGGTAAGGGTTAGGATTAGGGTTAGTGTTAGGATTAGCGTTTGGTTTTGGGTTAGGGTTAGGTTTAGGGTGAGGGTTAGGTCTAGGGCTAGGATTAGGGTTAGGTTTAGGGTTAGGGTTGGGTTTAGGGTTAGGGTTAGAGTTAGATTTAGGGTTAGTGTTAGGATTAGGGTTTTCGTTTAAGTTAGGGTTAGGGTTAAGGTTAGGGTTTGGGTAAGGATTAGGTTTAGGGTTAGGGTTTCGATTAAGGTTAGGGTTAGGGATAGGGTTAATGTTAGGGTTAGGTTTAGGGTTAGGGTAAGGGTTAGGGTGAGGGTTAGGGGTTAGTGTTAGGGATAGGGGTATTGTTAGCTTTATGGTTAGGGTTAGGTTTAGGGTTCGGGTTAGGTTTAGAGTTTGGGTTAGGGTTAGGGTTAGGGTTACGGTTAGGGTTAGGGTTTGGTTTAGGGTTAATGTTAGGGTCAGAGTCAGGGTGAGGGTTTGGGTTAGGGTTAGGTTTATGGTTTGGGTTTGGGTTAGGGTTAGGTTTAGTTTTAGGTTTAGGGTTAGAGTTAGGGTTAGGGTTACGGTTAGGGTTAGGGTTAGATTTAGGGTTAGGGTTACGATTAGGGTTAGGGTTTGGGTTTTAGTTAGGCTTAGGGTAAGGGTTATTGTTTGGGTTAGGGTTAGGGTTAGGGTTAGAGTTAGGGTTAGGCGTTAGTTTTAGGGCTGAATTAGCGTTAGGTTTAGGGTTAGGGTTAGATTTACGGTTAGGATTAGGTGTTAGGTTTAGGGATAGGGTTAGCGTAGGATTTAGGGTTAGGGTTAGGTTTAGGGTTAGGGTTGGGGTTAGGGTTTGTGTTAGGTTTAGGGTTAGGGTTTGGGTTAGGGTTAGGGTTAGGGTTAGGGTTAGCTTTAGGGTTAGGGTTAGGGTTAGGGTTAGGGATAGGTTTAGGTTTAGGGTTAGGGTTTGGGTAAGTGTTAGGTTTAGGGATAGAGTTCGGTTTAGGGTTAGGGTTTGGGTGGGGTTTATGTTTTGTTTAGGTTTAGGGCTAGGGTTCGGGTTTGGTTTGGGTTAGGGTTAGGGTTAGGGTCAGGGTTTCGATTAGGGTTAGGGTTAGGGTTTGGGTTAGGTTTAGGGTTAGGGTTAGTGTTAGGGTTTGGGTTTGGGTTTGTTTTAGGTTTAGGGTTAGGTTTAGGAGTAGGGTTGGTGTTAGGATTAGGGTTTGGGTTTGGGTTAGGGTTAGAGTTAGGGTTAGGATTTGGTTTAGGGTTAGGGTTAGGTTTTGGGTTAGGGTTAGAATTATGGTTAGTGTTACGGTTAGGGTTTGGGTTAGGTTTAGGGTTAGGGTTAGGGTTTGGTTTAGGGTTACGGTTAGGATTTAAGTTTGGGTTAGGGTTTGGTTTTGAGTTAGGGTTTGGGTTAGGGTTAGAGTTAGTATTAGGCATCAGAGGTTAGGGTTAGGGTTAGGGTTAGGGTTTGTGTTAGGGTTAGGGTTAGGGTTAGGGTTAGGGCTAGGGTTAGGGTTAGGGATAGAATTAGGGTTAGGGTAAGGGTTAGGGATAGGCTTAGGGTTAGGATTTGGGTTTTGGTTTGGGTTAGGGTTAGGGTTACGGTTAGGGTTAGTGTTAGGATTACGGTTTGGGTTTAGGTTATGGTTAGGGTTAGGGTTAGGGTTAGGGTTAGGTTTGGGTTTGGGTTAGGGTTAGGATGAGTGTTAGGGTTAGGGTTAGGGTTTGAGTTTGGTTTTGGGTTAGGTTTAGCGATAGGATTAAGGTTAGGGTTCGGGTTCGGGTTTGGGTTAGGGTTAGGGTTAGGGTGAGGGTGAGGGTTTGGGTAAGTGTTAGGGTTAGGGATAGAGTTAGGTTCAGTGTTCGGGTTTGGTTTAGAGTTAGGGTTAGTGTTAGGGCTGGGTTAGGGTTTGGGTTAGGATTAGGTTTAGGGTTCGGGTTTGGGTTAGGGTTAGGGTTAGGGTTAGTTTTTGGGTTAGGGCTAGGGTTAGGGTTAGGGATAGCATTAAGGTTAGGGTTAGGGTTAGGGATCGGTTTAGGGTTAGGTTTTGGGTTTGGGTTTGGGTTAGGTTTAGGGTTACGGTTAGGGTTAGTGTTAGGATTAGTGTATGGGTTTAGGTTATGGTTAAGGTTTGGGTTATGGTTAGGGTTAGGTTTAGGGTTTGGGGTTGGGTTAGGGTTAGGGTTCGGGTTAGGGTTTGGTTTGGGTTAGGGTTAGGGTTAGGTTTAGGGTGAGCGGTTGGGTTAGGGTTTGGGGTTGGTTTAGGTTTTGGGTTAGGGTTATGTTTAGAGTTAGGGTTTGCGTTAGGGTTAGGGTTAGGGTGAGGGTTAGTGGTAGGGTTTGGGTTTGGATTTGGCTTAAAGTTAGGGTAAGGGTTAGGATTAGGGTTAGTGTTAGGATTAGGGTTTGGTTTTGGGTTAGGGTTAGGTTTAGGGTTAGGGTTGGGTTTAGGGTTAGGGGTAGGGTTAGATTTAGGGTTAGTGTTAGGATTAGGGTTTCGTTTAAGTTAGGTTTAGGGTTACGGTTAGGGTTTGGGTAAGGATTAGGTTTAGGGTTAGGGTTTCGATTAAGGTTAGGGTTAGGGATAGGGTTAATGTTAGGGTTAGGGTTATTGTAAGGGTTAGGTTTAGGGTGAGGGTTAGGGGTTATTTTTAGGGAGAGGGGTATTGTTAGCTTTATGGTTAGTGTTAGGTTTAGGGTTTGGGTTAGGTTTAGAATTTGGGTTAGGGTTAGGGTTAGGTTTACGGTTAGGGTTAGGGTTTGGGTTAGAGTTAATGTTAGGGTCAGAGTCAGGGTGAGGGTTTGGGCTAGGGTTAGGTTTATGGTTTGGGTGTGGGTTAGGGTTAGGTTTAGGGTTAGGGTTAGGTTTAGAGTTAGGGTTAGGGTTACGGTTAGGGTTAGGGTTAGATTTAGGGTTAGGGTTAGGATTAGGGTTAGGGTTTGGGTTTTAGTTAGGCTTAGGGTAAGGGTTATTGTTTGGGTTAGGGTTAGGGTTAGGGTTAGAGTTAGGGTTAGGCGTTAGTTTTAGGGCTGAATTAGCGTTAGGTTTAGGGTAAGGTTTAGATTTAGGGTTAGGATTAGGTGTTAGGTTTAGGGATAGGGTTAGCGTAGGGTTTAGGGTTAGGGTTAGGTTTAGGGTTAGGGTTGGGGTTAGGGTTTGTGTTAGGTTTAGGGTTAGGGTTTGGGTTAGGGTTAGGGTTAGGGTTAGGGTTAGCTTTAGGGTTAGGGTTAGGGTTAGGGTTAGGGATAGGTTTAGGTTTAGGGTTAGGGTTTGGGTAAGTGTTAGGTTTAGGGATAGAGTTCGGTTTAGGGTTAGGGTTTGGGTTGGGGTTTATGTTTTGTTTAGATTTAGGGCTAGAGTTCGGGTTTGGTTTGGGTTAGGGTTAGGGTTAGGGTTAGGGTTTGAATTAGGGTTAGGGTTAGGGTTTGGGTTAGGTTTAGGGTTAGGGTTAGTGTTAGGGTTTGGGTTTGGGTTTGTTTTAGGTTTAGGGTTAGGTTTAGGAGTAGGGTTGGGGTTAGGATTAGGGTTTGGGTTTGGGTTAGGGTTAGAGTTAGGGTTAGGATTTGGGTTAGGTTTTGGGTTAGGGTTAGAATTATGGTTAGTGTTATGGTTAGGGTTTGTGTTAGGATTAGGGTTAGGGTTAGGGTTTGGTTAAGGGTTACGGTTAGGGTTACGGTTAGGATTTAAGTTTGGGTTAGGGTTTGGTTTTGAGTTAGGGTTTGGGTTAGCGTTAGGGTTAGGATTAGGCATCAGGGGTTAGGGTTAGGGTTAGGGTTAGGGTTTGTGTTAGGGTTAGGGTTAGGGTTAGGGTTAGGGCTAGGGTTAGGGTTAGGGATAGAATTAGGGTTAGGGTAAGGGTTAGGGATAGGCTTAGTGTTAGGATTTGGGTTTTGGATTGGGTTAGGGTAGGATTACGGTTAGGGTTAGTGTTAGGATTACGGTATGGGTTTAGGTTATGGTTAGGGTTTGGGTTAGGGTTAGGGTTAGGGTTAGGGTTAGGTTTGGGTTTGGGTTAGGGTTAGGATGAGTGTTAGGGTTAGGGTTAGGGTTTGAGTTTGGTTTTGGGTTAGGTTTAGCGATAGCGTTAAAGTTAAGGTTCGCGTTCGGGTTTGGGTTAGGGTTAGGGTTAGGGTGGGGGTGAGGGTTTGAGTAAGTGTTAGGGTTAGGGATAGAGTTAGGTTCAGTGTTGGGGTTTGGTTTAGGGTTAGGGTTAGTGTTAGGGCTGGGTTAGGGTTTGGGTTAGGATTAGGTTTAGGGTTGGGGTTTGGGTTAGGGTTAGGGTTAGCGTTTGGTTTAGGGCTAGGATTAGGGTTAGGGATAGCGTTAAGGTTAGGGTTAGGGTTAGGGATCGGTTTAGGGTTAGGGTTTGGGTTTGGGTTTGGGTTAGGTTTAGGGGTACGGTTAGGGTTAGTGTTAGGATTAGTGTATGGGTTTAGGTTATGGTTAAGGTTTGGGTTAGGGTTAGGGTTAGGTTTAGGGTTTGGGGTTGGGTTAGGGTTAGGGTTAGGGTTAGGGTTTGGTTTGGGTTAGGGTTAGGGTTAGAGTTAGGGTTTGCGGTAGGGTTAGGGTTAGGGTTGGGATAGGGTTTGGGGTTGGATTTGGCTGAGGATTAGGGTAAGGGTTAGGATTAGGGTTAGTGTTAGGATTAGCGTTTGGTTTTGGGTTAGGGTTAGGTTTAGGGTTAGGGTTAGGGCTAGGGCTAGGGTTAGGGTTAGGTTTAGGGTTAGGGTTGGGTTTAGGGTTAGGGTTAGGGTTAGATTTAGGGTTAGTGTTAGGATTAGGGTTTTCGTTTAAGTTAGGGTTAGGGTTAAGCTTAGGGTTTGGGTAAGGATTAGGTTTAGGGTTAGGGTTTCGATTAAGGTTAGGGCTAGGGATAGGGTTAATGGTAGGGTTAGGGTTGGGGTTAGGGTTAGGTTTAGGGTGAGGGTTGGGGGTTAGTGTTAGGGATAGGGGTATTGTTAGCTTTATGGTTAGGGTTAGGTTTAGGGTTTGGGTTAGGTTTAGAGTTTGGGTTACGGTTAGGGTTAGTGTTACGGTGAGGGTTAGGGTTTGGGTTAGAGTTAATGTTAGGGTCAGAGTCAGGGTGAGGGTTTGGGTTAGGGTTAGGTTTATGGTTTGGGTTTGGTTTAGGGTTAGGTTTAGGGTTAGGGTTAGGGTTAGAGTTAGGGTTAGGGTTACGGTTAGGGTTAGGGTTAGATTTAGGGTTAGGGTTAGGATTAGGGTTAGGGTTTGGGTTTTAGTTAGGCTTAGGGTAAGGGTTATTGTTTGGGTTAGGGTTAGGGTTAGGGTTAGAGTTATGGTTAGGCGTTAGTTTTAGGGCTGAATTAGCGTTAGGTTTAGGGTTAGGGTTAGATTTAGGGTTAGGATTAGGTGTTAGGTTTAGGGATACGGTTAACGTAGGGTTTAGGGTTAGGGTTAGGTTTAGGGTTAGGGTTGGGGTTAGGGTTTGTGTTAGGTTTAGGGTTAGGGTTTGGGTTAGGGTTAGGGTTAGGGTTAGGGTTAGCTTTAGGGTTAGGGTTAGGGTTAGGGTTAGGGATAGGATTAGGTTTATGGTTAGGGTTTGGGTAAGTGTTAGGTTTAGGGATAGAGTTCGGTTTAGGGTTAGGGTTTGGGTTGGGGTTTATGTTTTGTTTAGGTTTAGGGCTAGGGTTCGGGTTTGGTTTGGGTTAGGGTTAGGGTTCTGGTTAGGGTTTGGATTACGGTTAGGGTTAGGGTTTGGGTTAGGTTTAGGGTTAGGGTTAGTGTTAGGGTTTGGGTTTGGGTTTGTTTTAGGTTTAGGGTTAGGTTTAGGAGTAGGGTTGGGGTTAGGATTAGGGTTTAAGTTTGGGTTAGGGTTAGAGTTAGGGTTAGGATTTGGGTTAGGGTTAGGGTTAGGTTTTGGGTTAGGGTTAGAATTATGGTTAGTGTTACGTTTAGGGTTTGGGTTAGGATTAGGGTTAGGGTTAGGGTTTGGTTTAGGGTTACGGTTAGGGTTACGGTTAGGATTTAAATTTGGGTTAGGGTTTGGTATTGAGTTAGGGTTTGGGTTAGGGTTAGGGTTAGGATTAGGCATCAGGGGTTAGGGTTAGGGTTAGGGTTAGGGATTGTGTTAGGGTAGGGTTAGGGTTAGGGTTAGGTCTAGGGTTAGGGTAAGGGATAGAATTAGGGTTAGGGTAAGGGTTAGGGATAGGCTTAGGGTTAGGATTTGGGGTTTGGATTGGGTTAGAGTTAGGGTTACGGTTAGGGTTAGTGGTAGGATTACGGTATGGGTTTAGGTTATGGTTAGGGTTTGGGTTAGGTTTAGGGTTAGGGTTAGGGTTAGGTTTGGGTTTGGGTTAGGGTTAGGATGAGTGTTAGGGTTAGGGTTAAGGGTTTGAGTTTGGTTTTGGGTTAGGTTTAGCGATAGGGTTAAAGTTAGGGTTCGGGTTCGGGTTTGGGTTAGGGTTAGGGTTAGGGTGAGGGTTTGGGTTAGGGTTAGGGTTAGGGTTTGGGTTAGGGCTAGGGTTAGGGTTAGGGATAGCGTTAAGGTTAGGGTTAGGGTTAGGGATCTGTTTAGGGTTAGGGTTTGGGTTTGGGTTTGGGTTAGGTTTAAGGGTACGGTTAGGGTTAGTGTTAGGATTAGTGTATGGGTTTAGGTTATGGTTAAGGTTTGGGTTCGGGTTAGGGTTAGGTTTAGTGTTTGGGGTTGGGTTAGGGTTAGTGTTAGGGTTAGGGTTTGGTTTGGGTTAGGATTAGGGTTAGAGTTAGGGTTTGCTTTAGGGTTAGGGTTAGGGTTAGTGGTAGGGTTTGGGTTTGGATTTGGCTTAGGATTAGGGTAAGGGTTAGGATTAGGGTTAGTGTTAGGATTAGCGTTTGGTTTTGGGTTAGGGTTAGGTTTAGGGTTAGGGTTAGGGCTAGGGCTAGGGTTAGGGTTAGGTTTAGGGTTAGGGTTGGGTTTAGGGTTAGGGTTAGGGTTAGATTTAGGGTTAGTGTTAGGATTAGGGTTTTCGTTTAAGTTAGGGTTAGGGTTAAGCTTAGGGTTTGGGTATGGATTAGGTTTAGGGTTAGGGTTTCGATTAAGGTTAGGGTTAGGTATAGGTTTAGGGTGAGGGTTAAGGGTTAGTGTTAGGGATAGGGGTATTGTTAGCTTTATGGTTAGTGTTAGGTTTAGGGTTCGGTTTAGGTTTAGAGTTTGGGTTAGGGTTAGGGTTAGGGTTACGGTTAGGGTTAGGGTTTGGGTTAGAGTTAATGTTAGGGTCAGAGTCAGGGTGAGGGTTTGGGTTAGGGTTAGGTTTATGGTTTGGGTTTGGGGTAGGGTTAGGTTTAGGGTTAGGGTTTGGGTAGAGTTAGGGTTAGGGTTACGGTTAGGTTTAGGGTTAGATTTAGGGTTAGGGTTAGGATTAGGGTTAGGGTTTGGGTTTTAGTTAGGCTTAGGGTAAGGGTTATTGTTTGGGTTAGGGTTAGGGTTAGGGTTAGAGTTAGGGTTAGGCGTTAGTTTTAGGGCTGAATTAGCGTTAGGTTTAGGGTTAGGGTTAGATTTAGGGTTAGGATTAGGTGTTAGGTTTAGGGATAGGGTTAGCGTAGGATTTAGGGTTAGGGTTAGGTTTAGGGTTAGGGTTGGGGTTACGGTTTGTCATAGGTTTAGGGTGAGGGTGTTGTTTAGGTTTAGGGTTTGGGTTAGGGATAGCTTTAGAGTTAGGGTTAGGGTTAGGGTTAGGGTTAGGGATAGGTTTAGCTTTAGGGTTAGGGTTTGGGTAAGTGTTAGGTTTAGGGATAGAGTTCGGTTTAGGGTTAGGGTTTGGGTTGGGGTTTATGTTTTGTTTAGGTTTAGAGCTATGGTTCGGGTTTGGTTTGGGTTATGGTTAGGGTTAGGGTTAGGGTTTGGATTAGCGTTAGGGTTAGGGTTTGGGTTAGGTTTAGGTTTAGGGTTAGTGTTTGGGGTTGGGTTAGGGTTAGGGTTAGGGTTAGGGTTTGGTTTGGGTTAGGGTTAGGGTTAGGTTTAGGGTTAGGGTTGGGTTTAGGGTTAGGGTTAGGGTGAGGGTGAGGGTTTGGGTAAGTGTTAGGGTTAGGGATAGAGTTAGGTTCAGTGTTCGGGTTTGGTTTAGGGTTAGGGTTAGTGTTAGGGCTGGGTTAGGGTTTGGGTTAGGATTAGGTTTAGGGTTCGGGTTTGGGTTACGGTTAGGGTTAGGGTTTGGGTTAGGGCTAGGGTTAGGGTTAGGGATAGCGTTAAGGTTAGGGTTAGGGTTAGGGATCGGTTTAGGGTTAGGGTTTGGGTTTGGGTTAGGTTTAGGTGTACGGTTAGGGTTAGTGTTAGGATTAGTGTATGGGTTTAGGTTATGGTTAAGGTTTGGGTTAGGGTTAGGGTTAGGTTTAGGGTTTGGGGTTGGGTTAGGGTTAGGGTTAGGGTTAGGGTTTGGTTTGGGTTAGGGTTAGGGTTAGGTTTAGAGTGAGCGGTTTTGGTTAGGGTTTGGGGTTGGGTTAGGTTTTGGGTTCGGGTTATGGTTTGCGTTGGGGTCTGCGTTAGGGTTAGGGTTAGGGTTAGGGTTAGTGGTAGGGTTTGGGTTTGGATTTGGCTTAGGGTTAGGGTAAGGGTTAGGATTAGGGTTAGTGTTAGGATTAGGGATTGGTTTTGGGTTAGGGTTAGGTTTAGGGTTAGGGTTAACGCTAGGGCTAGGGTTAGGGTTAGGTTTAGGGTTAGGGTTGGGTTTAGGGTTAGGGGTAGGGTCAGATTTAGGGTTAGTGTTAGGATTAGGGTTTTCGTTTAAGTTAGGGTTATGGTTACGGTTAGGGTTTGGGTAAGGATTAGGTTTAGGGTTAGGGTTTCGATTAAGGTTAGGGTTAGGGTTAGGGTTAGGGTTAGGGTTAGGGTTAGGGTTAGGGTTTGGGTTAGGTTTAGGGTTAGGGTTAGTGTTAGGGTTTGGGTTTGGGTTTGTTTTAGGTTTAGGGTTAGGTTTAGGAATAGGGTTGGGGTTAGGATTAGGGTTTGGGTTTGGGTTAGGGTTAGAGTTAGGGTTAGGATTTGGGTAAGGGTTAGGGTTAGGTTTTGGGTTAGGGTTAGAATTATGGTTAGTGTTACAGTTAGGGTTTGGGTTAGGATTAGGGTTAGGGTTAGGGTTTGGTTTAGGGTTACGGTTAGGGTTACGGTTAGGATTTAATTTTGGGTTAGGGTTTGGTTTTGAGTTAGGGTTTGGGTTAGCGTTAGGGTTAGGATTAGGCATCAGGGGTTAGGGTTAGGGTTAGGGTTAGGGTTTGTGTTAGGGTTAGGGTTAGGGTTAGGGCTAGGGTTAGGGTTAGGGATAGAATTAGGGTTAGGGTAAGGGTTAGGGATAGGCTTAGGGTTAGGATTTGGGTTTTGGATTGGGTTAGGGTTAGGGTTAGTGTTAGGATTACGGT
>JAJHUQ010000039.1:652500-665000 GCA_035773235.1 Eospalax fontanierii | reverse complement strand
TAGGTTTAGGGTGAGCGGTTGGGTTAGGGTTTCGGGTTCGGTTAGGTTTTGGGTTAGGGTTATGGTTAGAGTTAGGGTTTTCGTTAGGGTTAGGGTTAGGGTTAGGGTTAGTGGTAGGGTTTGGGTTTGGATTTGGCTTAGGGTTAGGGTAAGGGTTAGGATTAGGGTTAGTGTTAGGTTTAGGGTTTGGTTTTGGGTTAGGGTTAGGTTTAGGGTTAGGGTTAGGGTAGGGCTAGGGTTAGGGTTAGGTTTAGGGTTAGGGTTGGGTTTAGGGTTAGGGTTAGGGTTAGGTTTAGGGTTAGTGTTAGGATTAGGGTTTTCGTTTAAGTTAGGGTTAGGGTTACGGTTAGGGGTTGGGTAAGGATTAGGTTTAGGGTTAGGGTTTCGATTAAGGTTAGGGTTAGGTATAGGGTTAAGGTTAAGGTTAGGGTTAGGTTTAGAGTTAGGGTTAGGTTTAGGGTTTGGATTAGGGTTAGGTTTAGTGTTAGGGTTTGGATTAGGTTTAGGGTTTGGGTTAGGGTTTCGGTTAGGGTTATGGTTTGGTTTAGGGTTAGGGTTAGGGTTGGGGTTAGGGTTGGTGTTGGGGTTAGGGCTAGGGTTAGGATTAGTGTTAGGGTTTGGCTTAGGGTTAGGGTTAGGGTTAGAGTGAGGGTTAGGGTTAGGGGTTAGGGTTAGGTATAGTTTTATTTTTAACTTTAGGGTTATATTTAGGTTTAGGGTTAGGGTCAGGGTTAGGGTTTGGGTAGTGGAAGTGTTTGGGTTAGGATTAGGGTTAGGGTTAGGGTTAGGGTTAACGTTAGGTTTAGGCGTTAGGTATAGGGCTGAATTAGTGTTAGGTTTAGTATTAGGGTTAGATTTAGGGTTAGGGTTAGGGGTTAGGGTTAGGGCTAGGGTTAGCGTAGGGGTTAGGGTTAGGAGTAGGTTTAGGGTTAGGGTTAGGGTTAGGCTTCGGGTTTGTGTTAGGGTTAGGGGTAGGGTTTGGGTTTATGTTTCTGTTAGGGTTAAGGATAGTGTTAGTGTTAGGGTTAGGGTTTGGGTTCGGGTGAGGGTTAGGGTTAAGGTTAGTGTTAGGTTTTGGTTTAGGGTTAGGGTTAGAGTTAGGGTTTGGGTAAGGGTTAGGGTTAGCGTTAGGGTTAGGGTTAGGGATAGGTTTAGGTTTAGGGTTAGGGTTTGGGTAAGTGTTAGGTTTAGGGATAGAGTTCGGTTTAGGGTTAGGGTTTGGGTTAGGGTTTATGTTTTGGTTAGGGTTAGGGCTAGGGTTCGGGTTTGGTTTGGGTTAGGGTTAGAATTAGGGTTAGGGTTTGGATTAGGGTTAGGGTTAGGTATAGGGTTAGGGTTTGGGTTAGGTTTAGGGTTAGGGTCAGTGTTAGGGTTTGGGTTTGCATTTGTTTTAGGTTTAGGGTTAGGGTTAGGATTAGGGTTGGGGTTAGGATTAGGGTTTGGGTTTGGGTTGGTGTTAGAGTTAGTGTATGGATTTGGGTTAGGGTTAGGGTTAGGTTTTGGGTTAGGGTTAGGGTTATGGTTAGTGTTAGACTTAGGGTTTGGGTTAGGATTAGGGTTAGGGTTATGGTTTGGTTTAGGGTAGGGTTAGGGTTACGGTTAGGATTTAAGTTTGGGTTAGGGTTTGGTTTTGAGTTAGGGTTTGGGTTAGGGTTAGGGTTAGGATTAGGCATCAGGGGTTAGGGTTAGGGTTAGGGTTAGGGTTAAGGTTAGGGTTAGGGTTAGGGCTAGGGTTAGGGTTAGGGATAGTATTAGGGTTAGGGTAAGGGTTTGGGATAGGGTTAGGTTTAGGGTTTGGGTTTTGGTTTGGGTTAGGGTTAGGATTACGGTTAGGGTTAGTGTTAGGATTACGGTATGGGTTTAGGTTATGGTTAGGGTTTGGGTTAGGGTTAGGGTTAGGGTTAGGGTTAGCTTTGGGTTTGCGTTAGGGTTAGGATGAGGGTTAGGGTTAGGATTAGGGTTTGAGTTTGGTTTTGGGTTAGGTTTAGCGAAAGGGTTAAGGTTAGGGTTCAGGTTCGGGTTTGGGTTAGGATTAGGGTTAGGGTGAGGGTGAGGGTTTGGGTAAGTGTTAGGGTTAGGGATAGAGTTAGGTTCAGTGTTCGGGTTTGGTTTAGGGTTAGGGTTAGTGTTAGGGCTGGGTTAGGGTTTGGGTTGGGATTAGGTTTAGGGTTCGGGTTTGGGTTAGGGTTAGGGTTAGGTTTAGGTTTTGGGTTAGGGCTAGGGTTAGGGTTAGGGTTAGGTTTAGGGTTAGGGTTGGGTTTTGGGTTTGGGTTTGGATTAGGTTTAGGGTTACGGTTAGGGTTAGTGTTAGGATTAGTGTATGGGTTTAGGTTATGCTTAGGGTTTGTGTTAGGGTTAGGGTTAGGTTTAAGTTTTGGGGTTGGGTTAGGGTTAGGGTTAGGTTTAGGGTGAGCGGTTGGGTTAGGGTTTGGGGTTGGGTTAGGTTTTGGGTTAGGGTTATGGTTAGAGTTAGGGTTTGCGTTAGGGTTAGGGTTAGGGTTAGTGTTAGGGTTTGGGTGTGGATTGGGCTTAGGGATAGGGTAAGGGTTAGGATTAGGGTTAGTGTTAGGATTAGGGTTTGGTTTTGGGTTAGGGTTAGGGTTAGGTTTAGGGTTAGGGTTAGGGTTAGGGCTAGGGTTAGGGTTAGGTTTAGGGTTAGGGTTGGGTTTAGGGTTAGGGTTAGGTTTAGGTTTAGGGTTAGTGTTAGGATTAGGGTTTTCGTTTAAGTTAGGGTTAGGGTTACGGTTAGGGTTTGGGTAAGGATTAGGTTTAGGGTTAGGGTTTCGATTAAGGTTAGGGTTAGGGATAGGGTTAAGGTTAGGGTTAGGGTTAGGGTTAGAGTTAGGGTTAGGTTTGGGGTTTGGATTAGGGTTAGGTTTAGTGTTAGGGTTTGGATTAGGTTTAGGGTTTGGGTTAGGGCTTGGGTTAGGGTTATGGTTTGGTTTAGGGTTAGGGTTAGGGTTAGGTTTAGGGTTAGTGGTTGGGTTAGGCCTAGGGTTAGGATTAGGGTTAGGGTTTGGCCTAGGGTTAGGGTTAGGGTTAGAGTGAGGGTTAGGGTTAGGGGTTAGGGTTAGGGATAGGTTTATTTTTAGCTTTAGGGTTATATTTAGGTTTAGGGTTAGGGTCAGGGTTAGGGTTTGGGTAGTGGAAGTGTTTGGGTTAGGGTGAGGGTAGGGGTTATGGTTAGGGTTAGGGTTCTCGTTATGTTTAGGCATTCGGTTTAGGGCTGAATTACGGTTAGGTGTAGTGTTAGGGTTAGATTTAGGGTTAGGGTTAGGGGTTAGGGTTAGGGCTAGGGTTAGCATAGGGGTTAGGGTTAGGAGTAGGTTTAGGGTTAGCGTTAGGGTTAGGCTTCGGGTTTGTGTTAGGGTTAGGTGTAGGGTTTGGGTTTGTGTTTCTGTTAGGGTTAAGGATAGTGTTAGTGTTAGGGTTAGGGTTTGGGTTCGGGTGAGGGTTAGCGTTAAGGTTAGTGTTAGGTTTTGGTTTAGGGTTAGGGTTAGCGTTAGGGTTTGGGTAAGGGTTAGGGTTAGCGTTAGGGTTAGGGTTAGGGTTAGGGTTAGGAATAGGTTTAGGTTTAGGGTTAGGGTTTGGGTAAGTGTTACGTTTAGGGATAGAGTTCGGTTTAGGGTTAGGGATTGGGTTAGGGTTTATGTTTTGGTTAGGGTTAGGGCTAGGGTTCGGGTTTGGTTTCTGTTAGTGTTAGGGTTAGGGTTAGTGTTTGGATTAGGGTTAGGGTTAGGGTTAGGGTTAGTGGTAGCGTTTGGGTTTGGATTTGGCTTAGGGTTAGGGTAAGGGTTAGGATTAGGTTTAGTGTTAGGATTACGGTTTGGTTTTGGGTTAGGGTTAGGTTTAGGGTTAGGGTTAGGGCTAGGGCTTGGGTTAGGGTTAGGTTTAGGGTTAGGGTTAGGGTTAGGGTCAGGTTTAGGGTTAGTGTTAGGATTAGGGTTTTCGTTTAAGTTATGGTTAGGGTTACGGTTAGGGTTTGGGTAAGGATTAGGTTTAGGGTTAGGGTTTCGATTAAGGTTAGGGTTAGGGATAGGGTTAAGGTTAGGGTTAGGGTTAGGGTTAGAGTTAGGTTTAGGGTGAGGGTTAGGGGTTATTGTTAGGGATAGGGGTATTGTTAGCTTTATGGTTAGGGTTAGGTTTAGGGTTCGGGTTAGGTTTAGAGTTTGGGTTAGGGTTAGGGTTAGGGTTACGGTTAGGGATAGGGTTTGGGTTAGAGTTAATGTTAGGGTCAGAGTCAGGGTGAGGGTTTGGGTTAGGGTTAGGTTTATGGTTTGGGTTTATGTTAGGGTTCGGTTTAGGGTTAGGGTTAGGGTTCGAGTTAGGGTTAGGGTTACGGTTAGGGTTAGGGTTAGATTTAGGGTTAGGGTTAGGATTAGGGTTAGGGTTTGTGTTTTAGTTAGGCTTAGGGTAAGGGTTATTGTTTGGGTTAGGGTTAGGGTTAGGGTTAGAGTTAGGGTTAGGCGTTAGTTTTAGGGCTGAATTAGCGTTAGGTTTAGGGTTAGGGTTAGATTTAGGGTTAGGATTAGGTGTTAGGTTTAGGGTTAGGGTTAGGGTTTGGGTTAGGTTTAGGGTTAGGGTTAGTGTTAGAGTTTGGGTTTGGGTTTGATTTAGGTTTAGGGTTAGGGTTAGGAGTAGGGTTGGGGTTAGGATTAGGGTTTGGGTTTGGGTTAGGGTTAGAGTTAGGGTTAGGATTTGGGTTAGGGTTAGGGTTAGGTTTTGGGTTAGGGTTAGGGTTATGGTTAGTGTTAGGGTTAGGGTTTGGGTTAGGATTAGGGTTAGGGTTAGTGTTTGGTTTAGGGTTACGGTTAGGGTTACGGTTAGGATTTAAGTTTGGTTTAGGGTTTGGTTTTGAGTTAGGGTTTGGGTTAGGGTTAGGGTTAGGATTAGGCATCAGGGGTTAGGGTTAGGGTTAGGGTTAGGGTTTGTGTTAGGGTTAGGGTTAGGGTTAGGGTTAGGGTTAGGGCTAGGATTAGGGTTAGGGATAGAATTAGAGTTAGGGTAAGGGTTAGGGATAGGGTTAGGGTTAGGATTTGGGTTTTGGATTGGGTTAGGGTTAGGGTTAGGGTTAGGGTTAGTGTTAGTGTTAGGATTACGGTATGGGTTTAGGTTATGGTTAGGGTTTTGGTTAGGGTTAGGGTTAGGGTTAGGGTTAGGTTTGGGTTTAGGTTAGGGTTAGGATGAGTGTTAGGGTTAGGGTTAGGTTTTGAGTTTGGTTTTGGGTTAGGTTTAGCGATAGGGTTAAGGTTAGGGTTCAGGTTCGGGTTTGGGTTAGAGTTAGGGTTAGGGTGAGGGTGAGGGTTTGGGTAAGTGTTAGGGTTAGGGATAGAGTTAGGTTCAGTGTTCGGGTTTGGTTTAGGGTTAGGGTTAGTGTTAGGGCTGGGTTAGGGTTTGGGTTAGGATTATGTTTAGGGTTCGGGTTTGGGTTAGGGTTAGGGTTAGGGTTATTGTTTGGGTTAGGGCTAGGGTTAGGGTTAGGGATAGCGTTAAGGTTAGGGTTAGGGTTAGTGATCGGGTTAGGGTTAAGGTTTGGGTTTGGGTTTGGGTTAGGTTTAGGGTTACGGTTAGGGTTAGTGTTAGGATTAGTGTATGGGTTTAGGTTATGGTTAAGGTTTGGGTTAGGGTTAGGGTTAGGTTTAGGGTTTGGGGTTGGGTTAGGGTTAGGGTTAGTGTTTGGGTTTGGTTTGGGTTAGGGTTAGGGTTAGGGTTAAGGTGAGCGGTTGGGTTAGGGTTTGGGGTTGGGTTAGGTTTTGGGTTAGGGTTATGGTTAGAGTTAGGGTTTGGGTTAGGGTTAGGGTTAGGGTTAGGGTTAGTGGTAGGGTTTGGGTTTGGATTTGGCTTAGTGTTAGGGTAAGGGTTAGGATTAGGGTTAGTGTTAGGATTAGGGTTTGGTTTTGGGTTAGGGTTAGGTTTAGGTTTAGGGTTAGGGCTAGGGCTAGGGTTAGGGTTAGGTTTAGCGTTAGGGTTGGGTTTAGGGTTAGGGTTAGGGTTAGGTTTAGGGTTAGTGTTAGGATTAGGGTTTTCGTTTAAGTTAGGGTTAGGGTTACGGTTAGGGTTTGGGTAAGGATTAGGTTTAGGGTTAGGGTTTCGATTAAGGTTAGGGTTAGGTATAGGGGTAAGGTTAAAGTTAGGGTTAGGTTTAGAGTTAGGGTTAGGTTTAGGGTTTGGATTAGGGTTAGGTTTAGTGTTAGGGTTTGGATTAGGTTTAGGGTTTGTGTTAGGGTTTCGGTTAGGGTTATGGTTTGGTTTAGGGATAGGGTTAGGGTTAGGGTTAGGGTTAGTGTTTGGGTTAGGGCTAGGGTTAGGATTAGGGTTAGGGTTTGGCTTAGGCTTAGGGTTAGGGTTAGAGTGAGGGTTAGGGTTAGGGGTTAGGGTTAGGGATAGGTTTATTTTTAACTTTAGGGTTATATTTAGGTTTAGGGTTAGGGTCAGGGTTAGGGTTTGGGTAGTGGAAGTGTTTGGGTTAGGGTTAGGGTTAGGGTTAGGGTTAGGGTTAGGGTTAGCGTTAGGTTTAGGCGTTAGGTTTAGGCGTTAGATTTAGGGCTGAATTAGTGTTAGGTTTAGTATTAGGGTTAGATTTACGGTTAGGGTTGGGGGTTAGGGTTAGGGCTAGGGTTAGCATAGCGGTTAGGGTTAGGAGTAGGTTTAGGGTTAGGGTTAGGGTTAGGCTTCGGGTTTGTGTTAGGGTTAGGGGTAGGGTTTGGGTTTATGTTTCTGTTAGGGTTAAGGATAGTGTTAGTGTTAGGGTTAGGGTTTGGGTTCGGGTGAGGGTTAGGGTTAGCGTTAGGGTTAGGGTTAGGGATAGGTTTAGGTTTAGGGTTAGGGTTTGGGTAAGTGTTAGGTTTAGGGATAGAGTTCGGTTTAGGGTTAGGGTTTGGGTTAGGGTTTATGTTTTGGTTAGGGTTAGGGCTAGGGTTCGGGTTTGGTTTGGGTTAGGGTTAGAATTAGGGTTAGGGTTTGGATTAGGGTTAGGGTTAGGGTTAGGTATAGGGTTAGGTTTTGGGTTAGGTTTAGGGTTAGGGTCAGTGTTAGGGTTTGGGTTTGTTTTAGGTTTAGGGTTATGGTTAGGATTAGGGTTGGGGTTAGGATTAGGGTTTGGGTTTGGGTTAGGGTTAGGGTTAGGGTTTGTGTTAGGGTTAGGGTTAGGGTTAGGGTTAGGGCTAGGGTTAGGGTTAGGGATAGAATTAGGGTAAGGGTAAGGGTTAGGGATAGGCTTAGTGTTAGGATTTGGGTTTTGGATTGGGTTAGGGTAGGATTACGGTTAGGGTTAGTGTTAGGATTACGGTATGGGTTTAGGTTATGGTTAGGGTTTGGGTTAGGGGTAGGTTTAGGGTTAGGGTTAGGTTTGGGTTTGGGTTAGGGTTAGGATGAGTGTTAGGGTTAGGGTTAGGGTTTGAGTTTGGTTTTGGGTTAGGTTTAGCGATAGGGTTAAAGTTAAGGTTCGGGTTCGGTCTTGGGTTAGGGTTAAGGTTAGGGTGAGGGTGAGGGTTTGAGTAAGTGTTAGGGTTAGGGATAGAGTTAGGTTCAGTGTTCGGGTTTGGTTTAGGGTTAGGGTTAGTGTTAGGGCTGGGTTAGGGTTTGGGTTAGGATTAGGTTTAGGGTTCGGGTTTGGGTTAGGGTTAGGGTTAGCGTTTGGTTTAGGGCTAGGATTAGGGTTAGGGATAGCGTTAAGGTTAGGGTTAGGGTTAGGGATCGGTTTAGGGTTAGGGTTTGGGTTAGGTTTAGGGGTACGGTTAGGGTTAGTGTTAGGATTAGTGTATGGGTTTAGGTTATGGTTAAGGTTTGGGTTAGGGTTAGGGTTAGGTTTAGGGTTTGGGGTTGGGTTAGGGTTAGGGTTAGGGTTAGGGTTTGGTTTGGGTTAGGGTTAGGGTTAGAGTTAGGGTTTGCGGTAGGGTTAGGGTTAGGGTTGGGATAGGGTTTGGGGTTGGATTTGGCTGAGGATTAGGGTAAGGGTTAGGATTAGGGTTAGTGTTAGGATTAGCGTTTGGTTTTGGGTTAGGGTTAGGTTTAGGGTTAGGGTTAGGGCTAGGGCTAGGGTTAGGGTTAGGTTTAGGGTTAGGGTTGGGTTTAGGGTTAGGGTTAGGGTTAGATTTAGGGTTAGTGTTAGGATTAGGGTTTTCGTTTAAGTTAGGGTTAGGGTTAAGCTTAGGGTTTGGGTAAGGATTAGGTTTAGGGTTAGGGTTTCGATTAAGGTTAGGGTTAGGGATAGGGTTAATGTTAGGGTTAGGGTTAGGGTTAGGGTTAGGTTTAGGGTGAGGGTTAGGGGTTAGTGTTAGGGATAGGGGTATTGTTAGCTTTATGGTTAGGGTTAGGTTTAGGGTTTGGGTTAGGTTTAGAGTTTGGGTTACGGTTAGGGTTAGTGTTACGGTGAGGGTTAGGGTTTGGGTTAGAGTTAATGTTAGGGTCAGAGTCAGGGTGAGGGTTTGGGTTAGGGTTAGGTTTATGGTTTGGGTTTGGTTTAGGGTTAGGTTTAGGGTTAGGGTTAGGGTTAGAGTTAGGGTTAGGGTTACGGTTAGGGTTAGGGTTTGTGTTAGGTTTAGGGTTAGGGTTTGGGTTAGGGTTAGGGTTAGGGTTAGGGTTAGCTTTAGGGTTAGGGTTAGGGTTAGGGTTAGGGATAGGATTAGGTTTATGGTTAGGGTTTGGGTAAGTGTTAGGTTTAGGGATAGAGTTCGGTTTAGGGTTAGGGTTTGGGTTGGGGTTTATGTTTTGTTTAGGTTTAGGGCTAGGGTTCGGGTTTGGTTTGGGTTAGGGTTAGGGTTAGGGTTAGGGTTTGGATTACGGTTAGGGTTAGGATTTGGGTTAGGTTTAGGGTTAGGGTTAGTGTTAGGGTTTGGGTTTGGGTTTGTTTTAGGTTTAGGGTTAGGTTTAGGAGTAGGGTTGGGGTTAGGATTAGGGTTTAAGTTTGGGGTAGGGTTAGAGTTAGTGTTAGGATTTGGGTTAGGGTTAGGG
The DNA here is from genome assembly GCA_035773235.1 of Eospalax fontanierii. NCBI lineage: Eukaryota > Metazoa > Chordata > Mammalia > Rodentia > Spalacidae > Eospalax > Eospalax fontanierii. The sequence goes on along the minus strand of JAJHUQ010000039.1, from coordinate 656,048 downwards.
TTAGGTTTTGGGTTAGGGTTAGAATTATGGTTAGTGTTACGTTTAGGGTTTGGGTTAGGATTAGGGTTAGGGTTAGGGTTTGGTTTAGGGTTACGGTTAGGGTTACGGTTAGGATTTAAATTTGGGTTAGGGTTTGGTATTGAGTTAGGGTTTGGGTTAGGGTTAGGGTTAGGATTAGGCATCAGGGGTTAGGGTTAGGGTTAGGGTTAGGGATTGTGTTAGGGTTAGGGTTAGGGTTAGGGTTAGGGCTAGGGTTAGGGTTAGGGATAGAATTAGGGTTAGGGTAAGGGTTAGGGATAGGCTTAGGGTTAGGATTTGGGGTTTGGATTGGGTTAGAATTAGGGTTACGGTTAGGGTTAGTGTTAGGATTACGGTATGGGTTTAGGTTATGGTTAGGGTTTGGGTTAGGTTTAGGGTTAGGGTTAGGGTTAGGTTTGGGTTTGGGTTAGGGTTAGGATGAGTGTTAGGGTTAGGGTTAAGGGTTTGAGTTTGGTTTTGGGTTAGGTTTAGCGATAGGGTTAAAGTTAGGGTTCGGGTTCGGGTTTGGGTTAGGGTTAGGGTTAGGGTGAGGGTTTGGGTTAGGGTTAGGGTTAGGGTTTGGGTTAGGGCTAGGGTTAGGGTTAGGGATAGCGTTAAGGTTAGGGTTAGGGTTAGGGATCTGTTTAGGGTTAGGGTTTGGGTTTGGGTTTGGGTTAGGTTTAAGGGTACGGTTAGGGTTAGTGTTAGGATTAGTGTATGGGTTTAGGTTATGGTTAAGGTTTGGGTTAGGGTTAGGGTTAGGGTTAGGGTTTGGGGTTGGGTTAGGGTTAGTGTTAGGGTTAGGGTTTGGTTTGGGTTAGGATTAGGGTTAGAGTTAGGGTTTGCTTTAGGGTTAGGGTTAGGGTTAGTGGTAGGGTTTGGGTTTGGATTTGGCTTAGGATTAGGGTAAGGGTTAGGATTAGGGTTAGTGTTAGGATTAGCGTTTGGTTTTGGGTTAGGGTTAGGTTTAGGGTTAGGGTTAGGGCTAGGTGTAGGGTTAGGGTTAGGTTTAGGGTTAGGTTTGGGTTTAGGGTTAGGGTTAGGGTTAGATTTAGGTTTAGTGTTAGGATTAGGGTTTTCGTTTAAGTTAGGGTTAGGGTTAAGCTTAGGGTTTGGGTATGGATTAGGTTTAGGGTTAGGGTTTCGATTAAGGTTAGGGTTAGGTATAGGTTTAGGGTGAGGGTTAAGGGTTAGTGTTAGGGATAGGGGTATTGTTAGCTTTATGGTTAGTGTTAGGTTTAGGGTTCGGTTTAGGTTTAGAGTTTGGGTTAGGGTTAGGGTTAGGGTTACGGTTAGGGTTAGGGTTTGGGTTAGAGTTAATGTTAGGGTCAGAGTCAGGGTGAGGGTTTGGGTTAGGGTTAGGTTTATGGTTTGGGTTTGGGGTAGGGTTAGGTTTAGGGTTAGGGTTTGGGTAGAGTTAGGGTTAGGGTTACGGTTAGGGTTAGGGTTAGATTTAGGGTTAGGGTTAGGATTAGGGTTAGGGTTTGGGTTTTAGTTAGGCTTAGGGTAAGGGTTATTGTTTGGGTTAGGGTTAGGGTTAGGGTTAGAGTTAGGGTTAGGCGTTAGTTTTAGGGCTGAATTAGCGTTAGGTTTAGGGTTAGGGTTAGATTTAGGGTTAGGATTAGGTGTTAGGTTTAGGGATAGGGTTAGCGTAGGATTTAGGGTTAGGGTTAGGTTTAGGGTTAGGGTTGGGGTTAGGGTTTGTCTTAGGTTTAGGGTTAGGGTTTGGTTTAGGGTTAGGGTTAGGGTTAGGGTTAGCTTTAGAGTTAGGGTTAGGGTTAGGGTTAGGGTTAGGGTTAGGGATAGGTTTAGCTTTAGGGTTAGGGTTTGGGTAAGTGTTAGGTTTAGGGATAGAGTTCGGTTTAGGGTTAGGGTTTGGGTTGGGGTTTATGTTTTGTTTAGGTTTAGAGCTATGGTTCGGGTTTGGTTTGGGTTATGGTTAGGGTTAGGGTTAGGGTTTGGATTAGGGTTAGGGTTAGGGTTTGGGTTAGGTTTAGGTTTAGGGTTAGTGTTTGGGGTTGGGTTAGGGTTAGGGTTAGGGTTAGGGTTTGGTTTGGGTTAGGGTTAGGGTTAGGTTTAGGGTTAGGGTTGCGTTTAGGGTTAGGGTTAGGGTGAGGGTGAGGGTTTGGGTAAGTGTTAGGGTTAGGGATAGAGTTAGGTTCAGTGTTCGGGTTTGGTTTAGGGTTAGGGTTAGTGTTAGGGCTGGGTTAGGGTTTGGGTTAGGATTAGGTTTAGGGTTCGGGTTTGGGTTACGGTTAGGGTTAGGGTTTGGGTTAGGGCTAGGGTTAGGGTTAGGGATAGCGTTAAGGTTAGGGTTAGGGTTAGGGATCGGTTTAGGGTTAGGGTTTGGGTTTGGGTTAGGTTTAGGTGTACGGTTAGGGTTAGTGTTAGGATTAGTGTATGGGTTTAGGTTATGGTTAAGGTTTGGGTTAGGGTTAGGGTTAGGTTTAGGGTTTGGGGTTGGGTTAGGGTTAGGGTTAGGGTTAGGGTTTGGTTTGGGTTAGGGTTAGGGTTAGGTTTAGAGTGAGCGGTTTTGGTTAGGGTTTGGGGTTGGGTTAGGTTTTGGGTTAGGGTTATGGTTAGAGTTAGGGTTTGCGTTAGGGTTAGGGTTAGGGTTAGTGGTAGGGTTTGGGTTTGGATTTGGGTTAGGGTTAGGGTAAGGGTTAGGATTAGGGTTAGTGTTAGGATTAGGGATTGGTTTTGGGTTAGGGTTAGGTTTAGGGTTAGGGTTAGCGCTAGGGCTAGGGTTAGGGTTAGGTTTAGGGTTAGGGTTGGGTTTAGGGTTAGGGGTAGGGTTAGATTTAGGGTTAGTGTTAGGATTAGGGTTTTCGTTTAAGTTAGGGTTAGGGTTACGGTTAGGGTTTGGGTAAGGATTAGGTTTAGGGTTAGGGTTTCGATTAAGTTTAGGGTTAGGGTTAGGGTTAGGGTTAGGGTTAGGGTTAGGGTTAGGGTTAGGGTTTGGGTTAGGTTTAGGGTTAGGGTTAGTGTTAGGGTTTGGGTTTGGGTTTGTTTTTGGGTTTAGGGTTAGGTTTAGGAACAGGGTTGGGATTAGGATTAGGGTTTGGGTTTGGGTTAGGGTTAGAGTTAGGGTTAGGATTTGGGTAAGGGTTAGGGTTAGGTTTTGGGTTAGGGTTAGAATTATGGTTAGTGTTACGGTTAGGGTTTGGGTTAGGATTAGGGTTAGGGTTAGGGTTTGGTTTAGGGTTACGGTTAGAGTTACGGTTAGGATTTAATTTTGGGTTAGGGTTTGGTTTTGAGTTAGGGTTTGGGTTAGCGTTAGGGTTAGGATTAGGCATCAGGGGTTAGGGTTAGGGTTAGGGTTAGGGTTTGTGTTAGGGTTAGGGTTAGGGTTAGGGCTAGGGTTAGGGTTAGGGATAGAATTAGGGTTAGGGTAAGGGTTAGGGATAGGCTTAGGGTTAGGATTTGGGTTTTGGATTGGGTTAGGGTTAGGGTTAGTGTTAGGATTACGGTATGGGTTTAGGTTATGGTTAGGGTTTGGGTTAGGGTTAGGGTTAGGGTTAGGGTTAGGG
>JAJHUQ010000039.1:640000-647500 GCA_035773235.1 Eospalax fontanierii | reverse complement strand
GGGGTTAGGGTTTGTGTTAGGTTTAGGGTTAGGGTTTGGGTTAGGGTTAGGGTTAGGGTTAGGGTTAGCGTTAGGGTTAGTGTTAGGGTTAGGGTTAGGGATAGGTTTAGGTTTAGGGTTAGGGTTTGGGTAAGTGTTAGGTTTAGGGATAGTGTTCGGTTTACGGTTAGGGTTTGGGTTGGGGTTTATGTTTTGTTTAGGTTTAGGGCTAGGGATCGGGTTTGGTTTGCGTTAGGGTTAGGGTTAGGGTTAGCGTTTGGATTAGGGTTAGGGTTAGGGTTTGGGTTAGGTTTAGGGTTAGGGTTAGTGTTAGAGTTTGGGTTTGGGTTTGATTTAGGTTTAGGGTTAGGGTTAGGAGTAGGGTTGGGGTTAGGATTAGGGTTTGGGTTTGGGTTAGGGTTAGAGTTAGGGTTAGGATTTGGGTTAGGGTTAGGGTTAGGTTTTGGGTTAGGGTTAGAATTATGGTTAGTGTTACGGTTAGGGTTTGGGTTAGGATTAGGTTTAGGGTTAGGGTTTGGTTTAGGGTTACGGTTAGGGTTACGGTTAGGATTTAAGTTTGGGTTAGGGTTTGGTTTTGAGTTAGGGTTTGGGTTAGGGTTAGGGTTAGGATTAGGCATCAGGGGTTAGGGTTAGGGTTAGGGTTAGGGTTTGTGTTAGGGTTAGGGTTAGGGTTAGGGTTAGGGTTAGGGCTAGGATTAGGGTTAGGTATAGAATTAGGGTTAGGGTAAGGGTTAGGGATAGGGTTAGGGTTAGGATTTGGGTTTTGGATTGGGTTAGGGTTAGGGTTAGTGTTAGTGTTAGGATTACGGTATGGGTTTAGGTTATGGTTAGGGTTTTGGTTAGGGTTAGGGTTAGGGTTAGGGTTAGGTTTGGGTTTGGGTTAGGGTTAGGATGAGTGTTAGGGTTAGGGTTAGGTTTTGAGTTTGGTTTTGGGTTAGGTTTAGCGATAGGGTTAAGGTTAGGGTTCAGGTTCGGGTTTGGGTTAGGGTTAGGGTTAGGGTGAGGGTGAGGGTTTGGGTAAGTGTTAGGGTTAGGGATAGAGTTAGGTTCAGTGTTCGGGTTTGGTTTAGGGTTAGGGTTAGTGTTAGGGCTGGGTTAGGGTTTGGGTTAGGATTATGTTTAGGGTTCGGGTTTGGGTTAGGGTTAGGGTTAGGGTTATTGTTTGGGTTAGGGCTAGGGTTAGGGTTAGGGATAGCGTTAAGGTTAGGGTTAGGGTTAGGGATCGGGTTAGGGTTAGGGTTTGGGTTTGGGTTTGGGTTAGGTTTAGGGTTACGGTTAGGGTTAGTGTTAGGATTAGTGTATGGGTTTAGGTTATGGTTAAGGTTTGGGTTAGGGTTAGGGTTAGGTTTAGGGTTTGGGGTTGGGTTAGGGTTAGGGTTAGTGTTAGGGTTTGGTTTGGGTTAGGGTTAGGGTGAGCGGTTGGGTTAGGGTTTGGGGTTGGGTTAGGTTTTGGGTTAGGGTTATGGTTAGAGTTAGGGTTTGCGTTAGGGTTAGGGTTAGGGTTAGGGTTAGTGGTAGGGTTTGGGTTTGGATTTGGCTTAGTGTTAGGGTAAGGGTTAGGATTAGGGTTAGTGTTAGGATTAGGGTTTGGTTTTGGGTTAGGGTTAGGTTTAGGTTTAGGGTTAGGGCTAGGGCTAGGGTTAGGGTTAGGTTTAGCGTTAGGGTTGGGTTTAGGGTTAGGGTTAGGGTTAGGTTTAGGGTTAGTGTTAGGATTAGGGTTTTCGTTTAAGTTAGGGTTAGGGTTACGGTTAGGGTTTGGGTAAGGATTAGGTTTAGGGTTAGGGTTTCGATTCAGGTTAGGGTTAGGGATAGGGTTAAGGTTAGGGTTAGGGTTAGGGTTAGTGTTAGGGTTAGGTTTAGGGTTTGGATTAGGGTTAGGTTTAGTGTTAGGGTTTATATTAGGTTTAGGGTTTGGGTTAGGGTTACGGTTAGGTTTATGGTTTGGTTTAGGGTTAGGGTTAGGGTTAGGGTTAGGGGTTAGGGTTAGGGATAGGTTTATTTTTAGCTTTAGGGTTATATTTAGGTTTAGGGTTAGGGTCAGGGTTAGGGTTTGGGTAGTGGAAGTGTTTGGGTTAGGGTTAGGGCTAGGGTTAGGGTTACGGATAGCGTTAAGTTTAGGGTTACGGTTCGGGATCGGTTTAGGGTTAGGGTTTGGGTTTGGGTTTGGGTTAGGTTTAGGGTTACGGTTAGGGTTAGTGTTAGGATTAGTGTATGGGTTTAGGTTATGGTTAAGGTTTGGGTTAGGGTTAGGGTTAGGTTTAGGGTTTGGGGTTGGGTTAGGGTTAGGGTTAGGGTTAGGGTTTGGTTTGGGTTAGGGTTAGGGTTAGGTTTAGGGTGAGCGGTTGGGTTAGGGTTTCGGGTTCGGTTAGGTTTTGGGTTAGGGTTATGGTTAGAGTTAGGGTTTTCGTTAGGGTTAGGGTTAGGGTTAGGGTTAGTGGTAGGGTTTGGGTTTGGATTTGGCTTAGGGTTAGGGTAAGGGTTAGGATTAGGGTTAGTGTTAGGTTTAGGGTTTGGTTTTGGGTTAGGGTTAGGTTTAGGGTTAGGGTTAGGGTAGGGCTAGGGTTAGGGTTAGGTTTAGTGTTAGGGTTGGGTTTAGGGTTAGGGTTAGGGTTAGGTTTAGGTTTAGTGTTAGGATTAGGGTTTTCGTTTAAGTTAGGGTTAGGGTTACGGTTAGGGTTTGGGTAAGGATTAGGTTTAGGGTTAGGGTTTCGATTAAGGTTAGGGTTAGGTATAGGGTTAAGGTTAAGGTTAGGGTTAGGTTTAGAGTTAGGGTTTGGTTTAGGGTTTGGATTAGGGTTAGGTTTAGTGTTAGGGTTTGGATTAGGTTTAGGGTTTGGGTTAGGGTTTCGGTTAGGGTTATGGTTTGGTTTAGGGTTAGGGTTAGGGTTAGGGTTAGGGTTAGTGTTTGGGTTAGGGCTAGGGTTAGGATTAGTGTTAGGGTTTGGCTTAGGGTTAGGGTTAGGGTTAGAGTGAGGGTTAGGGTTAGGGGTTAGGGTTAGGGATAGGTTTATTTTTAACTTTAGGGTTATATTTAGGTTTAGGGTTAGTGTCAGGGTTAGGGTTTGGGTAGTGGAAGTGTTTGGGTTAGGGTTAGGGTTAGGGTTAGGGTTAGGGTTAACGTTAGGTTTAGGCGTTAGGTTTAGGGCTGAATTAGTGTTAGGTTTAGTATTAGGGTTAGATTTAGGGTTAGGGTTAGGGGTTAGGGTTAGGGCTAGGGTTAGCGTAGGGGTTAGGGTTAGGAGTAGGTTTAGGGTTAGGGTTAGGGTTAGGCTTCGGGTTTGTGTTAGGGTTAGGGGTAGGGTTTGGGTTTATGTTTCTGTTAGGGTTAAGGATAGTGTTAGTGTTAGGGTTAGGGTTTGGGTTCGGGTGAGGGTTAGGGTTAAGGTTAGTGTTAGGTTTTGGTTTAGGGTTAGGGTTAGAGTTAGGGTTTGGGTAAGGGTTAGGTTTAGCGTTAGGGTTAGGGTTAGGGATAGGTTTAGGTTTAGGGTTAGGGTTTGGGTAAGTGTTAGGTTTAGGGATAGAGTTCGGTTTAGGGTTAGGGTTTGGGTTAGGGTTTATGTTTTGGTTAGGGTTAGGGCTAGGGTTCGGGTTTGGTTTGGGTTAGGGTTAGAATTAGGGTTAGGGTTTGGATTAGGGTTAGGGTTAGGGTTAGGTATAGGGTTAGGGTTTGGGTTAGGTTTAGGGTTAGGGTCAGTGTTAGGGTTTGGGTTTGCGTTTGTTTTAGGTTTAGGGTTAGGGTTAGGATTAGGGTTGGGGTTAGGATTAGGGTTTGGGTTTGGGTTAGGGTTAGAGTTAGGGTATGGATTTGGGTTAGGGTTAGGGTTAGGTTTTGGGTTAGGGTTAGGGTTATGGTTAGTGTTAGGGTTAGGGTTTGGGTTAGGATTAGGGTTAGGGTTATGGTTTGGTTTAGGGTACGGTTAGGGTTACGGTTAGGATTTAAGTTTGGGTTAGGGTTTGGTTTTGAGTTAGGGTTTGCGTTAGGGTTAGGGTTAGGATTAGTCATCAGGGGTTAGGGTTAGGGTTAGGGTTAGGGTTAAGGTTAGGGTTAGGGTTAGGGCTAGGGTTAGGGTTAGGGATAGTATTAGGGTTAGGGTAAGGGTTTGGGATAGGGTGAGGTTTAGGGTTTGGGTTTTGGTTTGGGTTAGGGTTAGGATTACGGTTAGGGTTAGTGTTAGGATTACGGTATGGGTTTAGGTTATGGTTAGGGTTTGGGTTAGGGTTAGGGTTAGGGTTAGGGTTAGCTTTGGGTTTGCGTTAGGGTTAGGATGAGGGTTAGGGTTAGGATTGGGGTTTGAGTTTGGTTTTGGGTTAGGTTTAGCGAAAGGGTTAAGGTTAGGGTTCAGGTTCGGGTTTGGGTTAGGATTAGGGTTAGGGTGAGGGTGAGGGTTTGGGTAAGTGTTAGGGTTAGGGATAGAGTTAGGTTCAGTGTTCGGGTTTGGTTTAGGGTTAGGGTTAGTGTTAGGGCTGGGTTAGGGTTTGGGTTGGGATTAGGTTTAGGGTTCGGGTTTGGGTTAGGGTTAGGGTTAGGTTTAGGTTTTGGGTTAGGGCTAGGGTTAGGGTTAGGGTTAGGTTTAGGGTTAGGGTTGGGTTTTGGGTTTGGGTTTGGATTAGGTTTAGGGTTACGGTTAGGGTTAGTGTTAGGATTAGTGTATGGGTTTAGGTTATGCTTAGGGTTTGTGTTAGGGTTAGGGTTAGGTTTAGGTTTTGGGGTTGGGTTAGGGTTAGGGTTAGGTTTAGGGTGAGCGGTTGGGTTAGGGTTTGGGGTTGGGTTAGGTTTTGGGTTAGGGTTATGGTTAGAGTTAGGGTTTGCGTTAGGGTTAGGGTTAGGGTTAGTGGTAGGGTTTGGGTTTGGATTTGGCTTAGGGTTAGGGTAAGGGTTAGGATTAGGGTTAGTGTTAGGATTAGGGATTGGTTTTGGGTTAGGGTTAGGGTTAGGTTTAGGGTTAGGGTTTGGGTTAGGGTTAGGTTTAAGGTTAGGTTTAGGGTTAGGGTTGGGTTTAGGGTTAGGGTTAGGTTTAGGTTTAGGGTTAGTGTTAGGATTAGGGTTTTCGTTTAAGTTAGGGTTAGGGTTACGGTTAGGGTTTGGGTAAGGATTAGGTTTAGGGTTAGGGTTTCGATTAAGGTTAGGGTTAGGGATAGGGTTAAGGTTAGGGTTAGGGTTAGGGTTAGAGTTAGGGTTAGGTTTGGGGTTTGGATTAGGGTTAGGTTTAGTGTTAGGGTTTGGATTAGGTTTAGGGTTTGGGTTAGGGTTTGGGTTAGGGTTATGGTTTGGTTTAGGGTTAGGGTTAGGGTTAGGTTTAGGGTTAGTGGTTGGGTTAGGCCTAGGGTTAGGATTAGGGTTAGGGTTTGGCTTAGGGTTAGGGTTAGGGTTAGAGTGAGGGTTAGGGTTAGGGGTTAGGGTTAGGGATAGGTTTATTTTTAGCTTTAGGGTTATATTTAGGTTTAGGGTTAGGGTCAGGGTTAGGGTTTGGGTAGTGGAAGTGTTTGGGTTAGGGTTAGGGTTAGGGTTAGGGTTAGCGTTAGGTTTAGGCATTAGGTTTAGGGCTGAATTAGGGTTGGGTTTAGTGTTAGGGTTAGATTTAGGGTTAGGGTGAGGGGTTAGGGTTAGGGCTAGGGTTAGCATAGGGGTTAGGGTTAGGAGTAGGTTTAGGGTTAGGGTTAGGGTTAGGCTTCGGGTTTGTGTTAGGGTTAGGGGTAGGGTTTGGGTTTGTGTTTCTGTTAGGGTTAAGGATAGTGTTAGGGTTAGGGTTTGGGTTCGGGTGAGGGTTAGCGTTAAAGTTAGTGTTAGGTTTTGGTTTAGGGTTAGGGTTAGAGTTAGGGTTTGGGTAAGGGTTAGGGTTAGCGTTAGGGTTAGGGTTAGGGTTAGGGTTAGGGATAGGTTTAGGTTTAGGGTTAGGGTTAGGGTAAGTGTTAGGTTTAGGGATAGAGTTTGGTTTAGGGTTAGGGTTTGGGTTAGGGTTTATGTTTTGGTTAGGGTTAGGGCTAGGGTTCGGGTTTGGTTTCTGTTAGTGTTAGGGTTAGGGTTAGTGTTTGGATTAGGCTTAGGGTTAGGGTTAGGGTTAGTGGTAGGGTTTGGGTTTGGATTTGGCTTTGGGTTAGGGTAAGGTTTAGGATTAGGGTTAGTGTTAGGATTAGGGTTTGGTTTTGGGTTAGGGTTAGGTTTAGGTTTAGGGTTAGGGCTAGGGCTAGGGTTAGGTTTAGGTTTAGGGTTAAGGTTGGGTTTAGGGATAGGGTAAGGGTTAGGTTTAGGATTAGTGTTAGGATTAGGGTTTTCGTTTAAGTTAGGGTTAGGATTACGGTTAGGGTTTGGGTAAGGATTAGGTTTAGGGTTAGGGTTTCGATTAAGGTTAGGGTTAGGGATAGGGTTAAGGTTAGGGTTAGGGTTAGGGTTAGAGTTAGGTTTAGGGTGAGGGTTAGGGGTTATTGTTAGGGATAGGTGTATTGTTAGCTTTATGGTTAGGGTTAGGTTTACAGTTCGGGTTAGGTTTAGAGTTTGGGTTAGGGTTAGGGTTAGGGTTATGGTTAGGTTTAGGGTTTGGGTTAGAGTTAATGTTAGCGTCAGAGTCAGGGTGAGGGTTTGGGTTAGGGTTAGGTTTATGGTTTGGGTTTGGGTTAGGGTTAGGTTTAGTGTTAGGGTTAGGGTTAGAGTTAGGGTTAGGGTTACGGTTAGGGTTAGGGTTAGATTTAGGGTTAGGGTTAGGATTAGGGTTAGGGTTTGTGTTTTAGTTAGGCTTAGGGTAAGGGTTATTGTTTGGGTTAGGGTTAGGGTTAGAGTTAGGGTTAGGCGTTAGTTTTAGGGATGAATTAGCGTTAGCTTTAGGGTTAGGGATAGATTTAGGGTTAGGATTAGGTGTTAGGTTTAGGGATAGGTTTAGCGTAGGGTTTAGGGTTAGGGTTAGGTTTAGGGTTAGGGTTGGGGTTAGGGTTTGTGTTAGGTTTAGGGTTAGGGTTTGGGTTAGGGTTAGGGTTAGGGTTAGGGTTAGCGTTAGGGTTAGGGTTAGGGTTAGGGTTAGGGATAGGTTTAGGTTTAGGGTTAGGGTTTGGGTAAGTGTTAGATTTAGGGATAGAGTTCGGTTTACGGTTAGGGTTTGGGTTGGGGTTTATGTTTTGTTTAGGTTTAGGGCTAGGGTTCGGGTTTGGTTTGGGTTAGGGTTAGGGTTATGGTTATGGTTTGGATTAGGGTTAGGGTTAGGGTTTGGGTTAGGTTTAGGGTTAGGGTTAGTGCTAGGGTTTGGGTTTTTGTTTGATTTAGGTTTAGGGTTAGGGTTAAGAGTAGGGTTGGGTCTAGGATTAGGGTTTGGGTTTGGGTTAGGGTTAGAGATAGGGCTAGGATTTGGGTTAGGGTTAGGGTTAGGTTTTGGGTTAGGGTTAGAATTATGGTTAGTGTTACGGTTAGGGTTTGGGAAAGGATTAGGTTTAGGGTTAGGGTTTGGTTTAGGGTTCCGGTTAGGGTTACGGTTAGGATTTAAGTTTGGGTTAGGGTTTGGTTTTGAGTTAGGG
>JAJHUQ010000039.1:632500-635000 GCA_035773235.1 Eospalax fontanierii | reverse complement strand
GGGTTAGGGTTAGGGTTAGGTTTAGGGTGAGCGGTTGGGTTAGGGTTTGGGGTTCGGTTATGTTTTGGGTTAGGGTTATGGTTAGAGTTAGGGTTTGCGTTAGGGTTAGGGTTAGGGTTAGGGTTAGTGGTAGGGTTTGGGTTTGGATTTGGCTTAGGGTTAGGGTAAGGGTTAGGATTAGGGTTAGTGTTAGGATTAGGGTTTGGTTTTGGGTTAGGGTTAGGTTTAGGGTTAGGGTTAGGGCTAGGGCTAGGGTTAGGGTTAGGTTTAGGGTTAGGGTTGGGTTTAGGGTTAGGGTTAGGGTTAGGTTTATTGTTAGTGTTAGGATTAGGGTTTTCGTTTAAGTTAGGGTTAGGGTTACGGTTAGGGTTTGGGTAAGGATTAGGTTTAGGGTTAGGGTTTCGATTAAGGTTAGGGTTAGGGATAGGGTTAAGGTTAGGGTTAGGTTTAGGGTTAGAGTTAGGGTTAGGTTTAGGGTTTGGATTAGGGTTAGGTTTAGTGTTAGGCTTTGGATTAGGTTTAGGGTTTGGGTTAGGGTTTCGGTTAGGTTTATGGTTTGGTTTAGTGTTAGGGTTAGGGTTAGGGTTAGGGTTAGGTTTAGTGTTTGGGTTAGGCCTAGGGTTAGGATTAGGGTTAGGGTTTGGCTTACGGTTAGGTTTAGGGTTAGAGTGAGGGTTAGGGTTAGGGGTTAGGGTTAGGGATAGGTTTATTTTTAGCTTTAGGGTTATATTTAGGTTTAGGGTTAGGGTCAGGGTTAGGGTTTGGGTAGTGGAAGTGTTTGGGTTAGGGTTAGGGTTAGGGTTAGTGTTAGGGTTAGCGTTAGGTTTAGGCATTAGGTTTAGGGCTGAATTAGGGTTGGGTTTAGTGTTAGGGTTAGATTTAGGGTTAGGGTTAGGGGTTAGGGTTAGGGCTAGGGTTAGCATAGGGGTTAGGGTTAGGAGTAGGTTTAGGGTTAGGGTTAGGGTTAGGCTTCGGGTTTGTGTTAGGGTTAGGGTTAGGGTTAGGGTGAGGGTTAGCGTTAAGGTTAGTGTTAGGTTTTGGTTTAGGGTTAGGGTTAGAGTTAGGGTTTGGGTAAGGGTTAGGGTTAGCGTTAGGGTTAGGGTTAGGGTTAGGGTTAGGGATAGGTTTAGGTTTAGGGTTAGGGTTTGGGTAAGTGTTAGGTTTAGGGATAGAGTTCGGTTTAGGGTTAGGGTTTGGGTTAGGGTTTATGTTTTGGTTAGGTTTAGGGCTAGGGTTCGGGTTTTGTTTGGGTTAGGGTTAGGTTTATGGTTTGGGTTAGGGTTAGGTTTAGGGTTAGGGTTAGGGTTAGAGTTAGGGTTAGGGTTACTGTTAGGGTTAGGGTTAGATTTAGGGTTAGGGTAAGGATTAGGGTTTAGGGTTAGGGTTAGGGTTAGGGTTAGGGTTAGAGTTAGGGTTAGGGTTACGGTTAGGGTTAGGGTTAGATTTAGGGTTAGGGTTAGGATTAGGGTTAGGGTTAGGGTTAGAGTTAGGGTTAGGGTTACGCTTAGGGTTAGGGTTAGATTTAGGGTTAGGGTTAGGTTTAGGGTTAGGGTTAGGGTTAGAGTTAGGGTTAGGGTTACGGTTAGGGTTAGGGTTAGATTTAGGGTTAGGGTAAGGATTAGGGTTTAGGGTTAGGGTTAGGGTTAGGGTTAGGGTTAGAGTTAGGGTTAGGGTTACGGTTAGGGTTAGGGTTAGATTTAGGGTTAGGGTTAGGATTAGGGTTAGGGTTTGTGTTTTAGTTAGGCTTAGGGTAAGGGTTATTGTTTGGGTTAGGGTTAGGGTTAGGGTTAGAGTTAGGGTTAGGCGTTAGTTTTAGGGCTGAATTAGCGTTAGCTTTAGGGTTAGGGTTAGATTTAGGGTTAGGATTAGGTGTTAGGTTTAGGGATAGGGTTAGCGTAGGGTTTAGGGTTAGGGTTAGGTTTAGGGTTAGGGTTGGGGTTAGGGTTTGTGTTAGGTTTAGGGTTAGGGTTTGGGTTAGGGTTAGGGTTAGGGTTAGGGTTAGCGTTAGGGTTAGGGTTAGGGTTAGGGTTAGGGATAGGTTTAGGTTTAGGGTTAGGGTTTGGGTAAGTGTTAGATTTAGGGATAGAGTTCGGTTTACTGTTAGGGTTTGCGTTGGGGTTTATGTTTTGTTTAGGTTTAGGGCTAGGGTTCGGGTTTGGTTTGGGTTAGGGTTAGGGTTATGGTTATGGTTTGGATTAAGGTTAGGGTTAGGGTTTGCGTTAGGTTTAGGGTTAGGGTTAGTGTTAGGGTTTGGGTTTTGGTTTGATTTAGGTTTAGGGTTAGGGTTAAGAGTAGGGTTGGGGTTAGGATTAGGGTTTGGGTTTGGGTTAGGGTTAGAGTTAGGGTTAGGATTTGGGTTAGGGTTAGGGTTAGGTTTTGGGTTAGGGTTAGAATTATGGTTAGTGTTACGGTTAGGGTTTGGGTTAGGATTAGGTTTAGGGTTAGGGTTTGGTTTAGGGTTACGGTTAGGGTTACGGTTAGGATTTAAGTTTGGGTTAGG
>JAJHUQ010000039.1:615000-627500 GCA_035773235.1 Eospalax fontanierii | reverse complement strand
TGGTTAGGGTTATGGTTTGGGTTAGAGTTAATGTTAGCTTCAGAATCAGGGTGAGGGTTTGGGTTAGGGTTAGGTTTATGGTTTGGGTTTGGGTTAGGGTTAGGTTTAGGGTTAGGGTTAGGGTTAGAGTTAGGGTTAGGGTTAGGGTTACGGTTAGGGTTAGGGTTAGATTTAGGGTTAGGGTTAGGATTAGGGTTAGGGTTTGTGTTTTAGTTAGGCTTAGGGTAAGGGTTATTGTTTGGGTTAGGGTTAGGGTTAGGGTTAGAGTTAGGGTTAGGCGTTAGTTTTAGGGCTGAATTAGCGTTAGCTTTAGGGTTAGGGTTAGATTTAGGGTTAGGATTAGGTGTTAGGTTTAGGGATAGGGTTAGCGTAGGGTTTAGGGTTAGGGTTAGGTTTAGGGTTAGGGTTGGGGTTAGGGTTTGTGTTAGGTTTAGGGTTAGGGTTTGGGTTAGGGTTAGGGTTAGGGTTAGGGTTAGCGTTAGGGTTAGGGTTAGGGTTAGGGTTAGGGATAGGTTTAGGTTTAGGGTTAGGGTTTGGGTAAGTGTTAGATTTAGGGATAGAGTTCGGTTTACTGTTAGGGTTTGGGTTGGGGTTTATGTTTTGTTTAGGTTTAGGGCTAGGGTTCGGGTTTGGTTTGGGTTAGGGTTAGGGTTATGGTTATGGTTTGGATTAGGGTTAGGGTTAGGGTTTGGGTTAGGTTTAGGGTTAGGGTTAGTGTTAGGGTTTGGGTTTTGGTTTGATTTAGGTTTAGGGTTAGGGTTAAGAGTAGGGTTGGGGTTAGGATTAGGGTTTGGGTTTGGGTTAGGGTTAGAGTTAGGGTTAGGATTTGGGTTAGGGTTAGGGTTAATGTTAGGGTTAGTGTTTGGGTTAGGGCTTTGGGTTAGGATTAGGGTTAGGGTTTGGCTTAGGGTTTGGGTTAGGGTTAGACTGAGGGTTAGGGTTAGGGGTTAGGGGTAGGGGTTGTGTTAGGGTTAGGGTTAGGGTTAGGGCTAGGGTTAGGGTTAGGGATAGAATTAGGGTTAGGGTAAGGGTTAGGGATAGGGTTAGGGTTAGGATTTGGGTTTTGGATTGGCTTAGGGTTAGGGTTAGGGTTAGTGTTAGGATTATGCTATGGGTTTAGGTTATGGTTAGGGTTTGGGTTAGGGTTAGGGTTAGGGTTAGGGTTAGGTTTGGGTTTGGGTTAGGGTTAGGATTAGGGTTTGGGTTAGGGTTTGGGTTTGAGTTTGGTTTTGGGTTAGGTTTAGCGATAGGGTTAAGGTTAGGGTTCAGGTTCGGGTTTGGGTTAGGGTTAGGGTTAGGGTGAGGGTGAGGGTTTGGGTAAGTGTTAAGGTTAGGGATAGAGTTAGGTTCAGTGTTCGGGTTTGGTTTAGGGTTAGGGTTAGTGTTAGGGCTGGGTTAGGGTTTGGGTTAGGATTAGGTTTAGGGTTCGGGTTTGGGTTAGGGTTAGGGCTAGAGTTAGCGTAGGGGTTAGGGTTAGGAATAGGTTTAGGGTTAGGGTTAGGGTTAGGCTTCGGGTTTGTGTTAGGGTTAGGGGTAGGGTTTGGATTTGTGTTTCTGTTAGGGTTAAGGATAGTGTTAGTGTTAGGGTTAGGGTTTGGGTTCGGGTGAGGGTTAGGGTTAAGGTTAGTGTTAGGTTTTGGTTTAGGGTTAGGGTTAGAGTTAGGGTTTGGGTAAGGGTTAGGGTTAGCGTTAGGGTTAGGGTTAGGGATAGGTTTAGGTTTAGGGTTAGGATTTGGGTAAGTGTTAGGTTTAGGGATAGAGTTCGGTTTAGGGTTAGGGTTTGGGTTAGGGTTTATGTTTTGTTTAGGGTTAGGGCTAGGGTTCGGGTTTGGTTTGGGATAGGGTTAGGTTTATGGTTTGGGTTAGGGTTAGGTTTAGGGTTAGGGTTAGGGTTAGAGTTAGGGTTAGGGTTACGGTTAGGGTTAGGGTTAGATTTAGGGTTAGGGTTAGGATTAGGGTTAGGGTTTGGGTTTTAGTTAGGCTTAGGGTAAGGGTTATTGTTAGGGTTAGGGTAAGGGAAAGGGTAAGAGTTAGGGTTAGGCGTTAGTTTTAGGGCAGAATTAGTGTTAGGTTTAGGGTTAGGGTTAGATTTAGGGTTAGGATTAGGTGTTAGGTTTAGGGATAGGGTTCGCGTAGGGTTTAGGGTTAGGGTTAGGTTTAGGGTTAGGGTTGGGGTTAGGGTTTGTGTTAGGTTTAGGGTTAGGGTTTGGGTTAGGGTTAGGGTTAGGATTAGGGTTAGCATTAGGGTTAGGGTTAGGGTTAGGGTTAGGGATAGGTTTAGGTTTAGGGTTAGGGTTTGGATAAGTGTTAGGTTTAGGGATAGAGTTCGGTTTACCGTTAGGGTTTGGGTTGGGGTTTATGATTTGTTTAGGTTTAGGGCTAGGGTTAGGGTTTGGTTTGGGTTAGGGTTAGGGTTAGGGTTAGCATTTGGATTAGGGTTAGGGTTAGGGTTTGGGTTAGGGTTAGGGTTAGGGTTAGGGTTTGGGTTAGGGCTAGGGTTAGGGTTAGGGATAGCGTTAAGGTTAGGGTTAGGGTTAGGGATCGGGTTAGGGTTAGGTTTTGGGTTTGGGTTTGGGTTAGGTTTAGGGTTATGGTTAGGGTTAGTGTTAGGATTAGTGTATGGGTTTAGGTTATGGTTAAGGTTTGGGTTAGGGTTAGGGTTAGGTTTAGGGTTTGGGGTTAGGTTAGGGTTAGGGTTAGGGTTAGGGTTTGGTTTGGGTTAGGGTTATGGTTAGGGTTTGGGTTTGGGTTTGGGTTAGGTTTAGGATTACGGTTAGGGTTAGTGTTAGGATTAGTGTATGGGTTTAGGTTATGGTTAAGGTTTGGGTCAGGGTTAGGGTTAGGTTTAGGGTTTGGGGTTGGGTTAGGGTTAGGGTTAGTGTTAGGGTTTGGTTTGGGTTAGGGTTAGGGTTAGGTTTAGGGTGAGCGGTTGGGTTAGGGTTTGGGGTTCGGTTAGGTTTTGGGTTAGGGTTATGGTTAGAGTTAGGGTTTGCGTTAGGGTTAGGGTTAGGGTTAGGGTTAGTGGTAGGGTTTGGGTTTGGATTTGGCTTAGGGTTAGGGTAAGGGTTAGGATTAGGGTTAGTGTTAGGATTAGGGTTTGGTTTTGGGTTAGGGTTAGGTTTAGGTTTAGGGTTAGGGCTAGGGCTAGGGTTAGGGTTAGGTTTAGGGTTAGGGTTGGGTTTAGGGTTAGGGTTAGGGTTAGGTTTAGGGTTAGTGTTAGGATTAGGGTTTTCGTTTAAGTTAGGGTTAGGGTTACGGTTGGGGTTTGGGTAAGGATTAGGTTTAGGGTTAGGGTTTCGATTAAGGTTAGGGTTAGGGATAGGGTTAAGGTTAGGGTTAGGTTTAGGGTTAGAGTTAGGGTTAGGTTTAGGGTTTGGATTAGGGTTAGGTTTAGTGTTAGGCTTTGGATTAGGTTTAGGGTTTGGTTTAGGGTTTCGGTTAGGTTTATGGTTTGGTTTAGGGTTAGGGTTAGGGTTAGGCTTAGGGTTAGTGTTTGGGTTAGGCCTAGGGTTAGGATTAGGGTTAGGGTTTGGCTTAGGGATAGGTTTAGGGTTAGAGTGAGGGTTAGGGTTAGGGGTTAGGGTTAGGGATAGGTTTATTTTTAGCTTTAGGGTTATATTTAGGTTTAGGGTTAGGGTCAGGGTTAGGGTTTGGGTAGTGGAAGTGTTTGGGTTAGGGTTAGGGTTAGGGTTAGGGTTAGGGTTAGCGTTAGGTTTAGGCATTAGGTTTAGGGCTGAATTAGGGTTGGGTTTAGTGTTAGGGTTAGATTTAGGGTTAGGGTTAGGGGTTAGGGTTAGGGCTAGGGTTAGCATAGGGGTTAGGGTTAGGAGTAGGTTTAGGGTTAGGGTTAGGGTTAGGCTTCGGGTTTGTGTTAGGGTTAGGGGTAGGGTTTGGGTTTGTGTTTCTGTTAGGGTTAAGGATAGTGTTAGGGTTAGGGTTTGGGTTCGGGTGAGGGTTAGCGTTAAGGTTAGTGTTAGGTTTTGGTTTAGGGTTAGGGTTAGAGTTAGGGTTTGGGTAAGGGTTAGGGTTAGCGTTAGGGTTAGGGTTAGGGTTAGGGTTAGGGATAGGTTTAGGTTTAGTGTTAGGGCTTGGGTAAGTGTTAGGTTTAGGGATAGAGTTCGGTTTAGGGTTAGGGTTTGGGTTAGGGTTTATGTTTTGGTTAGGGTTAGGGCTAGGGTTCGGGTTTGGTTTGGGTTAGGGTTAGGGTTAGGTTTAGGGTTTGGATTAGGGTTAGGGTTAGGGTTAGGTATAGGGTTAGGGTTTGGGTTAGGTTTAGGGTTAGGGTCAGAGTTAGGGTTTGGGTTTGGGTTTGTTTTAGGTTTAGGGTTAGGGTTAGGATTAGGGTTGGGGTTAGGATTAGGGTATGGGTTTGGGTTAGGGTTAGATTTAGGGTTAGGGTTTGGGTTAGGGTTAGGGTTAGGGTTACGTTTAGGATTTAAGTTTGGGTTAGGGTTTGGTTTTGATTTAGTGTTTGGGTTAGGGTTAGGGTTAGGATTAGGCATCAGGGGTTAGGGTTAGGGTTAGGGTTAGGGTTTGTTTTAGGGTTAGGGTTAGGGCTAGGGCTGGGTTAGGGATAGAATTAGGGTTAGGGTAAGGGTTAGGGATAGGGTTAGGGTTAGGATTTGGGTTTTGGATTGGGTTAGGGTTAGGGTTTGGATTAGGGTTAGTGTTAGGATTACGGTATGGGTTTAGGTTATGGTTAGGGTTTGGGTTAGGGTTAGGGTTAGGGTTAGGTTTAGGTTTGGGTTTGGGTTAGCGTTAGGATGAGTGTTAGGGTTAGGGTTAGGGTTTGAGTTTGGTTTTGGGTTAGGTTTAGCGATAGGGTTAAGGTTAGGGTTCAGGTTCGGGTTTGGGTTAGGGTTAGGATTAGGGTGAGGGTGAGGGTTTGGGTAAGTGTTAGGGTTAGGGATAGAGTAAGGTTCAGTGTTCGGGTTTGGTTTAGGGTTAGGGTTAGTGTTAGGACTGGGTTAGGGTTTGGGTTAGGATTAGGTTTAGGGTTCGGGTTTGGGTTAGGGTTAGGGTTAGGGTTAGGATTTGGGTTAGGGCTAGGGTTAGGGTTAGGGATAGCATTAAGGTTAGGTTTAGGGTTCGGGATCGGGTTAGGGTTAGGGTTTGGGTTTGGGTTTGGGTTAGGTTTAGGGTTACGGTGAGGGTTAGTGTTAGGATTACTGTATGGGTTTAGGTTATGGTTAAGGTTTGGGTTAGGGTTAGGGTTAGGTTTAGGGTTTGGGGTTGGGTTAGGGTTAGGGTTAGGGTTTGGTTTGGGTTAGGGTTAGGGTTAGGTTTAGGGTCAGCGGTTGGGTTAGGGTTTGGGGTTCGGTTAGGTTTTGGGTTAGGGTTATGGCTAGAGATAGGGTTTGCGTTAGGGTTAGGGTTAGGGTTAGGGTTAGTGGTAGGGTTTGGGTTTGGATTTGGCTTAGGGTTAGGGAAAGGGTTAGGATTAGGGTTAGTGTTAGGATTAGCGTTTGGTTTTGGGTTAGGGTTAGGTTTAGGGTTAGGGTTAGGGCTAGGGCTAGGGTTAGGGTTAGGTTTAGGGTTAGGGTTGGGTTTAGGGTTAGGTTTAGGGTTAGATTTAGGGTTAGTGTTAGGATTAGGGTTTTCGTTTAAGTTAGGGTTAGGGTTACGGTTAGGGTGTAGGTAAGGATTAGGTTTAGGGTTAGGCTTTCGATTAAGGTTAGGGTTAGGGATAGGGTTAAGGTTAGGGTTAGGGTTAGGGTTAGGGTTAGGGATGGTTTAGGGTTTGGATTAGTGTTAGGTTTAGTGATAGGGTTTGGGTTAGGTTTAGGGTTTGGTTAGGGTTTCGGTTAGGGTTATGGTTTGGTTTAGGGTTAGGGTTAGGGTTAGGGTTAGGGTTAGTGTTTGGGTTAGGGCTAGGGTTAGGATTAGGGTTAGGGTTTGGCTTAGGGTTAGGGTTAGGGTTAGAGTGAGGGTTAGGGTTAGGGGTTAGGGTTAGGGATAGGTTTATTGTTAGCTTTAGGGTTATATTTAGGTTTAGGGTTAGGGTTAGGGTTAGGGTTTGGGTAGTGGAAGTGTTTGGGTTAGGGTTAGGGTTAGGGTTAGGGTTAGGGTTAGCGTTAGGTTTAGGCGTTAGGTTTAGGGCTGAATTAGGGTTAGGTTTAGTGTTAGGGTTAGATTTAGGGTTAGGGTTAGGGGTTAGAGTTAGGGCTAGGGTTAGCGTAGGGGTTAGGGTTAGGAGTAGGTTTAGGGTTAGGGTTTGGGTTAGGCTTCGGGTTTGTGTTAGGGTTAGGGGTAGGGTTTGGGTTTGTGTTTCTGTTAGGGTTAAGGATAGTGTTAGTGTTAGGGTTAGGGTTTGGGTTCGGGTGAGGGTTAGGGTTAAGGTTAGTGTTAGGTTTTGGTTTAGGGTTAGGGTTAGAGTTAGGGTTTGGGTAAGGGTTAGGGTTAGCGTTAGGGTTAGGGTTAGGGTTAGGGTTAGGGATAGGTTTAGGTTTAGGGTTAGGGTTTGGGTAAGTGTTAGGTTTAGGGATAGATTTCGGTTTAGGGTTAGGGTTTGGGTTAGGGTTTATGTTTTGGTTAGGGTTAGGGCTAGGGTTCAGGTTTGGTTTGGGTTAGGGTTAGGGTTAGGTTTAGGGTTTGGATTAGGGTTAGGGTTAGGGTTAGGTATAGGGTTAGGGTTTGGATTAGGTTTAGGTTTAGGGTCAGAGTTAGGGTTTGGGTTTGGGTTTGTTTTAGGTTTAGGGTTAGGGTTAGGATTAGGGTTGGGGTTAGGATTAGGGTATGGGTTTGGGTTAGGGTTAGATTTAGGGTTAGGATTTGGGTTAGGGTTAGGGTTAGGTTTTGGGTTAGGGTTAGAATTATGGTTAGTGTTACGGTTAGGGTTTGGGTTAGGATTAGGTTTAGGGTTTGGGTTTGGTTTAGGGTTACGGTTAGGGTTACGTTTAGGATTTAAGTTTGGGTTAGGGTTTGGTTTTGAGTTAAGGTTTGGGTTAGGGTTAGGGTTAGGATTAGGCATCAGGGGTTAGGGTTAGGGTTAGGGTTAGGGTTTGTTTTAGGGTTAGGGTTAGGGCTAGGGCTGGGTTAGGGATAGAATTAGGGTTAGGGTAAGGGTTAGGGATAGGGTTAGGGTTAGGATTTGGGTTTTGGATTGGGTTAGGGTTAGGGTTAGGGTTAGAGTTAGTGTTAGGATTACGGTATGGGTTTAGGTTATGGTTAGGGTTTGGGTTAGGGTTAGGGTTAGGGTTAGGTTTAGGTTTGGGTTTGGGTTAGCGTTAGGATGAGTGTTAGGGTTAGGGTTAGGGTTTGAGTTTGGTTTTGGGTTAGGTTTAGCGATAGGGTTAAGGTTAGGGTTCAGGTTCGGGTTTGGGTTAGGGTTAGGGTTAGGGTGAGGGTGAAGGTTTGGGTAAGTGTTAGGGTTAGGGATAGAGTTAGGTTCAGTGTTCGGGTTTGGTTTAGGGTTAGGGTTAGTGTTAGGGCTGGGTTAGGGTTTGGGTTAGGATTAGGTTTAGGGTTCGGGTTTGGGTTAGGGTTAGGGTTAGGGTTAGGGTTTGGGTTAGGGCTAGGGTTAGGGTTAGGGATAGCGTTAAGGTTAGGGTTAGGGTTAGGGATCGGGTTAGGGTTAGGGGTTGGGTTTGGGTTTGGGTTAGGTTTAGGGTTACGGTTAGGGTTAGTGTTAGGATTAGTGTATGGGTTTAGGTTATGGCTAAGGTTTGGGTTAGGGTTAGGGTTAGGTTTAGGGTTTGGGGTTGGGTTAGGGTTAGGGTTAGGGTTAGGGTTAGGGTTAGGGACAGGTTTATTTTTAGCTTTAGGGTTATATTTAGGTTTAGGGTTAGGGTCAGGGTTAGGGTTTGGGTAGTGGAAGTGTTTGGGTTAGGGTTAGGGTTAGGGTTAGGTTTAGGGTTAGTGTTAGCGTTAGATTTAGGCTTTAGGTGTAGGGCTGAATTAGGGTTAGGTTTAGTGTTAGGGTTAGATTTAGGGTTAGGGTTAGGGGTTAGGGTTAGGGCTAGGGTTAGCGTAGGGGTTAGGGTTAGGAGTAGGTTTAGGGTTAGGGTTAGGGTTAGGTTTAGGGTTTGGGGATAGGTTAGGGTTAGGGTTAGGGTTAGGGTTTGGTTTGGGTTAGGGTTAGGGTTAGGGTTTGGGTTTGGGTTTGGGTTAGGTTTAGGGTTACGGTTAGGGTTAGTGTTAGGATTAGTGTATGGGTTTAGGTTATGGTTAAGGTTTGGGTTAGGGTTAGGGTTAGGTTTAGGGTTTGGGGTTGGGTTAGGGTTAGGGTTAGTGTTAGGGTTTGGTTTGGGTTAGGGTTAGGGTTAGGTTTAGGGTGAGCGGTTGGGTTAGGGTTTGGGGTTCGGTTAGGTTTTGGGTTAGGGTTATGGTTAGAGTTAGGGTTTGCGTTAGGGTTAGGGTTAGGGTTAGGGTTAGGGGTAGGGTTTGGGTTTGGATTTGGCTTAGGGTTAGGGTAAGGGTTAGGATTAGGCTTAGTGTTAGGATTAGGGTTTGGTTTTGGGTTAGGGTTAGGTTTAGGGTTAGGGTTAGGGCTAGGGCTAGGGTTAGGGTTAGGTTTACGGTTAGGGTTCGGTTTAGGGTTAGGGTTAGGTTTAGGTTTAGGGTTAGTGTTAGGATTAGGGTTTTCGTTTAAGTTAGGGTTAGGGTTACGGTTAGGGTTTGGGTAAGGATTAGGTTTAGGGTTAGGGTTTCGATTAAGGTTAGTGTTAGGGATAGGGTTAAGGTTAGGGTTAGGGTTAGGGTTAGAGTTAGGGTTAGGTTTAGGGTTTGGATTAGGGTTAGGTTTAGTGTTAGGGTTTGGATTAGGTTTAGGGTTTGGGTTAGGGTTTCGGTTAGGTTTATGGTTTGGTTTAGGGTTAGGGTTAGGGTTAGGGTTAGGGTTAGTGTTTGGGTTAGGCCTAGGGTTAGGATTAGGGTTAGGGTTTGGCTTAGGGTTAGGTTTAGGGTTAGAGTGAGGGTTAGGGTTAGGGGTTAGGGTTAGGGATAGGTTTATTTTTAGCTTTAGGGTTATATTTAGGTTTAGGGTTAGGGTCAGGGTTAGGGTTTGGGTAGTGGAAGTGTTTGGGTTAGGGTTAGGGTTAGGGTTAGGGTTAGGGTTAGCGTTAGGTTTAGGCATTAGGTTTAGGGCTGAATTAGGGTTGGGTTTAGTGTTAGGGTTAGATTTAGGGTTAGGGTTAGGGGTTAGGGTTAGGGCTAGGGTTAGCATAGGGGTTAGGGTTAGGAGTAGGTTTAGGGTTAGGGTTAGGGTTATGCTTCGGGTTTGTGTTAGGGTTAGGGGTAGGGTTTGGGTTTGTGTTTCTGTTAGGGTTAAGGATAGTGTTAGGGTTAGGGTTTGGGTTCGGGTGAGGGTTAGCGTTAAGGTTAGTGTTAGGTTTTGGTTTAGGTTTAGGGTTAGAGTTAGGGTTTGGGTAAGGGTTAGGGTTAGCGTTAGGGTTAGGGTTAGGGTTAGGGTTAGGGATAGGTTTAGGTTTAGGGTTAGGGTTTGGGTAAGTGTTAGGTTTAGGGATAGAGTTCGGTTTAGGGTTAGGGTTTGGGTTAGGGTTTATGTTTTGGTTAGGGTTAGGGCTAGGGTTCGGGTTTGGTTTCTGTTAGTGTTAGGGTTAGGGTTAGTGTTTGGATTAGGGTTAGGGTTAGGGTTAGGGTTAGTGGTAGGGTTTAGGTTTGGATTTGGCTTTGGGTTAGGGTAAGGGTTAGGATTAGGGTTAGTGTTAGGATTAGGGTTTGGTTTTGGGTTAGGGTTAGGTTTAGGGTTAGGGTTAGTGCTAGGGCTAGGGTTAGGGTTAGGTTTAGGGTTAAGGTTGGGTTTAGGGTTAGGGTAAGGGTTAGGTTTAGGATTAGTGTTAGGATTAGGGTTTTCGTTTAAGTTAGGGTTAGGGTTACGGTTAGGGTTTGGGTAAGGATTAGGTTTAGGGTTAGGGTTTCGATTAAGGTTAGGGTTAGGGATAGGGTTAAGGTTAGGGTTAGGGTTAGGGTTAGAGTTAGGTTTAGGGTGAGGGTTAGGGGTTATTGTTAGGGATAGGTGTATTGTTAGCTTTATGGTTAGGGTTAGGTTTAGGGTTCGGGTTAGGTTTAGAGTTTGGGTTAGGGTTAGGGTTAGGGTTAGGGTTTGGGTTAGAGTTAATGTTAGCGTCAGAGTCAGGGTGAGGGTTTGGGTTAGGGTTAGGTTTATGGTTTCGGTTTGGGTTAGGGTTAGGTTTAGGGTTAGGGTTAGGGTTAGAGTTAGGGTTAGGGTTACGGTTAGGGTTAGGGTTAGATTTAGGGTTAGGGTTCGGATTAGGGTTAGGGTTTGTGTTTTAGTTAGGCTTAGGGTAAGGGTTATTGTTTGGGTTAGGGTTAGGGTTAGGGTTAGAGTTAGGGTTAGGCGTTAGTTTTAGGGCTGAATTAGCGTTAGCTTTAGGGTTAGGGTTAGATTTAGGGTTAGGATTAGGTGTTAGGTTTAGGGATAGGGTTAGCGTAGGGTTTAGGGTTAGGGTTAGGTTTAGTGTTAGGGTTGGGGTTAGGGTTTGTGTTAGGTTTAGGGTTAGGGTTTGGGTTAGGGTTAGGGTTAGGGTTAGGGTTAGCGTTAGGGTTAGGGTTAGGGTTAGGGTTAGGGATAGGTTTAGGTTTAGGGTTAGGGTTTGGGTAAGTGTTAGATTTAGGGATAGAGTTCGGTTTACTGTTAGGGTTTGGGTTGGGGTTTATGTTTTGTTTAGGTTTAGGGCTAGGGTTCGGGTTTGGTTTGGGTTAGGGTTAGGGTTATGGTTATGGTTTGGATTAAGGTTAGGGTTAGGGTTTGGGTTAGGTTTAGGGTTAGGGTTAGTGTTAGGGTTTGGGTTTTGGTTTGATTTAGGTTTAGGGTTAGGGTTAAGAGTAGGGTTGGGGTTAGGATTAGGGTTTGGGTTTGGGTTAGGGTTAGAGTTAGGGTTAGGATTTGGGTTAGGGTTAGGGTTAGGTTTTGGGTTAGGGTTTGGGTTAGGGTTAGGGTTAGGATTAGGCATCAGGGGTTAGGGTTAGGATTAGGGTTAGGGTTTGTGTTAGGGTTAGGGTTAGGGTTAGGGCTAGGTTTAGGGTTAGGTATAGAATTAGGGTTAGGGTAAGGGTTAGGGATAGGGTTAGGGTTAGGATTTGGGTTTTGGATTGGGTTAGGGTTAGGGTTAGGGTTAGTGTTAGGATTATGCTATGGGTTTAGGTTATGGTTAGGGTTTGGGTTAGGGTTAGGGTTAGGGTTAGGGTTAGGTTTGGGTTTGGGTTAGGGTTAGGATGAGTGTTAGGGTTAGGGTTAGGGTTTGAGTTTGGTTTTTTGTTAGGTTTAGCGATAGGGTTAAGGTTAGGGTTCAGGTTCGGGTTTGGGTTAGGGTTAGGGTTAGGGTGAGGGTGAGGGTTTGGGTAAGTGTTAGGGTTAGGGATAGAGTTAGGTTCAGTGTTCGGGTTTGGTTTAGGGTTAGGGTTAGTGTTAGGGCTGGGTTAGGGTTTGGGTTAGGATTAGGTTTAGGGTTCGGGTTTGGGTTAGGGTTAGGGTTAGGGTTAGGGTTTGGGTTAGGGCTAGGGTTAGGGTTAGGGATAGCGTTAAGGTTAGGGTAAGGGTTAGGGATCGGGTTAGGGTTAAGTTTTGGGTTTGGGTTTGGGTTAGGTTTAGGGTTACGGTTAGGGTTAGTGTTAGGATTAGTGTATGGGTTTAGGTTATGGTTAAGTTTTGGGTTAGGGTTAGGGTTAGGTTTAGGGTTTGGGGTTAGGTTAGGGTTAGGTTTAGGGTTAGGGTTTGGTTTGGGTTAGGGTTAGGGTTAGGGTTAGGTTTAGGGTGTGCGGTTGGGTTAGGGTTTGGGGTTCGGTTTGGTTTTGGGTTTGGGTTATGCTTAGAGTTAGGGTTTGCGTTAGGGTTAGGGTTAGGGTTAGGGTTAGTGGTAGGGTTTGGGTTTGGATTTGGCTTAGGGTTAGGGTAAGGGTTAGGATTAGGGTTAGTGTTAGGATTAGGGTTTGGTTTAGGGTTAGGTTTATGTTTGGGGTAAGGGTTAGGGTTAGGGTAAGGGTTTGGTGTAGGTTGAGGGTTAGGGTTGGGTTTAGGGTTAGGGTTAGGGTTAGGTTTAGGGTTAGTGTTAGGATTAGGGTTTTCGTTTAAGTTAGGGTTAGGGTTATGATTAGGGTTTGGGTAAGGATTAGGTTTAGGGTTAGGGTTTCGATTAAGGTTAGGGTTAGGGATAGGGTTAAGGTTAGGGTTAGGGTTAGGGTTAGAGTTAGGGTTAGGTTTAGGGTTTGGATTAGTGTTAGGTTTAGTGTTAGGGTTTGGATTAGGTTTAGGGTTTGGGTTCGGGTTTCGGTTAGGGTTATGGTTTGGTTTAGGGTTAGGGTTAGGGTTAATGTTAGGGTTAGTGTTTGGGTTAGGGCTTTGGGTTAGGATTAGGGTTAGGGTTTGGCTTAGGGTTACGGTTAGGGTTAGACTGAGGGTTAGGGTTAGGGGTTAGGGTTAGGGATAGGTTTATTTTTAGCTTTAGGGTTATATTTAGGTTTAGGGTTAGGGTCAGGGTTAGGGTTTGGGTAGTGGAAGTGTTTGGGTTAGGGTTAGGGTT
>JAJHUQ010000039.1:607500-612500 GCA_035773235.1 Eospalax fontanierii | reverse complement strand
AGGGTTAGGAGTAGGTTTAGGGTTAGGGTTAGGGTTAGGCTTCGGGTTTGTGTTAGGGTTAGGGGTAGGGTTTGGGTTTGTGTTTCTGTTAGGGTTAAGGATAGTGTTAGGGTTAGGGTTTGGGTTCGGGTGAGGGTTTGCGTTAAGGTTAGTGTTAGGTTTTGGTTTAGGGTTAGGGTAGGAGTTAGGGTTTGGGTAAGGGTTAGGGTTAGCGTTAGGGTTAGGGTTAGGGTTAGGGTTAGGGATAGGTTTAGGTTTAGGGTTAGGGTTTGGGTAAGTGTTAGGTTTAGGGATAGAGTTCGGTTTAGGGTTAGGGTTTGGGTTAGGGTTTATGTTTTGGTTAGGGTTAGGGCTAGGGTTCGGGTTTGGTTTCTGTTAGTGTTAGGGTTAGGGTTAGTGTTTGGATTAGGGTTAGGGTTAGGGTTAGGGTTAGTGGTAGGGTTTAGGTTTGGATTTGGCTTTGGGTTAGGGTAAGGGTTAGGATTAGGGTTAGTGTTAGGATTAGGGTTTGGTTTTGGGTTAGGGTTAGGTTTAGGGTTAGGGTTAGTGCTAGGGCTAGGGTTAGGGTTAGGTTTAGGGTTAAGGTTGGGTTTAGGGTTAGGGTAAGGGTTAGGTTTAGGATTAGTGTTAGGATTAGGGTTTTCGTTTAAGTTAGGGTTAGGGTTACGGTTAGGGTTTGGGTAAGGATTAGGTTTAGGGTTAGGGTTTCGATTAAGGTTAGGGTTAGGGATAGGGTTAAGGTAAGGGTTAGGGTTAGGGTTAGAGTTAGGTTTAGGGTGAGGGTTAGGGGTTATTGTTAGGGATAGGTGTATTGTTAGCTTTATGGTTAGGGTTAGGTTTAGGGTTCGGGTTAGGTTTAGAGTTTGGGTTAGGGTTAGGGTTAGGGTTAGGGTTTGGGTTAGAGTTAATGTTAGCGTCAGAGTCAGGGTGAGGGTTTGGGTTAGGGTTAGGTTTATGGTTTCGGTTTGGGTTAGGGTTAGGTTTAGGGTTAGGGTTAGGGTTAGAGTTAGGGTTAGGGTTACGGTTAGGGTTAGGGTTAGATTTAGGGTTAGGGTTCGGATTAGGGTTAGGGTTTGTGTTTTAGTTAGGCTTAGGGTAAGGGTTATTGTTTGGGTTAGGGTTAGGGTTAGGGTTAGAGTTAGGGTTAGGCGTTAGTTTTAGGGCTGAATTAGCGTTAGCTTTAGGGTTAGGGTTAGATTTAGGGTTAGGATTAGGTGTTAGGTTTAGGGATAGGGTTAGCGTAGGGTTTAGGGTTAGGGTTAGGTTTAGTGTTAGGGTTGGGGTTAGGGTTTGTGTTAGGTTTAGGGTTAGGGTTTGGGTTAGGGTTAGGGTTAGGGTTAGGGTTAGCGTTAGGGTTAGGGTTAGGGTTAGGGTTAGGGATAGGTTTAGGTTTAGGGTTAGGGTTTGGGTAAGTGTTAGATTTAGGGATAGAGTTCGGTTTACTGTTAGGGTTTGGGTTGGGGTTTATGTTTTGTTTAGGTTTAGGGCTAGGGTTCGGGTTTGGTTTGGGTTAGGGTTAGGGTTATGGTTATGGTTTGGATTAAGGTTAGGGTTAGGGTTTGGGTTAGGTTTAGGGTTAGGGTTAGTGTTAGGGTTTGGGTTTTGGTTTGATTTAGGTTTAGGGTTAGGGTTAAGAGTAGGGTTGGGGTTAGGATTAGGGTTTGGGTTTGGGTTAGGGTTAGAGTTAGGGTTAGGATTTGGGTTAGGGTTAGGGTTAGGTTTTGGGTTAGGGTTTGGGTTAGGGTTAGGGTTAGGATTAGGCATCAGGGGTTAGGGTTAGGATTAGGGTTAGGGTTTGTGTTAGGGTTAGGGTTAGGGTTAGGGCTAGGTTTAGGGTTAGGTATAGAATTAGGGTTAGGGTAAGGGTTAGGGATAGGGTTAGGGTTAGGATTTGGGTTTTGGATTGGGTTAGGGTTAGGGTTAGGGTTAGTGTTAGGATTATGCTATGGGTTTAGGTTATGGTTAGGGTTTGGGTTAGGGTTAGGGTTAGGGTTAGGGTTAGGTTTGGGTTTGGGTTAGGGTTAGGATGAGTGTTAGGGTTAGGGTTAGGGTTTGAGTTTGGTTTTTTGTTAGGTTTAGCGATAGGGTTAAGGTTAGGGTTCAGGTTCGGGTTTGGGTTAGGGTTAGGGTTAGGGTGAGGGTGAGGGTTTGGGTAAGTGTTAGGGTTAGGGATAGAGTTAGGTTCAGTGTTCGGGTTTGGTTTAGGGTTAGGGTTAGTGTTAGGGCTGGGTTAGGGTTTGGCTTAGGATTAGGTTTAGGGTTCGGGTTTGGGTTAGGGTTAGGGTTAGGGTTAGGGTTTGGGTTAGGGCTAGGGTTAGGGTTAGGGATAGCGTTAAGGTTAGGGTAAGGGTTAGGGATCGGGTTAGGGTTAAGTTTTGGGTTTGGGTTTGGGTTAGGTTTAGGGTTACGGTTAGGGTTAGTGTTAGGATTAGTGTATGGGTTTAGGTTATGGTTAAGTTTTGGGTTAGGGTTAGGGTTAGGTTTAGGGTTTGGGGTTAGGTTAGGGTTAGGTTTAGGGTTAGGGTTTGGTTTGGGTTAGGGTTAGGGTTAGGGTTAGGTTTAGGGTGTGCGGTTGGGTTAGGGTTTGGGGTTCGGTTTGGTTTTGGGTTAGGGTTATGGTTAGTGTTAGGGTTTGCGTTAGGGTTAGGGTTAGGGTTAGGGTTAGTGGTAGGGTTTGGGTTTGGATTTGGCTTAGGGTTAGGGTAAGGGTTAGGATTAGGGTTAGTGTTAGGATTAGGGTTTGGTTTTGGGTTAGGGTTAGGTTTAGGGTTAGGGTTAGGGCTAGGGCTAGGGTTAGGGTAAGGTTGAGGGTTAGGGTTGGGTTTAGGGTTAGGGTTAGGGTTAGGTTTAGGGTTAGTGTTAGGATTAGGGTTTTCGTTTAAGTTAGGGTTAGGGTTATGATTAGGGTTTGGGTAAGGATTAGGTTTAGGGTTAGGGTTTCGATTAAGGTTAGGGTTAGGGATAGGGTTAAGGTTAGGGTTAGGGTTAGGGTAAGAGTTAGGGTTAGGTTTAGGGTTTGGATTAGTGTTAGGTTTAGTGTTAGGGTTTGGATTAGGTTTAGGGTTTGGGTTCGGGTTTCGGTTAGGGTTATGGTTTGGTTTAGGGTTAGGGTTAGGGTTAATGTTAGGGTTAGTGTTTGGGTTAGGGCTTTGGGTTAGGATTAGGGTTAGGGTTTGGCTTAGGGTTACGGTTAGGGTTAGACTGAGGGTTAGGGTTAGGGGTTAGGGTTAGGGATAGGTTTATTTTTAGCTTTAGGGTTATATTTAGGTTTAGGGTTAGGGTCAGGGTTAGGGTTTGGGTAGTGGAAGTGTTTGGGTTAGGGTTAGGGTTAGGGTTAGGGTTAGGGTTAGGGTTAGGGTTAGCGTTAGGTTTAGGGCTGAATTAGGGTTAGGTTCAGTGTTAGGGTTAGATTTAGGGTTAGGGTTAGGGGTTAGGGTTAGGGCTAGGGTTAGCATAGCGGTTAGGGTTAGGAGTAGGTTTAGGGTTAGGCTTAGGGTTAGGCTTCGGGTTTGTGTTAGGGTTAGGGGTAGGGTTTGGGTTTGTGTTTCTGTTAGGGTTAAGGATAGTGTTAGTGTTAGGGTTAGGGTTTGGGTTCGGGTGAGGGTTAGGGTTAAGGTTAGTGTTAGGTTTTGGTTTAGGGTTAGGGTTAGAGTTAGGGTTTGGGTAAGGGTTAGGGTTAGCGTTAGGGTTAGGGTTAGGGATAGGTTTAGGTTTAGGGTTAGGATTTGGGTAAGTGTTAGGTTTAGGGATAGAGTTCGGTTTAGGGTTAGGGTTTGGGTTAGGGTTTATGTTTTGGTTAGGGTTAGGGCTAGGTTTCGGGTTTGGTTTGGGTTAGGGTTAGGTTTATGGTTTGGGTTAGGGTTAGGTTTAGGGTTAGGGTTAGGGTTAGAGTTAGGCTTAGGGTTACGGTTAGGGTTAGGGTTAGATTTAGGGTTAGGGTTAGGATTAGGGTTAGGGTTTGGGTTTTAGTTAGGCTTAGGGTAAGGGTTATTGTTTGGGTTAGGGTTAGGGATAGGGTTAGAGTTAGGGTTAGGCGTTAGTTTTAGGGCTGAATTAGTGCTAGATTTAGGGTTAGGGTTAGATTTAGGGTTAGGATTAGGTGTTAGGTTTAGGGACAGGGTTAGCGTAGGGTTTAGGGTTAGGGCTTGGTTTAGGTTTAGGGTTGGGGTTAGGGTTTGTGCTAGGTTTAGGGTTAGGGTTTGGGTTAGGGTTAGGGTTAGGGTTAGGGTTAGCGTTAGGGTTAAGGTTAGGGTTAGGGTTAGGGTTAGGGATAGGTTTAGGTTTAGGGTTAGGGTTTGGGTAAGTGTTAGGTTTAGGGATAGAGTTCGGTTTACCGTTAGGGTTTGGGTTGGGGTTTATGTTTTGTTTAGGTTTAGGGCTAGGGTTAGGGTTTGGTTTGGGTTAGGGTTAGGGTTAGGGTTAGCGTTTGAATTAGGGTTAGGGTTAGGGTTTGGGTTAGGGTTAGGGTTAGGGTTAGGGTTTGGGTTAGGGCTAGGTTTAGGGTTAGGGATAGCGTTAAGGTTAGGGTTAGGGTTAGGGATCGGATTAGGGTTAGGTTTTGGGTTTGGGTTTGGGTTAGGTTTAGGGTTATGGTTAGGGTTAGTGTTAGGATTAGTGTATGGGTTTAGGTTATGGTTAAGGTTTGGGTTAGGGTTAGGGTTAGGTTTAGGGTTTGGGGTTAGGTTAGGGTTAGGGTTAGGGTTAGGGTTTGGTTTGGGTTAGGGTTAGGGTTAGGGTTTGGGTTTGGGTTTGGGTTAGGTTTAGGGTTACGGTTAGGGTTAGTGTTAGGATTAGTGTATGGGTTTAGGTTATGGTTAAGGTTTGGGTTAGGGTTAGGGTTAGGTTTAGGGTTTGGGGTTGGGTTAGGGTTAGGGTTAGTGTTAGGGTTTGGTTTGGGTTAGGGTTAGGGTTAGGTTTAGGGTGAGCGGTTGGGTTAGGGTTTGGGGTTCGGTTAGGTTTTGGGTTAGGGTTATGGTTAGAGTTAGGGTTTGCGTTAAGGT
>JAJHUQ010000039.1:557500-587500 GCA_035773235.1 Eospalax fontanierii | reverse complement strand
ATTTGGGGTTAGTGTTAGGATTAGGGTTTTCGTTTAAGTTAGGGTTAGGGTTACGGTTAGGGTGTGGGTAAGGATTAGGTTTAGGGTTAGGGTTTCGATTAAGGTTAGGGTTAGGGATAGGGTTAAGGTTAGGGTTAGGGTTAGGTTTAGGGTTAGGGTTAGGTTTAGGGTTTGGATTAGGGTTAGGTTTAGTGTTAGGTTTTGGTTTAGGTTTAGGGTTTGGGTTCGGGTTTCGGTTAGGGTTATGGTTTGGTTTAGGGTTAGGGTTAGGGTTAGGATTAGGGTTAGGGTTAGGGTTAGTGTTTGGGTTATGGCTAGGGTTAGGATTAGGGTTAGGGTTTGGCTTAGGGTTAGGGTTAGGGTTAGAGTGAGGGTTAGGGTTAGGGGTTAGGGTTAGGGATAGGTTTATTGTTAGCTTTAGGGTTATATTTAGGTTTAGGGTTAGGGTTAGGGTTAGGGTTTGGGTAGTGGAAGTGTTTGGGTTAGGGTTAGGGTTAGGGTTAGGGTTAGGGTTAGGGTTAGCGTTAGGTTTAGGCGTTAGGTTTAGGGCTGAATTAGGGTTAGGTTTAGTGTTAGGGTTAGATTTAGGGTTAGGGTTTGGGGTTAGGTTTAGGGCTAGGGTTAGCGTAGGGGTTAGGGTTAGGAGTAGGTTTAGGGTTAGGGTTAGGGTTAGGCTTCGGGT
This sequence comes from Eospalax fontanierii, assembly GCA_035773235.1. Lineage (NCBI taxonomy): Eukaryota > Metazoa > Chordata > Mammalia > Rodentia > Spalacidae > Eospalax > Eospalax fontanierii. The sequence continues at coordinate 586,818 of JAJHUQ010000039.1, read as the reverse complement.
TTGTGTTAGGGTTAGGGGTAGGGTTTTGGTTTGTGTTTCTGTTAGGGTTAAGGATAGTGTTAGTGTTAGAGTTAGGGTTTGGGTTTGGGTGAGGGTTAGGGTTAAGGTTAGTGTTAGGTTTTGGTTTAGGGTTAGGGTTAGAGTTAGGGTTTGGGTAAGGGTTAGGGTTAGCGTTAGGGTTAGGGTTAGGGTTAGGGTTAGGGATAGGTTTAGGTTTAGGGTTAGGGTTTGGGTAAGTGTTAGGTTTAGGGATAGAGTTCGGTTTAGGGTTAGGGTTTGGGTTAGGGTTTATGTTTTGGTTAGGGTTAGGGCTAGGGTTCGGGTTCGGTTTGGGTTAGGGTTAGGGTTAGGGTTAGGGTTTGGATTAGGGTTAGGGTTAGGGTTAGGTATAGGGTTAGGGTTTGCGTTAGGTTTAGGGTTAGGGTCAGTGTTAGGTTTTGGGTTTGGGTTTGTTTTAGGTTTAGGGTTAGGGTTAGGATTAGGGTTGGGGTTAGGATTAGGGTATGGCTTTGGGTTAGGGTTAGAGTTAGGGTTAGGATTTGGGTTAGGGTTAGGGTTAGGTTTTGGGTTAGGGTTAGAATTATGGTTAGTGTTACGGTTAGGGTTTGGGTTAGGATTAGGTTTAGGGTTAGGGTTTGGTTTAGGGTTACGGTTAGGGTTATGTTTAGGATTTAAGTTTGGGTTAGGGTTTGGTTTTGAGTTAGGGTTTGGGTTAGGGTTAGGGTTAGGATTAGGCATCAGGGGTTAGGGTTAGGGTTAGGGTTAGGGTTTGTGTTAGGGTTAGGGTTAGGGCTAGGGTTAGGGTTAGGGATAGAATTAGGGTTAGGGTAAGGGTTAGGGATAGGGTTAGGGTTAGGATTTGGGTTTTGGATTGGGTTAGGGTTAGGGTTAGGGTTAGGGTTAGTGTTAGGATTACGGTATGGGCTTAGGTTATGGTTAGGGTTTGGGTTAGGGTTAGGGTTAGGGTTAGGGTTAGGTTTGGGTTTGGGTTAGCGTTAGGATGAGTGTTAGGGTTAGGGTTAGGGTTTGAGTTTGGTTTTGGGTTAGGTTTAGCGATAGGGTTAAGGTTAGGGTTCAGGTTCGGGTTTGGGTTAGGGTTAGGGTTAGGGTGAGGGTGAGGGTTTGGGTAAGTGTTAGGGTTAGGGATAGAGTTACCTTCAGTGTTCGGGTTTGGTTTAGGGTTAGGGTTAGTGTTAGGGCTGGGTTAGGGTTTGGGTTAGGATTAGGTTTAGGGTTCGGGTTTGGGTTAGGGTTAGGGTTAGGGTTAGGGTTTGGGTTAGGGCTAGGATTAGGGTTAGGGATAGCATTAAGGTTAGGTTTAGGGTTCGGGATCGGGTTAGGGTTAGGGTTTGGGTTTGGGTTTGGGTTAGGTTTAGGGTTACGGTTAGGGTTAGTGTTAGGATTACTGTATGGGTTTAGGTTATGGTTAAGGTTTGGGTTAGGGTTAGGGTTAGGTTTAAGGTTTGGGGTTGGGTTAGGGTTAGGGTTAGGGTTAGGGTTTGGTTTGGGCTAGGGTTAGGGTTAGGTTTAGGGTCAGCCGTTGGGTTAGGGTTTGGGGTTCGGTTAGGTTTTGGGTTACGGTTATGGCTAGAGTTAGGGTTTGCGTTAGGGTTAGGGTTAGGGTTAGGGTTAGTGGTAGGGTTTGGGTTTGGATTTGGCTTAGGGTTAGGGTAAGGTTTAGGATTAGGGTTAGTGTTAGGATTAGCGTTTGGTTTTGGGTTAGGGTTAGGTTTAGGGTTAGGGTTAGGGCTAGGGCTAGGGTTAGGGTTAGGTTTAGGGTTAGGGTTGGGTTTAGGGTTAGGGCTAGGGTTAGATTTAGGGTTAGTGTTAGGATTAGGGTTTTCGTTTAAGTTAGGGTTAGGGTTACGGTTAGGGTGTGGGTAAGGATTAGGTTTAGGGTTAGGGTTTCGATTAAGGTTAGGGTTAGGGATAGGGTTAAGGTTAGGGTTAGGGTTAGGGTTAGGGTTAGGGTTAGGTTTAGGGTTTGGATTAGGGTTAGGTTTAGTGTTAGGTTTTTTTTTAGGTTTAGGGTTTGGGTTCGGGTTTCGGTTAGGGTTATGGTTTGGTTTAGGGTTAGGGTTAGGATTAGGGTTAGGGTTAGGGTTAGTGTTTGGGTTATGGCTAGGGTTAGGATTAGGGTTAGGGTTTGGCTTAGGGTTAGGGTTAGGGTTAGAGTGAGGGTTAGGGTTAGGGGTTAGGGTTAGGGATAGGTTTATTGTTAGCTTTAGGGTTATATTTAGGTTTAGGGTTAGGGTTAGGGTTAGTGTTTGGGTAGTGGAAGTGTTTGGGTTAGGGTTAGGGTTAGGGTTAGTGTTAGGGTTAGGGTTAGCGTTAGGTTTAGGCGTTAGGTTTAGGGCTGAATTGGGGTTGGGTTTAGTGTTAGGGTTAGATTTAGGGTTAGGGTTAGGGGTTAGGTTTAGGGCTAGGGTTAGCGTAGGGGTTAGGGTTAGGAGTAGCTTTAGGGTTAGGGTTAGGGTTAGGCTTCGGGTTTGTGTTAGGGTTAGGGGTAGGGTTTGGGTTTGTGTTTCTGTTAGGGTTAAGGATAGTGTTAGTGTTAGAGTTAGGGTTTGGGTTTGGGTGAGGGTTAGGGTTAAGGTTAGTGTTAGGTTTTGGTTTAGGGTTAGGGTTAGAGTTAGGGTTTGGGTAAGGGTTAGGGTTAGCGTTAGGGTTAGGGTTAGGGTTAGGGATAGGTTTAGGTTTAGGGTTAGGGTTTGGGTAAGTGTTAGGTTTAGGGATAGAGTTCGGTTTAGGGTTAGGGTTTGGGTTAGGGTTTATGTTTTGGTTAGGGTTAGGGCTAGGGTTCGGGTTCGGTTTGGGTTAGGGTTAGGGTTAGGGTTAGGGTTTGGGTTAGGGCTAGGGTTAGGGTTAGGGATAGCGTTAAGGTTAGGGTTAGGGTTAGGGATCGTGTTAGGGTTGGGTTTTGGGTTTGGGTTTGGATTAGGTTTAGGGTTACGGTTAGGGTTAGTGTTAGGATTAGTGTATGGGATTAGGTTATGCTTAGGGTTTGTGTTAGGGTTAGGGTTAGGTTTAGGTTTTGGGGTTGGGTTAGGGTTAGGGTTAGGTTTACGGTGAGCGGATGGGTTAGGATTTGGGGTTGGGTTAGGGTTAGGGTTAGGGTTAGGTTTAGGGTGAGCGGTTGGGTTACGTTTTGGGTTAGGGTTATGGTTAGAGTTAGGGTTTGCGTTAGGGTTAGGGTTAGGGTTAGTGGTAGGGTTTCGGTTTGGATTTGGCTTAGGTTTAGGGTAAGGGTTAGGATTAGGGTTAGTGTTAGGATTAGTGTTTGGTTTTGTTTTAGGGTTAGGTTTAGGGTTAGGGTTAGGGTTAGGGCTAGGGTTACGGTTAGGGATAGAATTAGGGTTAGGGTAAGGGTTAGGGATAGGGTTAGGGTTAGGATTTGGGTTTTGGATTGGGTTACGGTTAGGGTTACGGTTAGTGTTAGGATTACGGTATGGGTTTAGGTTATGGTTAGGGTTTGGGTTAGGGTTAGGGTTAGGGTTAGGGTTTGGCTTAGGGTTAGGGTTAGGGTTAGACTGAGGGTTAGGGTTAGGGGTTAGGGTTAGGGATAGGTTTATTTTTAGCTTTAGGGTTATATTTAGGTTTAGGGTTCGGGTCAGCGTTAGGGTTTGGGTAGTGGAAGTGTTTGGGTTAGGGTTAGGGTTAGGGTTAGGGTTAGGGTTAGCGTTAGGTTTAGGCGTTAGGTTTAGGGCTGGATTAGGGTTAGGTTTAGTGTTAGGGTTAGATTTAGGGTTAGGGTTAGGGCTAGGGTTAGCGTAGGGGTAATGGTTAGGAGTAGGTTTAGGGTTAGGGTTAGGGTTAGGCTTCGGGTTTGTGTTAGGGTTAGGGGTAGGGTTTGTGTTTGTGTTTCTGTTAGGGTTAAGGATAGTGTTAGTGTTAGGGTGAGAGTTTGGGTTCGGGTGAGGGTTAGGGTTAAGGTTAGTGTTAGGTTTTGGTTTAGGGTTAGGGTTAGAGTTAGGGTTTGGGTAAGGGTTAGGGTTAGCGTTAGGTTTAGGGTTAGGGTTAGGGTTAGGGATAGGTTTAGGTTTAGGGTTAGGGTTTGGGTAAGTGTTAGGTTTAGGGATAGAGTTCGGTTTAGGGTTATGGTTTGGGTTAGGGTGTATGTTTTGGTTAGGGTTAGGGCTAGGGTTCGGGTTTGGTTTGGGTTAGGGTTAGGTTTATGGTTTGGGTTAGGGTTAGGTTTAGGGTTAGGGTTATGATTAGAATTTGGGTTAGGGTTACGGTTAGGGTTAGGGTTAGATTTAGGGTTAGGGTTAGGATTAGGGTTAGGGTTTCGGTTTTAGTTAGGCTTAGGGTAAGGGTTATTGTTTGGGTTAGGGTTAGGGATAGGGTTAGAGTTAGGGTTAGGCATTAGTTTTAGGGCTGAATTAGCGTTAGGTTTAGGGTTAGGGTTAGATTTAGGGTTAGGATTAGGTGTTAGGTTTAGGGATAGGGTTAGCGTAGGGTTTAGGGTTAGGGTTAGGTTTAGGGTTAGGGTTGGGGTTAGGGTTTGTGTTAGGTTTAGGGTTAGGGTTAGGTTAGGGTTAGGGTTAGGGTTAGGGTTAGCATTAGGGTTAGGGTTAGGGTTAGGGTTAGGGATAGGTTTAGGTTTAGGGTTAGGGTTTGGATAAGTGTTAGGTTTAGGGATAGAGTTCGGTTTACCGTTAGGGTTTGGGTTGGGGTTTATGTTTTGTTTAGGTTTAGGGCTAAGGTTAGGGTTTGGTTTGGGTTAGGGTTAGGGTTAGGGTTAGCGTTTGGATTAGGGTTAGGGTTAGGGTTTGGGTTAGGGTTAGGGTTAGGGTTAGGGTTTGGGTTAGGGCTAGGGTTAGGTTTAGGGATAGCGTTAAGGTTAGGGTTAGTGTTAGGGATCGGGTTAGGGTTAGGTTATGGGTTTGGGTTTGGGTTAGGTTTAGGGTTATGGTTAGGGTTAGTGTTAGGATTAGTGTATGGGTTTAGGTTATGGTTAAGTTTTGGGTTAGGGTTAGGTTTAGGTTTAGGGTTAGGGTTAGGGTTAGGGTTAGAGTGAGAGTTAGGGTTAGGGGTTAGTGTTAGGGATAGGTTTATTGTTAGCTTTAGGGTTATATTTAGGTTTAGGGTTAGGGTTAGGGTTAGGGTTTGGGTAGTGGAAGTGTTTGGGTTAGGGTTGGGGTTAGTGTTAGGGATAGGGTTAGGGATATGGTTAGGGATAGGTTTAGGTTTAGGGTTAGGGTTTGGGGAAGTGTTAGGTTTAGGGATAGAGTTCGGTTTAGGGTTAGGGTTTGGGTTAGGGTTTATGTTTTGGTTAGGGTTAGGGCTAGGGTTCGGGTTTGGTTTGGGTTAGGGTTAGGGTTAGGGTTAGGTATAGGGTTAGGGTTTCGGTTAGGTTTAGGGTTAGGGTCAGTGTTAGGGTTTGGGTTTGGGTTTGTTTTAGGTTTAGGGTTACGGTTAGGATTAGGGTTGGGGTTAGGATTAGGTTAAGGGTTAGGGTTACGGTTAGAGTGAGGGTAAGGATTAGGGTTAGGGTTAGGGTTAGATTTTGGGTTAGGGTTAGAATTATGGTTAGTGTTACGGTTAGGGTTTGGGTGAGGATTAGGTTTAGGGTTAGGGTTTGGTTTAGGGTTACGGTTAGGGTTACGTTTAGGATTTAAGTTTGGGTTAGGGTTTGGGTTTGAGTTAGGGTTTGTGATAGGGTTAGGGTTAGGATTAGGCATCAGGGGTTAGGGTTAGGGTTAGGGTTAGGGTTTGTGTTAGGGTTATGGTTAGGGTTAGGGTTAGGGCTAGGGTTAGGGTTAGGGATAGAATTAGGGTTAGGGTAAGGGTTAGGGATAGGGTTAGGGTTAGGATTTGGGTTTTGGATTGGGTTAGGGTTAGGGTTAGGGTTAGGGTTAGTGTTAGGATCACGGTATGGGTTTAGGTTATGGTTAGGGTTTGGGTTAGTGTTAGGGTTAGGGTTAGGGTTAGGTTTGGGTTTGGGTTAGCGTTAGGATGAGTGTTAGGGTTAGGGTTAGGGTTTGAGTTTTTTTTTGGGTTAGGTTTAGCGATAGGGTTAAGGTTAGGGTTCAGGTTCGGGTTTGGGTTAGGGTTAGGGTTAGGGTGAGGGTGAAGGTTTGGGTAAGTGTTAGGGTTAGGGACAGAGTTAGGTTCAGTGTTCGGGTTTGGTTTAGGGTTAGGGTTAGTGTTAGGGCTGGGTTAGGGTTTGGGTTAGGATTAGGTTTAGGGTTCGGGTTTGGGTTAGGGTTAGGGTTAGGGTTAGGGTTTGGGTTAGGGCTAGGGTTAGGGTTAGGGATAGCGTTAAGTTTAGGGTTAGGGTTAGGGATTGTGTTAGGGTTGGGTTTTGGGATTGGGTGTGGATTAGGTTTAGGGTTACGGTTAGGGTTAGTGTTAGGATTAGTGTATGGGTTTAGGTTATGCTTAGGGTTTGTGTTAGGGTTAGGGCTAGGTTTAGGTTTTGGGGTTGGGTTAGGGTTAGGGTTAGGTTTAGGGTGAGCGGTTGGGTTAGGATTTGGTGTTGGGTTACGGTTAGGGTTAGGGTTAGGTTTAGGGTGAGCGGTTGGGTTTGGTTTTGGGTTGGGGTTATGGTTAGAGTTAGGGTTTGCGTTAGGGTTAGGGTTAGGGTTAGTGGTAGGGTTTCGGTTTGGAAATGGCTTAGGTTTAGGGTAAGGGTTAGGATTAGGGTTAGTGGTAGGATTAGCGCTTGGTTTTGGGTTAGGATTAGGTTTAGGGTTAGGGTTAGGGTTAGAGCTAGGGTTAGGGTTAAGTTAAGGGTTAGGGTTGGGTTTAGGGTTAGGGTTAGGGTTAGATTTAGGGTTAGTGTTAGGATTAGGGTTTTCGTTTAAGTTAGGGTTAGGGTTACGGTTAGGGTGTGGGTAAGGATTAGGTTTAGGGTTAGGGTTTCGATTAAGGTTAGGGTTAGGGATAGGGTTAAGGTTAGGGTTAGGGTTAGGGTTAGGGTTAGGGTTAGGTTTAGGGTTTGGATTAGGGTTAGTTTTAGTCTTAGGGTTTGGGTTATGTTTAGGGTTTGGGTTAGGGTTTCGGTTAGGGTTATGGTTTGGTTTAGGGTTAGGGTTAGGGTTAGGGTTAGGGTTAGTGTTTGGGTTAGGGCTAGGGTTAGGATTAGGGTTAGGGTTTGGCTTAGGGTTATGGTTAGGGTTAGAGTGAGGGTTAGGGTTAGGGGTTAGTGTTAGGGATAGGTTTATTGTTAGCTTTAGGCTTATATTTAGGTTTAGGGTTAGGGTTAGGGTTAGGGTTTGGGTAGTGGAAGTGTTTGGGTTAGGGTTAGGGTTAGGGTTAGGGTTAGGGTTAGGGTTAGGGATAGGTTTAGGTTTAGGGTTAGGGTTTGGGTAAGTGTTAGGTTTAGGGATAGAGTTCGGTTTAGGGTTAGGGTTTGGGTTAGGGTTTATGTTTTGGTTAGGGTTAGGGCTAGGGTTCGGGTTTGGTTTGGGTTAGGGTTAGGATTAGGGTAGGGTTTGGATTAGGGTTAGGGTTAGATTAGGTATAGGGTTAGGGTTTGGGTTAGGTTTAGGGTTAGGGACAGTGTTAGGGTTTGGGTTTGGGTTTGTTTTAGGTTTAGGGTTAGGGTTAGGATTAGGGTTGGGGTTAGGATTAGGGTATGGGTTTGGGTTAGGGTTAGAGTTAGGGTTATGATTTGGGTTAGGGTTAGGGTTAGGTTTTGGGTTAGGGATAGAATTATGGTTAGTGTTACGGTTAGGGTTTGGGTTAGGATTAGGGTTAGGGTTAGGGTTTGGTTTAGGGTTACGGTTAGGGTTACGGTTAGGATTTAAGTTTGGGTTAGGGTTTGGTTTTGAGTTAGGGTTTGGGTTAGGGTTAGGGTTAGGATTAGGCATCAGGGGTTAGGGTTAGGGTTAGGGTTAGGGTTTGTGTTAGGGTTAGGGTTAGGGTTAGGGATAGGTTTATTTTTAGCTTTAGGGTTATATTTAGGTTTAGGGTTAGGGTCAGGGTTAGGGTTTGGGTAGTGGAAGTGTTTGGGTTAGGGTTAGGGTTAGGGTTAGGGTTAGGTTTAGCGTTAGGTTTAGGCGTTAGGTTTAGGGCTGAATTAGGGTTAGGTTTAGTGTTATTGTTACATTTAGGGTTAGGGTTAGGGGTTAGGGTTAGGGCTAGGGTTAGCATAGGGGTTAGGGTTAGGAGTACGTTTAGGGTTAGGGTTAGGGTTAGGCTTCGGGTTTGTGTTAGGGTTAGGGGTACGGTTTGGGTTTGTGTTTCTGTTAGGGTTAAGGATAGTGTTAGTGTTAGGGTTAGGGTTTGGGTTCGGGTGAGGGTTAGGGTTAAGGTTAGTGTTAGGTTTTGGTTTAGGGTTAGGGTTAGAGTTAGGGTTTGGGTAAGGGTTAGGGTTAGCGTTAGGGTTAGGGTTAGGGTTAGGGTTAGGGATAGGTTTAGGTTTAGGGTTAGGGTTTGGGTAAGTGTTAGGTTTAGGGATAGAGTTCGGTTCAGGGTTAGGGTTTGGGTTAGGGTTTATGTTTTGGTTAGGGTTAGGGCTAGGGTTCGGGTTTGGTTTGGGTTAGGGTTAGGGTTAGGTTTAGGGTTTGGATTAGGGTTAGGGTTAGGGTTAGGTATAGGGTTACGGTTTGGGTTAGGTTTAGGGTTAGGGTCAGTGTTAGGGTTTGGGTTTGGGTTTGTTTTAGGTTTAGGGTTAGGGTTAGGATTAGGGTATGGGATTGGGTTAGGGTTAGAGTTAGGGTTAGGATTTGGGTTAGGGTTAGGGTTAGATTTTGGGTTAGGGTTAGAATTATGGTTAGTGTTACGGTTAGGGTTTGGGTTAGGATTAGGTTTAGGGTTAGGGTTTGGTTTAGGCTTACGGTTAGGGTTACGGTTAGGATTTAAGTTTGGGTTAGGCTTTGGTTTTGAGTTAGGGTTTCGGTTAGGGTTAGGGTTAGGATTAGGCATCAGGGTTTAGGGTTAGGGTAAGGGTTAGGGTTTGTGTTAGGGTTAGGGTTAGGGTTAGGGTTAGGGCTAGGGTTAGGGTTAGGGATAGCATTAGGGTTAGGGTAAGGGTTAGGGATAGGGTTAGGGTTAGGATTTGTGTTTTGTTTTGGGTGAGGGTTAGGGTTAGGTTTAGGGTTAGTGTTAGGATTACGGTATGGGTTTAGGTTATGGTTAGGGTTTGGATTAGGGTTAGGGTTAGGGTTAGGTTTGGGTTTGGGTTAGGGTTAGGATGAGTGTTAGGGTTAGGCTTAGGGTTTGAGTTTGGTTTTGGGTTAGGTTTAGCGATAGGGTTAAGGTTAGGGTTCGGGTTGGGGTTTGGGTTAGGGTTAGGGTTAGGGTTAGGGTGAGGGTGAGCGTTTGGGTAAGTGTTAGGGTTAGGGATAGAGTTAGGTTCAGTGTTCGGGTTTGGTTTAGGGTTAGGGTTAGTGTTAGAGCTGGGTTAGGGTTTGGGTTAGGATTAGGTTTAAGGTTCGGGTTTGGGTTAGGGTTAGGGTTAGGGTTAGGGATCGGGTTAGGGTTAGGGTTTGGGTTTGGGTTTGGGTTAGGTTTAGGGTTATGGTTAGGGTTAGTGTATGGGTTTAGGTTATGGTTAGGGTTTGGGTTAGGGTTAGGGTTAGGGTTTGGGGTTGGGTTAGGGTTAGGGTTAGGGTTAGGGTTTGGTTTGGGTTAGGGTTAGGGTTAGGTTTAGGTGACCGGTTGGGTTAGGTTTTGGGGTTGGGTTATGTTTTGTGTTAGGGTTATGGTTAGAGTTAGGGTTTGCGTTAGAGTTAGGGTTAGGGTTAGGTTTAGTGGTAGGGTTTGGGTTTGGATTTGGCTTAGGTTTAGGGTAAGGGTTAGGATTAGGTTTAGTGTTAGAATTAGGGTTTGGTTTTGGGTTAGAGTTAGGTTTAGGGTTAGGGTTCGGGCTAGGGCTAGGGTTAGGGTTAGGTTTAGGGTTAGGGTTAGTGTTATGTTTTGGTTTAGGGTTAGGGTTAGGGGTAGGGTTGGGGTTCGGGTTTGTGTTAGGGTTAGGGTTAGGGTTAGGGTTAGTGTTGTGTTTAGGGTTAGGGTTAGGGTTAGGTTTAGGGTTAGTGTTAGGATTAGGGTTAGGGTTAGGGTTTGAGTTAGGGTTAGGGTTAGGGTTAGGGTTAGGTATAGGGTTAGGGTTTCGGTTAGGTTTAGGGTTAGGGTTAGTGTTAGGGTTTGGGTTTGGGTTTGTTTTAGGTTTAGGGTTAGGGTTAGGAGTAGGTTTGGGGTTAGGATTAGGGTTTGGGTTTGGGTTAGGTTTAGATTTAGGGTTAGGATTTGAGTTAGGGTTAGGGTTAGGTTTTGGGTTAGGGTTAGGGTTATGGTTAGTGTTAGGGTTAGGGTTTGGGTTAGGATTAGCGTTAGGGTTAGGGTTTGGTTTAGGGTTACGGTTAGGGTTACGGTTAGGATTTAAGTTTGTGTTAGGGTTTGGCTTTGAGTTAGGGTTTGGGTTAGGGTTAGGGTTAGGATTAGGCATCAGGGGTTAGGGTTAGGGTTAGGGTTAGGGTTTGGGTTAATGTTAGGGTTAGGGTTAGGGTTTGGGTTTGGGTTAGGGTTAGGGATAGCATTAGGGTTAGGGTAAGGGTTAGGGATAGGGTTAGGGTTAGGGTTTGGGTTTTGGTTTGGCTTAGGGTTAGGGTTACGGTTAGGGTTAGTGTTAGGATTACGGTATTGGTTTAGGTTATGGTTAGGGTTTGGGTTAGGGTTAGGGTTAGGGTTAGGTTTAGGTTTGGGTTTGGGTTAGGGTTAGGATGAGGGTTAGGGTTAGGGTTAGGGTTTGAGTTTGGTTTTGGGTTAGGTTTAGCGATAGGGTTAAGTTTAGGGTTCGGGTTCGGGTTTGGGTTAGGGTTAGAGATAGGGTGAGGGTGAGGGTTTGGGTAAGTGTTAGGGTTAGGGATAGAGTTAGGTTCAGTGTTCGGGTTTGGTTCAGGGTTTGGGTTAGTGTTAGGGCTGGGTTAGGGTTTGGGTTAGGATTAGGTTTAGGGTTCGGGTTTGGGTTAGGGTTAGGGTTAGGGTTTGGGTTAGGCCTAGGGTTAGGGTTAGGGATAGCGTTAAGGTTAGGGTTAGGGTTTGGGATCGGGTTATGGTTAGGGTTTGGGTTTGGGTTTGGGTTAGGTTTAGGGTTACGGTTAGGGTTAGTGTTAGGATTAGTGTATGGGTTTAGGTTATGGTTAGGGTTTGGGTTAGGTTAGGGTTAGGTTTAGGGTTTGGGGTTGGGTTAGGGTTAGGGTTAGGGTTAGGGTTTGGTTTGGGTTAGGGTTAGGGTTAGGTTTAGGGTGAGCGGTTGGGTTAGGTTTTGGGGTTGGGTTATGTTTTGTGTTAGGGTTATGGTTAGAGTTAGGGTTGGCGTTAGGGTTAGGGTTAGGGATAGGGTTAAGGTTAGGGTTAGGGTTAGGCTTAGGTTTGGGTTAGGTTTAGGGTTTGGATTAGGTTTAGGTTTAGTGTTAGGGTTTGGGTTAGGTTTAGGGTTTGTGTTAGGGTTTCGGTTAGGGTTATAGTTTGGTTTAGGGTTAGGGTTAGGGTTAGGGTTAGTGTTTGGGTTAGAGCTAGGTTTAGGATTAGGGTTAGGGTTTGGCTTAGGGTTAGGGATAGGGTTAGAGTGAGGGTTAGGGTTAGGGGTTAGGGTTAGGGATAGGTTTATTGTTAGCTTTAGTGTTAGATTTAGGTTTAGGGTTACGGTTACGGTTAGGGTTTGGGTAGTGGAAGTGTTTGGGTTAGGGTGATTGTTAGGTTTAGGTTTAGTGTTAGATTTTGGGTGAAGGTTAGGGTTAGGGTTACGGTTAGGGTTTGGATAATGGTTAGTGTTAGGATTTGGTTTAGGGTGAGGGTTAGTTTTAGGGTTAGTGTTTGGGTTAGGGTTAGGGTTAGGTTTAGGGTGACAGTTAGGGGTTAGTGTTAGGGATAGGGGTATTGTTAGCTTTATGGTTAGGTTTAGGTTTAGGGTTCGGGTTAGGTTTAGAGTTTGGGTTAGGGTTAGGGTTAGGGTTACGGTTAGGGTTAGGGTTTGGGTTAGAGTTAATATTAGGGTCAGAGTCAGGGTGAGGGTTTGGGTTAGGGTTAGGTTTATGGTTTGGGTTTGGGTTAAGTTTAGGTTTAGGGTTAGGGTTAGGGTTAGAGTTAGGGTTAGGGTTACGACTAGGGTTAGGGTTAGGGTTAGGATTAGGGTTAGGGTTTGGGTTTTAGTTAGGCTTAGGGTAAGGGTTAGTGTTTGGGTTAGGGTTAGGGTTAGGGTTAGAGTTAGGGTTAGGCGTTAATTTTAGGGCTGAATTAGCGTTAGGTTTAGGGTTAGGGTTAGATTTCGGGTTAGGATTAGGTGTTAGGTTTAGGGCTAGGGTTAGAGTAGGGTTTAGGGTTAGGGATAGGTTTAGGGTTACGGTTGGGGTGAGGGTTTGTGTTAGGGTTAGGGTTAGGGTTTGGGTTTGGGTTTGTGTTAGGGTTAGGGATAGTGTTAGGGTTAGGGTTAGGGTTTGGGTTAGGGTAAGGATTAGGGTTAGGGTTAGTGTTATGTTTTGATTTAGGGTTAGGGTTAGAGTTATGGTTTGGGTAAGGGTTAGGGTTAGCGTTAGGGTTAGGGTTAGGGTTAGGGTTAGTGATAGGGTTAGGTTTAGTGTAAGGGTTTCCGTAAGTGTTAGGTTTAGGCATAGAGTTAGGTTTAGGATTAGGGTTTGGGTTAGTTTTAGGGGTAGGGTTTGGGTTTGGGTTTGGGTTAGGGTTGGGGTTAGGATTAGGGTTAGTGTTAGGATTAGGGTTTCGCTTTAGGTTAGGTTTAGGGTTAGGGTTAGTGTTTCAGTAAGTGTTAGGTTTAGGGTTAGGGTTTGGTTTAGGGTTAGGGTTAGTGTTAGGGTTAGTGTTTGGATTAGGGTTAGGGAGAGGTTTACGGTTAGGGTTAGGGTTAGGGTTTGGGTTTGTGTGTGTGTTAGGGTTAGGGATAGTGTTAGGGTTAGGGTTAGGGCTAGGGTTAGGGTTAGGGATAGCGTTAAGGTTAGGGTTAGGGTTAGGGATAGGGTTAGGGTTAGGGTTTGGGTTAGGGCTAGGGTTAGGGTTAGGGATAGCGTTAGGTTTAGGGTAAGGGTTAGGGATAGGGTTAGAGTTAGGTTTTGGGTTTGGTTTGGGGTTAGGTTTAGGGTTACGGTTAGGGTTAGTGTTAGGATTAGGGTATTGGTTTAGGTTATGGTTAGGGTTTGGGTTAGGGTGAGGGTTAAGGTTAGGTTTGGGTTTGGGTTAGGGTTAGGGTGAGGGCTAGGGTTAGGGTTAGGTTTTGTGTTTGGTTTTTGGTTAGGTTTACCTATAAGGTTAGGGTTAGGTTTCGGGTTCGGGTTTGGGTTACGTTTAGGGTTAGGGTGAGGGTGAGGGTTTGGGTTTGGAATAGAGTTAGGTTTAGGGTTAGGGTTAGTGTTTGGTTTAGGGTTAGCATTAGGGTTAGGGTTTGGGGTCAGCGGTTTGTGCTAGGGTCAGCTTTTGGGTTACGGTTAGGGTTAAGGTTAGGGTTTGGTTTAGGGTTAGGGTTAAGGTTAGGGTAAGGGTTAGGGTTAGGGTTAGGGTTTGGGTTAGGGTGTGTTTTAGGTTTAGGGTTAGTGTTGTTTTGGTTTAGGGTTAGGGTTAGGGTTAGGGTTAGGGTTAGGTTTAGGGATAGGGTTACGGTTAGTGTTAAGGTTTGGATTAGGGCTAGAGTTAGGGTTTGGCTTTGGTTTTGGGTTAGGTTTAGGGTTAGGGTTAGTGTTAGGATTAGGGTTTGTGTTTGGGTTAGGGTTAGGGTTAGGGTTAGGGTTAGGGTTTGGGTTAGGGTGTGTTTTAGGTTTAGGGTTAGTGTTGTTTTGGTTTAGGGTTAGGGTTAGGGTTAGTGTTGGGGTTCGGGTTTGGGTTAGGGTTAGAGTTAGGGTTTGGGTTTGGGTTTGTGTTAGGGTTAGGGACAGTGTTAGGGTTAGGGTTAGGGTTAGGGTTTGGGTTAGCGTGAGATTTAGGGTTAGGGTTAGTTTTATGTTTTGGTTTGGGTTAGGGTTAGTGTTAGGGTTTGTGTAAGGTTTAGGGTTAGTGTTAGGGTTAGGGTTAGGGTTAGGGTTAGGGATAGGGTTTGGTTTAGGGTTAGGGTTTCGGTAAGTGTTAGGTTTAGGGATAGAGTAAGGTTTAGGGTTAGGGTTTGGGTTAGGCTTAGGGTTAGGGTTTGGGTTAGGGTTAGGGTTAGGGTTTGGGTTAGGTTTAGGGTTAGGGTTAGGGCTAGTGCTACGTTTAGGGTTAGGTTTAGGGTTAGGGTTGGGTTTAGGGTTAGGGTTAGGGTTAGGTTTAGGGTTAGTGTTAGGATTAGGGTTAGGGTTAGGGTTAGGGTTTGGATTAGGGTTAGGGTTAGGGTTAGGTACAGGGTTAGGGTTTGGGTTAGGTTTAGGGTTAGGGTTAGTGTTAGGGTTTGGGTTTGGGTTTGTTTTAGGTTTAGGGTTAGGGTTAGGAGTAGGGTTGGGGTTAGGATTAGGGTTTGGGTTTGGGTTAGTTTTAGGGTTATGGTTAGGGTTAGTGTTAGGATTAGTGTATGGGTTTAGGTTTTGGGTTAGGGTTAGGGTTAGGGTTTGGGGTTGGGTTAGGGTTAGGGTTAGGGTTAGGGTTAGGGTTTGGTTTGGGTTAGGGTTAGGGTTAGGTTTAGGGTGAGCGGTTGGGTTAGATTTTGGGGTTGGGTTATGTTTTGTGTTAGCGTTATGGTTAGAGTTAGGGTTTGCGTTAGGGTTAGGGTTAGGGTTAGGTTTATTGGTAAGGTTTGGGTTTGGATTTGGCTTAGGTTTAGGGTAAGGGATAGGATTAGGGTTAGTGTTAGAATTAGGGTTTGGTTTTGGGTTAGGGTTAGGCTTAGGGTTAGGGTTAGGGCTAGGGCTAGGGTTAGGGTTAGGTTTAGGGTTAGGGTTGGGTTTAGGGTTAGGGTTAGGTTTAGGTTTAGGGTTAGTGTTAGGATTAGGGTTAGTGTTAGGGTTAGGGTTAAGGTTTGGATTAGGGTTAGGTTTAGGGTTAGGGTTAGGTATAGGGTTAGGGTTGGGGTTAGGTTTAGGGTTAGGGTTAGTGTTAGGGTTTGGGTTTGGGTTTGTTTTAGGTTTAGGGTTAGGGTTAGGAGTAGGGTTGGTGTTAGGATTAGGGTTTGGTTTTGGGTTAGGGTTAGAGTTAGGGTTAGGATTTGGGTTAGGGTTAGGGTTAGGTTTTGGGTTAGGGTTAGGGTTATGGTTAGTGCTAGGGCTAGGGTTTGGGTTAGGATTAGCATTAGGGTTAGGGTTTGGGTTAGCGTTATGGTTAGGGTTACGGTTAGGATTTAAGTTTGGGTTAGGGTTTGGTTTTGAGTTAGGGTTTGGGTTAGGGTTTGGGTTAGGATTAGGCATCAGGGGTTAGGGTTAGGGTTAGGGTTAGCGTTTAGGTTAATGTTAGGTTTAGGGTTAGGGTTAGGGCTTGGGTTAGGGTTAGGGTTAGGGCTTGGGTTAGGGTTAGGGATAGCATTAGGGTTAGGGTAAGTGTTAGGGATTGGGTTAGGGTTAGGGTTAGGGTTTTGTTTTGGGTTTGGGTTAGGGTTACGGTTAGTGTTAGGATTACGGTAAGGGTTTAGGTTATGGTAAGGGTTTGGGTGAGGGTTAGGGTTAGAGTTAGGGTTAGGTTTGGGTTTGGGTTAGGGTTAGGATTAGGGCTAGGGTTAGGGTTAGGTTTTGTGTTTGGTTTGGGTTAGGTTTACCTATAAGGTTAGGGTTAGGTTTCGGGTTCGGGTTTGGGTTACGTTTAGGGTTAGGGTGAGGGTGAGGGTTTGGGTTTGGAATAGAGTTAGGTTTAGGGTTAGGGTTAGTGTTTGGTTTAGGGTTAGCATTAGGGTTAGGGTTTGGGGTCAGCGGTTTGTGTTAGGGTTAGCTTTTGGGTTACGGTTAGGGTTAAGGTTAGGGTTTGGTTTAGGGTTAGGGTTAAGGTTAGGGTAAGGGTTAGGGTTAGGGTTAGGGTTTGGGTTAGGGTGTGTTTTAGGTTTAGGGTTAGTGTTGTTTTGGTTTAGGGTTAGGGTTAGGGTTAGGGTTAGGGTTAGGGTTAGGTTTAGGGATAGGGTTACGGTTAGTGTTAAGGTTTGGATTAGGGCTAGAGTTAGGGTTTGGCTTTGGTTTTGGGTTAGGTTTAGGGTTAGGGTTAGTGTTAGGATTAGGGTTTGTGTTTGGGTTAGGGTTAGGGTTAGGGTTAGGGTTAGGGTTTGGGTTAGGGTGTGTTTTAGGTTTAGGGTTAGTGTTGTTTTGGTTTAGGGTTAGGGTTAGGGGTAGTGTTGGGGTTCGGGTTTGTGTTAGGGTTAGAGTTAGGGTTTGGGTTTGTGTTTGTGTTAGGGTTAGGGATAGTGTTAGGGTTAGGGTTAGGGTTAGAGTTTGGGTTAGGGTGAGGTTTAGGGTTAGGGTTAGTTTTATGTTTTGGTTTGGGTTAGGGTTAGAGTTAGGGTTTGTGTAAGGTTTAGGGTTAGTGTTAGGGTTAGGGTTAGGGTTAGGGTTAGGTTTTGGGTTAGGGTTAGGGTTAGGGTTTGGGTTAGGTTTAGGGTTAGGGTTAGGGCTAGTGCTACGGTTAGGGTTAGGGTTGGGTTTAGGTTTAGGGTTAGGGTTAGGTTTAGGGTTAGTGTTAGGATTAGGGTTAGGGTTAGGGTTAGGGTTTGGATTAGGGTTAGGGTTAGGGTTAGGTATAGGGTTAGGGTTTGGGTTAGGTTTAGGGTTAGGGTTAGTGTTAGGGTTTGGTTTGGGTTTGTTTTAGGTTTAGGGTTAGGGATAGGAGTAGGGTTGGGGTTAGGATTAGGGTTTGGGTTTGGGTTAGGTTTAGAGTTAGGGTTAGGATTTGGGTTAGGGTTAGGGTTAGGTTTTGGATTAGGGTTAGGGTTATGGTTAGTGTTAGGGTTAGGGTTTGGGTTAGTATTAGGGTTAGGGTTAGGGTTTGGTTTAGGGTTACGGTTAGGATTTACGTTTGGGTTAGGGTTTGGTTTTGAGGTAGGGGTTGGGTTTGTGTTAGGGTTAGGATTAGGCATCAGGGGTTAGGGTTAGGGTTAGGGTTAGGGTTTGGGTTAATGTTAGGGTTAGGGTTAGGGTTAGGGCTTGGGTTAGGGTTAGGGATAGCATTAGGGTTAGGGTAAGCGTTAGGGATAGGTTTAGGGTTAGGGTTTGGGTTTTGGTTTGGGTTAGGGTTAGGGTTACGGTTAGGGTTAGTGTTAGGATTACGGTATGGGTTTAGGTTATGGTTAGGGTTTGGGTTAGGGTTAGGGTTAGGGTTAGGGTTAGGTTTGGGTTTGGGTTAGGGTTAGGATGAGGGTTAGGGTTAGGGTTAGGGTTTGAGTTGGGTTTTGGTTTAGGTTTAGCGATAGGTTTAAGGTTAGGGTTCGGGTTCGGGTTTGGGTTAGAGTTAGGGTTAGGGTGAGGTTGAGGGTTTGGGTAAGTGTTAGGGTTAGGGATAGAGTTAGGTTCAGTGTTCGGGTTTGGTTTAGGGTTAGGGTTAGTGTTAGGGCTGGGTTAGGGTTTGGGTTAGGATTAGGTTTAGGGTTCGGGTTTGGGTTAGGGTTAGGTTTAGGGTTTGGGTTAGGGCTAAGGTTAGGGTTAGGGATAGCTTTAAGGTTAGGGTTAGGGTTAGGGATCGGGTTAGGGTTAGGGTTTGGGTTTGGGTTTGGGTTAGGGTTAGGGTTAGGGTTTGGGTTAGGGTGAGGGTTAGGTTTAGGGTTAGTGTTATGTTTTGGTTTAGGGTTAGGGTTAGGGTTAGGGTTGGGGTTCGGTTTGTGTTAGGGTTAGGGTTAGGGTTAGGGTTTGGATTAGGGTTAGGGTTAGGGTTAGGGTTAGGGTTAGGGTTTGCGTTAGGTTTAGGGTTAGGGTCAGTGTTAGGTTTTGGGTTTGGGTTTGTTTTAGGTTTAGGGTTAGGGTTAGGATTAGGGTTGGGGTTAGGATTAGGGTATGGCTTTGGGTAAGGGTTAGAGTTAGGGTTAGGATTTGGGTTAGGGTTAGGGTTAGGTTTTGGGTTAGGGTTAGAATTATGGTTAGTGTTACGGTTAGGGTTTGGGTTAGGATTAGGTTTAGGGTTAGGGTTTGGTTTAGGGTTACGGTTAGGGTTACGGTTAGGATTTAAGTTTGGGTTAGGGTTTGGTTTTGAGTTAGGGTTTGGGTTAGGGTTAGGGTTAGGACTAGGCATCAGGGGTTAGGGTTAGGGTTAGGGTTAGGGTTAGGTTTGGGTTTGGGTTAGGGTTAGGGTGAGCGTTAGGGTTAGGGTTAGGTTTTGTGTTTGGTTTTGGGTTAGGTTTACCTATAGGGTTAGGGTTAGGGTTCGGGTTCGGGTTTGGGTTAGGTTTAGGGTTAGGGTGAGGGTGAGGGTTTGGGTTTGGAATAGAGTTAGGTTTAGGGTTAGGGTTAGTGTTTGCTTTAGGGTTAGCATTAGGGTTAGGGTTTGGGGTCAGCGGTTAGTGCTGGGTTAGCTTTTCGGTTAGGTTTAGGGTTAAGGTTAGGGTAAGGGTTAGGGTTAGGGTTAGGGTTTGGTTTAGGAATATGTTTAGGGATAGGGTTAGGGTTAGTGTTAAAGTTTGGATTAGGGCTAGAGTTAGGGTTTGGCTTTGGTTTTGGGTTAGGTTTAGGGTTAGGGTTAGTGTTAGGATTAGGGTTTGGGTTTGGGTTAGGGTTAGGGGTTAGGGTTACGGTCAGGGTTTGGGTTAGGGTGAGTTTTAGGTTAGGGTTAGTGTTATGTTTTGGTTTAGGGTTAGGGTTAGGGTTAGTGTTGGGGTTTGGGTTTGTGTTAGGGTTAGGGTTAGGGTTTGGGTTTGGGTTTGTGTTAGGGTTAGGGATAGTGTTAGGGTTAGGGTTAGGGTTTGGGTTAGGGTGAGGTTTAGGGTTAGGGTTAGTTTTATGTTTTGGTTTAGGGTTAGGGTTAGAGTTAGGGTTTGAGTAAGGTTTAGGGTTAGCGTTAGGGTTAGGGTTAGGGTTAGGTTTAGGGATAGGGTTAGGTTTAGGGTTAGGGTTTCGGTAAGTGTTAGGTTTAGGGATAGAGTAAGGTTTAGGGTTAGGGTTTGGGTTAGGCTTAGGGTTAGGGTTTGGGTTTGGGTTTGGTTTAGGGTTAGAGTTAGGATTAGGGTGAGTGTTTGGATTAGGGGTTCGCTTTAGGTTAGGTTTATTGTTAGGGTAAGTGTTTCGGTAAGTGTTAGGTTCAGGGTTAGGGTTTGGTTTAGGGTTAGGTTTAGTGTTAGGGTTAGTGTTTGGATTAGGGTTAGAGAGAGGTTTAGGGTTAGGGTTAGGGTTAGGGTTTGTGTTTGGGTTTGTGTTAGCGTTAGGGGTAGAGTTAGGGTTAGGTTTAGGGCTAGGGTTAGGGTTAGGGATAGCGTTAAGGTTAGGGTTAGGGTTAGGGATAGGGTTAGGGTTACGGTTTGGGTTAGGGCTAGGGTGAGGGTTAGGGATAGCGTTAGGGTTAAGGTAAGGGTTATGGATAGGGTTAGGATTACGGTCTGGGTTTGGTTTGAGGTTAGGTTTAGGGTTACTGTTAGAGTTAGTGTTAGGATTAGGGTATTGGTTTAGGTTATGGTTATGGTTTGGGTTAGGGTTAGGGTTAGGGTTAGGTTTGTGTTTGGGTTAGGGTTAGGGTGAGGGTTAGGGTTAGGGTTAGGTTTTGTGTTTGGTTTTGGGTTAGGTTTACCTATAGGGTTAGGGTTAGGGTTAAGGTTAGGGTTTGGTTTAGGGTTAGGGTTAAGGTTGGGGTAAGGGTTAGGGTTAGGGTTAGGGTTTGGTTTAGTGATAGGTTTAGGGATAGGGTTAGGGTTAGTGTTATGGTTTGGATTAGGGCTAGAGTTAGGGTTTGGCTTTGGTTTTGGGTTAGGTTTAGGGTTAGGGTTAGTGTTTGGGTTTGGGTTAGGGTTAGGGTTAGGGTTAGGGTTAGGGTTTGGGTTAGGGTGAGGGTTAGGTTTAGGGTTAGTGTTATGTTTTGGTTTAGGGTTAGGGTTAGGGTTAGGGTTGGGGTTCGGTTTGTGTTAGGGTTAGGGTTAGGGTTAGGGTTTGGATTAGGGTTAGGGTTAGAGTTTGGGTTAGGGTTAGGGTTAGGGTTACGGTTAGGGTTAGGGTTTCTGTTAGAGTTAATGTTATGGTCAGAGTCAGGGTGAGGGTTTGGGTTAGGGTTAGGTTTATGGTTTGGGTTTGGGTTAGGGTTAGGTTTAGGGTTAGGGTTTGGTTTAGGGTTAGGGTTAGTGTTAGGGTTAGTGTTTGGATTAGGGTTAGGGAGAGGTTTAGGGTTAGGGTTAGGGTTAGGGTTTGGGTTTGGGTTTGTGTTAGGGTTAGGGATAGTGTTAGGGTTAAGGTTAGGGCTAGCGTTAGGGTTAGGGATAGCGTTAAGGTTAGGGTTAGGGTTAGGGATAGGGTTAGGGTTAGGGTTTGGGTTAGGGCTAGGGTTAGGGTTAGGGATAGCGTTAGGGTTAGGGTAAGGGGTAGGGATAGGGTGAGGGTTAGTGTTTGGGTTTGGTTTGGGGTTAGGTTTAGGGTTACGGTTAGGGTTAGTGTTAGAATTAGGGTATTGGCTTAGGTTATGGTTAGGGTTTGGGTTAGGGTTAGGGTTAGGTTTGGGTTTGGGTTAGGATTAGGATGAGGGTTAGGGTTAGGGTTAGGTTTTGTGTTTGGTTTTGGGTTAGGTTTACCTATAGGATTAGGGTTAGGGTTCGGGTACGGGTTTGGGTTAGGTTTAGGGTTAGGGTGAGGGTGAGGGTTTGGGATTGGAATAGCGTTAGGTTTAGGGTTAGGGTTACGGTTTGGGGTTGGGTTAGGGTTAGGGTTAGGGTTAGGGTTTGGTTTGCGTTAGGGTTAGGGTTAGGTTTAGGGTGAGTGGTTGGGTTAGGTTTTGGGTTAGGGTTATGGTTAGAGTTAGGTTTTGCGTTAGATTTAGGGTTAGGGTTAGGGTTAGTGGTAGGGTTTGGGTTTGGATTTGGCTTAGGTTTAGGGTAAGGGTTAGGATTAGGGTTAGTGTTAGGATTAGGGTTTGGTTTTGGGTTAGGGTTAGGTTTAGGGTTAGTGTTAGGGCTAGGGCTAGGTCTAGTGTTAGGTTTAGGGTTAGGGTTTAGGCTTAGGGGTAGGGTTAGGTTTAGGGTTAGTGTTAGGATTAGGGTTTTCGTTTAAGTTAGGGTTAGGGTTACGGTTAGGGTTTGGGTAAGGATTAGGTTTAGGGTTAGGGTTTCGATTAAGGTTAGGGTTAGGGATAGGGTTAAGGTTAGGGTTAGGGTTAGGGTTAGGGTTAGGTTTAGGGTTTGGATTAGGGTTAGGTTTAGTGTTAGGGTTTGGGTTAGGTTTAGGGTTTGGGTTAGGGTTCCGGTTAGGGTTATGGTTTGGTTTAGGGTTAGGGTTAGGGTTAGGGTTATGTTTAGTGTTTGGGTTAGGCCTAGGGTTAGGATTAGGGTTAGGGTTTGGCTTAGCGTTAGGGTTAGGGTTAGAGTGAGGGTTAGGGTTAGGGGTTAGGGTAAGGGATAGGTTTATTGTTAGCTTTAGGGTTAGATTTAGGTTTAGGGTTAGGGTTAGGGTTAGGGTTTGGGTAGTGGAAGTGTTTGGGTTAGGGTGATTGTTACGTTTAGGTTTAGTGTTAGATTTTGGGTGAGGGTTAGGGTTAGGGATAGGGTTAGGGTTTGGATAAGGGTTAGTGTTAGGATTTGGTTTAGGGTGAGGGTTAGTTTTAGGGTTAGTGTTTGGGTTAGGGTTAGGGTTAGGTTTAGGGTGAGGGTTAGCGGTTAGTGTTAAGGATAGGGGTATTGTTAGCTTTATGGTTAAGGTTAGGTTTAGGGTTCGGGTTAGGTTTAGAGTTTGAGTTAGGGTTAGGGTTAGGGTTACGGTTAGGGTTAGGGTTTGGGTTAGAGTTAATGTTAGGGTCAGTGTCAGGTTGAGGGTTTGGGTTAGGGTTAGGTTTATGGTTTGGGTTTGGGTTAGGGTCAGGTTTAGGGTTAGGGTTAGGGTTAGATTTAGGGTTAGGGTTAGGGTTAGGGTTAGGGTTAGATTTAGGTTTACGGTTAGGATTAGGGTTAGGGTTTGGGTTTTAGTTAGGCTTAGGGTAAGCGTTAGTGTTTGGGTTAGGGTTAGGGTTAGGGTTAGAGTTAGGGTTAGGCGTTAGTTTTAGGGCTGAATTAGCGTTAGGTTTAGGGTTAGGGTTAGATTTAGGGTTAGGATTATGTGTTAGGTTTAGGGCTAGGGTTTGCGTAGGGTTTAGGGTTAGGGTTAGGTTTAGGGTTAGGTTTGGGGTTAGGGTTTGTGTTAGGGTTAGGGTTAGGCTTTGGGTTTGGGTTTGTGTTAGGGTTAGGGATAGTGTTAGGGTTAGGTTTAGGGTTTGGGTTAGGGTGAGGGTTAGGGTTAGGGTTAGTTTTATGTTATGGTTTAGGGTTAGGGTTAGAGTTAGGGTTTGGGTAAGGGTTAGGGTTAGCGTTAGGGTTAGGGTTAGGGTGAGGGTTAGGGTGAGGGATAGGGTTAGGTTTAGGGTAAGGGTTTCGGTAAGTGTTAGGTTTAGGGATAGAGTTAGGTTTAGGGTTAGGGTTTGGGTTAGTTTTAGGGTTGGGGTTTGGGTTTGGGTTTGGGTTAGGTTTAAGGTTAGGATTAGGGTTAGTGTTAGGATTAGGGTTTCGCTTTAGGTTAGGTTTAGGGTTAGGGTTAGTGTTTCGGTAAGTGTTAGGTTTAGGGTTAGGGTTTGGTTTAGGGTTAGGGTTAGTGTTAGGGTAAGGGTTAGGGTTTGGGTTAGGGTTTGGTTTAGGGATAGGTTTAGGGATAGGGTTAGGGTTAGTGTTAAGGTTTGGATTAGGGCTAAGGTTAGAGTTTGGCTTTGGTTTTACGTTAGGTTTAGGGTTAGGGTTAATGTTAGGATTAGGGTTTGGTTTTGGGTTAGTGTTAGGGTTTCTGTTAGGGTGAGGGTTAGGTTTAGGGTTAGTGTTATGTTTTGATTTAGGGTTAGGGTTAGGGTTTGGGTTGGGGTTCGGGTTTGTGTTAGGGTTAGGTTTAGGGTTTGGGTTTGGGTTAGGGATAGGGATAGGTTTAGGGCTAGGGTTTCGGTAATTGTTAGGTTTAGGGATAGAGTAAGGTTTAGGGTTAGGGTTTGGGTTAGGCTTAGGGTTAGGGTTTGGGTTTGGGTTTGGGTTAGGTTTAGAGTTAGGATTAGGGTTAGTGTTAGGATTAGGGTTTCGCTTTAGGTTAGGTTTAGGGTTAGGGGTAGTGTTTCGGTAAGTGTTAGGTTTAGGGTTAGGGTTTGGTTTAGGGTTAGGGTTAGTGTTAGTGTTAGTGTTTGGATTAGGGTTAGGAGAGGTTTAGGGTTAGGGTTAGGGTTTGTGTTTGGGTTTTATTTAGGGTTAGGGGTAGTGTTAGGGTTAGGGTTAGGGCTAGGGTTAGGGTTAGGGATAGCGTTAAGGTTAGGATTAGGTTTAGGGATAGGGTTAGGGTTAGGGTTTGTGTTAGGGCTAGGGTTAGGGTTAGGAATAGCGTTAGGGTTAGGGTAAGGGTTAGGGATAGGGTTAGGGTTAGGGTTTAGGTTTGGTTTGCGGTTAGGTTTAGGGTTACGGTTAGGGTTAGTGTTAGAATTAGGGTATTGGTTTAGGTTATGGTTAGGGTTTGCTTTAGGGTTAGGGTTAGGGTTAGGGTGAGGGTTAGGGTTAGGGTTAGGTTTTGTGTTTGCTTTTGGGTTAGGTTTACCTAAAGGTTTAGGGTTAGGTTTCGGGTTCGAGTTTGGGTTAGGTTTAGGGTTAGGGTGAGGGTGGGGGTGAGGGTTTGGGTTTGGAACAGAATTAGGTTTAGGGTTAGGGTTAGTGTTTGGTTTAGGGTTAGCATTAGGGTTAGGGTTTGGGGTCAGCGGTTAGTGCTAGGGTTAGCGTTTGGGTTAGGGTTAGGGTTAAGGTTAGGGTTTGGGTTAGGGTTAGGGTTAAGGCTTGGGTAAGGGTTAGGTTTAGGGTTAGGGTTGGGTTGAGGCATGGGTTTGGGGATAGGGTTAGGGTTAGTGTTAAGGTTTGGGTTTGTGTTAGAGTTAGGGTTTGGCTTTGATTTTGGGTTAGGTTTAGGGTTAGGGTTAGTATTACGATTAGGGTTTGGGTTAGGGTTAGGGTTAGGGTTAGTGTTAGGGTTTGGGTTAGGGTGAGGGTTCGGGTTAGGGTTAGTGTTATGTTTTGGTTTAGGGTTAGGGTTAGGGTTAGTGTTTGGGTTCGGGTTTTGGTTATGGTTAGGGTTAGGGTTTGGGTTTCGGTTTGTGTTAGGGTTAGGGTTAGGGTTTGGGTTAGGGTGAGGTTTAGTGTTAGGGTTAGTGTTATGTTTTGGTTTAGGGTTAGGGTTAGAGTTAGGGTTTGAGTAAGGTTTAGGGTTAGCGTTAGGGTTAGGGTTAGGGTTAGGTTTAGGGATAGGGTTAGGTTTAGGGTTAGGGTTTCGGTAAGTGTTAGGTTTAGGGATAGAGTAAGGTTTAGGGTTAGGGTTTGGGTTAGTCTTAGGGTTAGGGTTTGGGTTTGGGTTTGGTTTAGGGTTAGAGTTAGGATTAGGGTTAGTGTTAGGATTACGGTTTCGCTTTAGGTTAGGTTTAGGGTTAGGGCTAGTGTTTCGGTAAGTGTTAGGTTTAGGGTTACGGTTTGGTTTAGGGTTAGGGTTACTGTTAGGGTTAGTGTTTGGATTAGGGTTAGGGAGAGGTTTAGGGTTAGGGTTAGGGTTAGGGTTTGGGTTTGTGTGTGTGTTAGGGTTAGGGATAGTGTTAGGGTTAGTGTTAGGGCTAGGGTTACGGTTAGGGATAGCGTTAAGGTTACGGTTAGGGTTAGGGATAGTGTTAGGGTTAGGGTTTGGGTTAGGGCTAGGGTTAGGGTTAGGGATAGCGTTAGGGTTAGGGTAAGGGTTAGGGATAGGGTTAGGGTTAGGGTTTATGTTTGGTTTGAGGTTAGGTTTACAGTTACGGTTAGGGTTAGTGTTAGGATTAGGGTATTGGTTTAGGGTATGGTTAGGGTTTGGGTTAGGGTTAGGGTTAGGGTTAGGGTTAGTGGTAGGGTTAGGGTTAGGTTTGGGTTTGGGTTAGGGTTAGGGTGAGGGTTAGGGTTAGGGTTAGGTTTTGTGTTTGGTTTTGGGTTAGGTTTACCTATAGGGTTAAGGTTAGGGTTCAGGTTCGGGTTTGGGTTAGGTTTAGGGTTAGGGTGAGGGTTAGGGTGAGGGTATGGGTTTGGAATAGAGTTAGGTTTAGGGTTAGGGTTAGTATTTGGTTTAGGGTTAGCATTAGGGTTAGGGTTTGGGGTCAGCGGTTAGTGCTAGGGTTAGCGTTTGGGTTAGGGTTAGGGTTAAGGTTAGGGTTTGGTTTAGGGTTAGGGTTAAGGTTGGGGTAAGGGTTAGGGTTAGGGTTAGGGTTTGGATTAGGGTTAGGGTTAGGGTTGGTGTAGGGTTATGGTTTGGGTTAGGTTTAGCGTTAAGGTTACTGTTAGGGTTTCCGTTTGGTTTTGGTTTAGGTTTAGGGTTAGGGATAGGATTACGGTTTGGGTTAGGATTAGTGTTTTTGTTTGGATTAGAGGTAGGTTTAGGGCTAGGGTTTTGGTTAGGGTTAGGGTTTGGGTTAGGGTTAGGGTTATGGTTAGGGTTAGGGTTAGGGTTTTGGTTAGGATTAAGGTTAGGGTTAGGGTTAGGTTTTCGGTTAGGGTTATGTTTAGGGTTAGGGTTAGGGTTAGGGTTTGGGTTAGGGTTAGGATTATCGGCAAGGTTCGGGTTTGGATTAGAGTTAGGGTTATGGTTAGGGTTTGGGTTAGGGTTAGGGTTAGGTTTAGGGTTTGAGTTAGGGTTAATGTTAGGTTTAGGGGTTAGGGTTAGGGTTAGGGTTCGGGTTTAGGTTAGGTTTAGGGTTAGGGTTAGGGTTTGGGTTATGATTATGTTTACGGTTCGGGTTTGGGTTAGGGTGAAGTTTAGGGTCAGGGTTTGTGTTAGGTTTAGGTTTAGGGTTAGGGTTTGGGTTAGGGGTAGGGTTAGGGTTAGGGATAGCATTAGGGTTAAGGTTAGGGTTAGGGATAGGGTTAGGATTAGGGATTGTGTTTGGGTTTGGGTTACGTTTAGGGTTATGTTTAGGGTTAGTGTTAGGATTAGGGTATGGGTTTAGGTTATGGTTACGGTTTTGGGTTAGGGTTAGGGTTAGGGTTAGGTATGGGTTTATATTAGTGTTAGGGTGAGGGTTAAGGTTAGGGTTTGGGGTTGGGTTAGGGTTAGGGTTTGGTTTGGGTTAGTGTTAGGGTTAGGTTTAGGGTGAGCGGTAGGGTTAGGGTTTGGGGTTGCGTTACGTTTTCTGTTAGGGTTATGGTTAGAATTAGAGTTTTCGTTAGGGTTAGGGTTAGGGTTAGCATTAGTGTTAGGGTTTGGGTTTGGGTTTGGCTTAGTTTAAGGGTTAGGGATAGGATTAGAGTTAGTGTTAGGATTAGGGTTTGTGTTTGGGTTAGGGTTAGGTTTAGGGTTAGGGTTAGGGGTTAGGGTTAGGGCTAGGGCTAGGGTTAGGGTTAGGTTTAGGGTTAGGGTTAGGTTTAGGGTTAGGGTTAGGTTTAGGTTTAGGGTTAGTGTTAGGATTAGGGGTTGCGTTTAGTTTAGGGTTAGGGTTACGGCTAGGGTTTGGGTAACGATTAGGTTTAGGGTTAGGGTTGGGATTAAGGTTAGGGTTAGTGTTAGGGTTAGTGTTTGGATTAGGGTTAGGGATAGGTTTAGGGTTAGGGTTAGGTTTAGTTGTTAGGGTTAGGGCTAGGGTAAGAGTTAGGTTTACGGTTAGGTTTAGGTTTAGGGTTAGGGTTACGCTTAGGGTTTGTGTTGGGGTTAGGGTTAGGGTTAGGGTTAGGGTTAGGGTTTGAGTTTGGTTTTGGGTTAGGTTTAGCGATAGGGTTAGGGTTATGCTTCGGGTTTGGGTTAGGGTTAGGGTTAGGGTTAGGGTTAGGATTTGGGTTAGGGTTAGGATTAGGGTTTGGATTAGGGTTTGGATTTTGGTTAACGTTCGGGCTAGGGTTCGGGTTTGGTTTGGGTTAGGGTTAGGGTTAGGGTTAAGGTTAGGGTTTGGATTAGGGTTAGCGTTACGGTTAGGTGTAGGGTTAGTTTTTGGGTTAGGTTTAGGGTTAGGGTTAGTGTTAGGGTTTGGGTTTGGGTTTGGTTTAGGTTTAAGGTTAGGGTTAGGATTAGGGTTCGGGTTAGGATTAGGGTGTGGGTTTGGGTTAGGGTTAGAGTTAGGTTTAGGGTTCCGGTTAGGGTTACAGTTTGGGTTTGGGTTAGGGTTATTGTTATGGTTATGGTTAGGGTTAGGGTTTGGGTTAGGATTAGGGTTAGGGTTAGGGTTTGGGTTTGGGTTACGGACAGGGTTACGGTTAGGATTTAGTTTTGGGTTAGGGTTTGGTTTTGAGGTAGGTTTAGGGTTAGGGTTAGGGTTAGGGTTAGGCATCAGGGCTTAGGGTTAGGGTTAGGGTAAGGGTTTGGGTTAGGGTTAGAATTAGGGGCAACGTTAGGTTTTGTGTTAGAGTTAGGGTTTGGGTTAGGGTTTGTGTTAGGGTTAGGGTTAGGGTTAGGGTAAGGGTTAGGAATAGGGTTAGGGTTAGGGTTTGGGTTTCGGTTTGGGTTAGGGTTAGTGTTACGGTTACGGTTTGTCTTAGGATTAGGGTATGGGTTTAGGTTATGGTTAGGGTTTGGTTTAGAGTTAGGATTAGGGTTAGGGTTAGGGTTAGGGTTAGGGTTAGGGTTAGGGTGAGGGTTAGGGTTAGGGTTAGGGTTTGGATTAGGTTTCGGGTTAGGGTCAGGTGTAGGGTTAGGGTATGGGTTAGGTTTAGGGTTAGGGTCAGTGTTAGGGTTTGGGTTTGGGTTTGGTTTAGGTTTAGGTTTAGGGTTAGGATTAGGGTTTGAGTTTGGATTAGGGGTAGGTTTTGGGTTAGGGTTTGGGTTAGGGTTAGGGTTTGGGTTTGGGTTAGGGTTAGGGTTATGGTTAGGGTTAGGGTTAGGGTTTGGGTTAGGATTAGGGTTTGGGTTAGGGTTACGTTTAGGGTTAGGGTTTGGGTTAGAGCTAGGGTTAGGGTTAGGGATAGGGTTTGGATTAGGTGTAGGGTTAGGGTTAGGGTTAGGGTTATAGTGAGGGTTAGGGTTAGGGTTAGGTTTTGAGTTTGCTTTTGGGTTAGTTTTAGCGATAGGGTTTGGGTTAGGGTTATTGTTAGGTTTCGGGTTTGGGTAATGTTAGGATTAGGGATAGGACTAGGTTTAGTGTTCGGGTTTGGGTTAGGGAAAGGGTTAGGGTTTGGCTTTGGGTTTGGATTAGGGTTAGCGTTAGGGTTAGGGTTAGGGGTTGGGTTAGGGGTAGGATGAGGCTTAGGGTTTGGCGTCAGGGGTTAGGTCTAGTGTTAGGGTTAGCGTTCGGGTTAGAGTTAGGATTAGGGTTTGGATTAGGGTTAGGGTTAAAGTTTGGGTAAGGGTTAGGGTTAGTTTTAGGGTTAGCGTTAGGGTTCGGGTGAGGGTTAGGGTTAGGGCTTGGGTTAGGGTTAGGGTTAGGATTTGGGTTAGGATTAGGGTTAGGGTTTGGGCAAGGGTTAAGGTTAGGTTTAGGGTTAGGGTTAGGGGTTAGAGTTTAGGATTAGGGTTAGTGTTTGGGTTAGAGTTTGGGTTAGGGTTAGGGTTAGTGTTAGGGGTTAGGTGTTAGGGTTTGGGTTAGGGTTAGGGTTAGGTTTAGGGTGAGGGTTAGGGGTTAGTGTTAGGGATAGGGGTATTGTTAGCTTTATCGTTAGGGTTAGGTTTAGGGTTCGGGTTAGGTTTAGAGTTTGGGTTAGGGTTAGGGTTAGGGTTACTGTTAGGGTTAGGGTTTGGGTTAGAGTTAATGTTAGGGTCAGAGTCAGGGTGAGGGTTTGGGTTAGGGTTAGGTTTATGATTTGGGTTTGGGTTAGGGTTAGGTTTAGGGTTAGGGTTAGGGTTAGAGTTAGTGTTAGGGTTAGGGTTAGGGTTAGGGTTAGATTTAGGGTTAGGGTTAGGATTAGGGTTAGGGTTTGGGTTTTAGTTAGGCTTAGGGTAAGGGTTAGTGTTTGGGTTAGGGTTAGGGTTAGGGTTAGGTTTAGGGTGAGGGTTAGGGGTTAGTGTTAGGGATAGGGGTATTGTTAGCTTTATGGTTAGGGTTAGGTTTAGGGTTCGGGTTACGTTTAGAGTTTGGGTTAGGGTTAGGTTTAGGGTTACGGTTAGGGTTAGGGTTTGGGTTAGAGTTAATGTTAGGGTCAGAGTCAGGGTGAGGGTTTGGGTTAGGGTTAGGTTTATGGTTTGGATTTGGGTTAGGGTTAGGTTTAGGGTTAGGGTTAGGGTTAGAGTTAGGGTTAGGGTTAGGGTTAGGGTTAGGGTTATATTTAGGGGTAGGGTTAGGATTAGGGTTAGGGTTTGGGTTTTAGTTAGGCTTAGGGTAAGGGTTAGTGATTGGGTTAGGGTTAGGGTTAGGGTTAGAGTTAGGGTTAGGCATTAGTTTTAGGGCTG
>JAJHUQ010000039.1:545000-547500 GCA_035773235.1 Eospalax fontanierii | reverse complement strand
ATTAGGGGCAGGGTTAGGGTTTAGGTTAGGGTTAGGGTTAGAGTTAGGGTTTGGGTTAGGGTTAGGGTTAGGGTTAGGGTTTGGGTTAGCGTTAATGTTAGGTTTAGTGGTTATTGTTAGGGTTAGGGTTCGGGTTAGGGTTAGGGTTAGTTTTAGGGTTAGGGTTTGGGTTAGGATTAGGTTTAGGGCTCGGGTTTGGATTAGGGTTAGGGTTAGGGACAGGGTTTGGGTTAGGGTTAGGTTTAGGGTTAGGGTTTGGGTTTTGGTTTGGGTTTGGGTTAGGGTTAGGGTTACGGTTAGGGTTAGTGTTAGGATTAGGGTATGGGTTTAGGTTATGCTTAGAGTTTGGGTTAGAGTTAGGGTTAGGGTTAGGGTTAGGGTTATGTTTGCGTTTGGGTTAGGGTTAGGATGAGGGTTAGGGTTAGGTTTAAGGTTAGGGTCAGGGTTAGGGTTAGGGTTAGGGTTGGGGTTTGGGTTTGCGTTAGGTTTAGGGTTAGGGTTTGGGTTAGGGTTAGGGTTAGGTTGAGTTTTGGGTTAGGGAAAGGGTTAGGGTTTGGGTTAGCGTTAGGTTTAGGGTTAGGGTTTGGGTTAGGGTTAGGGTTAGGTTGAGGGTTTGGGTTAGGGTTAGGGTTAGGGTTAGGGTGCGGGTTAGGGGTAAGAATTAGGGCTAGGGCTAGGGTTCGGGTTAGGTTTAGGGTTAGGGTTAGGGTTAGGTTTAGGGTTAGGGTTAGGTTTACGGTTAGAGTTAGTGTTAGGTTTAGTGTTAGGATTAGGGTTTGGGTTTAGGTTAGGGTTAGGGTTAGAGTTAGGGTTAGGGTTAGGTTTAGGATTAGGGTTTGGGTTTGGGTTAGAGTTAGGGTTAGGTTTAGGGTTAGGGTTTGAGTTAGGGATAGGGTTAGGGATAGGTTTAAGGTTAGGGTCAGGGTTAGGCTTAGCGTTAGGGTTAGGCATTAGGTTTAGAACTGGATTAGGGTTAGGTTTAGTGTTAGGGTTAGGTTTAGAGGTAGGGATAGATGTTAGGGTTAGGGCTAGGGTTAGCGTAGGGTTGAGGGTTAGGGTTAGACTTAGGGTTAGGGTTAGGGTTCGGATTTGGGATAGGGTTAGGGTTAGGGTTAGGGTTAGGGCTAGGGTTAGGGTTAAAGTTATGGTATTGGTTTGGTTTATGTTTATTGTTACGGTTTCGCTTTGAATTTGTGTTAGCGTTAGTATTAGGGTTTGGGTTAGTTTTAGGGTTAGGTTTAGGGTTTGGGTTAGGCTTCGTTTTTGGTTTAGATTTAGGGTTAGTGTTTGGTTTAGGGTTAGGGTTTAGGTTAGATTTAGGGTTAGGGTTAGGGTTAGGGTTAGGGTTTGGGTTTGGGATACGGATAGGGTTAGGGTT
This sequence comes from Eospalax fontanierii, assembly GCA_035773235.1. Lineage (NCBI taxonomy): Eukaryota > Metazoa > Chordata > Mammalia > Rodentia > Spalacidae > Eospalax > Eospalax fontanierii. The sequence continues at coordinate 546,122 of JAJHUQ010000039.1, read as the reverse complement.
AGGCTTAGGGTTTGGTTTAGGGTTAGGGTTAGGGTTAGGGTTAGGGTTAGTGTTAGCGTAAGGTTTTGGGTTAGGGTTAGGGTTAGGGTTATTGTTAGGGTTAGGGATAGGGTTTGGTTTGGGTTAGGATTATTGTTAGGGTTAGGGTTAACATTAGGGTTATGATTAGAGTTTGGGTTTGGGTTAGGGTTAGGGTTACAGTTAGTTTTAGGGTTGGGTTAGAGTTTGGTTTAGGGTTACTTTTAGGTTTAGGCTTAGGGTTAGGGTTAGGGTTTGGGTTTGGGTAAGGATTTGGGTTAGGGTGATGGTTAGGTTTTGGATTAGTGTTAGATTTTGGGTTAGGGTTAGGGTTAGGGTTAGGGTTTGGATAAGGGTTAGTGTTAGGGTTTGGGTTAGGTTTAGGGTTTGTGTTAGGGTTTCGGTTTTGGTTAGGTTTAGTGGTAGCTTTCGGGTTTGGTTTGGGTTAGGGTTAGGGTTAGGGTTAGGGTTTGGATTAAGGTTAGGGTTAGGGTTAGGTGTAGGGTTAGGGTTTGGGTTAGGTTTAGGGTAGGGGTTAGTGATAGGGTTTGGGTTTGGGTTTGGTTTAGGTTTAGGGTAAGGGTTAGCATTATGGTTCGGGTTAGGATTAGGTTTGGGTTTGGGTTAGGTTTAGAGTTAGCGTTAAGGTTTGGGTTCGGGTTAGAGTTTAGTTTTGGGTCAGGGTTAGGGTTACGGTTAGGGTTAGGGTTAGGGTTTGGGTTAGGATTAGGGTTAGGGTTAGGGTTTGGGTTAAGGTTACGGTTAGGGTTACGGTTAGGATTTAAGTTTGGGTTAGGGTTTGGTTTTGAGTTAGGGTTAGTGTTACTGTTAGAGTTAGGGTTAGGCATCAGGGGTTAGGGTTAGGGTTAGGGTTAGGGTTAGGATTAGGGGCAGGGTTAGGGTTAGGGTTAGTATTAGGGTTTGGGTTAGCGTTAATGTTAGGTTTAGTGGTTATTGTTAGGGTTAGGGTTCGGGTTAGGGTTAGGGTTAGTTTTAGGGTTAGGGTTTGGGTTAGGATTAGGTTTAGGGCTCGGGTTTGGATTAGGGTTAGGGTTAGGGACAGGGTTTGGGTTAGGGTTAGGTTTAGGGTTAGGGTTTGGGTTT
>JAJHUQ010000039.1:540000-542500 GCA_035773235.1 Eospalax fontanierii | reverse complement strand
GGTTACGGTTAGGGTTAGGGTTAGGTTTAGGATTTGGGTAAGGGTTATGATTAGGGTTTGGGTTTTGGTTAGGGTTAGGGCTAGGGTTCGGGTTTGGTTTGGGTTAGGGTTAGGGTTAGGGTTAGGGTTTGGATTAGGGTTAGGGTTAGGGTTAGGTGTAGGGTTAGGGTTTGGTTTAGGTTTAGGGTTTGGGTTAGTGTTAGGGTTTGGGTTTGGGTTTGGTTTAGGTTTAGGGTTAGGGTTAGGATTAGGGTTCAGGTTAGGATTAGGGTTTGGGTTTGGGTTAGGGTTACAGTTAGGGTTAGGGTTTGGGTTAGGCTTAGGATTTGATTTTGGTTCAGGTTTACGGTTAAGGTTAGGGTTAGGGTTAGGGTTTGGGTTAGGATTAGGTTTAGGATTAGGGTTTGGTTTAGGGTTACGGTTAGGGTTACGGTTAGGATTTAAGTTTGGGTTAGGGTTTGGTTTTGAGTTAGGGTTAGGGTTAGGGTTAGGGTTTGGGTGAGGGTTAGGGTTAGGGTTAGTGTTAGGGTTAGGGTTTGGTTTAGGGTTTGGGTTTTGGTTAGGGTTAGGGCTAGGGTTTGGATTAGGGTTATGGTTAGTTTTAGGTGTAGGGTTAGGGTTTGGGTTAGGGTTAGGGTTAGTGTTAGGGTTTGGGTTTGGGTTTGGTTTAGATTTAGGGTTAGGGTTAGGATTAGGGTTATGGTTAGAGTTAGGGTTTGGGTTTGGATTAGGTTTAGAGTTAGTGTTTGGATTTGGGTTAGGGTTAGGATTTGGGTTTGGGTTAGGTTTAGGGTGATGGTTAGGGTTAGGGTTAGGATTTGGGTTAGGATTAGGGTTAGGGTTAGGATTTGTGTTAGTTTTACGGTTAGGGTTACGGTTAGGATTTAAGTTTTGGTTAGGGTTTGGTTTTGAGTTAGGGTTAGGGTTAAGGTTAGGGTCAGGCATCAGGGATTAGGGTTAGGGTTAGGTTTACTGTTTGGGTTAGGGTTAGGGTTAGGTTTAGGGTTTGGGTTAGGGTTAATGTTAGGTTTAGTGGTTAGGGTTAGGGTTCGGGTTAGGGTTAGGGTTAGGTTTAGGGGTAGTGTTTGGGTTAGGGCTAGGGTTAGGATTAGGTTTAGGGTTTGCATTAGGGTTAGGGTTAGGGTTATAATGAGGGTTAGGCTTAGGGATTAGGGTTAGGGTTAGGGTTAGGGTTAGGGTTAGGATTAGGGTTAGGGTTAGGGTTTGGGTTAAGGTTACGGTTAGGGTTACGGTTAGGATTTAAATTTGGGTTGGGGTTTGGTTTTGAGTTAGGGTTAGTGTTAGTGTTAGAGTTAGGGTTAGGCATGAGGGGTTAGGGTTAGGGTTAGGGTTAGGGTTAGGGTTTGGGTTAGGGTTAGGATTAGGGGCAGGGTTAGGATTTAGGTTAGGGTTAGGTTTAGAGTTAGGGTTTGGGTTAGGGTTAGGGTTAGGGTTAGGGTTTGGGTTAGCGTTAATGTTAGGTTTAGTGGTTATTGTTAGGGTTAGGGTTCGGGTTAGGGTTAGGGTTAGTTTTAGGGTTAGGGTTTGGGTTAGGATTAGGTTTAGGGCTCGGCTTTGGATTAGGGTTAGGGTTAGGGACAGGGTTTGGGTCAGGGTTAGGTTTAGGGTTAGGGTTTGGGTTTTGGTTTGGGTTTGGGTTAGGGTTACGGTTACGGTTAGGGTTAGTGTTAGGATTAGGGTATGGGTTTAGGTTATGCTTAGAGTTTGGGTTAGAGTTAGGGTTAGGGTTAGGGTTAGGGTTATGTTTGTGTTTGGTTTAGGGTTAGGATGAGGGTTAGGGTTAGGTTTAAGGTTAGGGTCAGGGTTAGGTTGAGTTTTGGGTTAGGGTTAGGGTTAGGGTTTGGGTTAGCGTTAGGTTTAGGGTTAGGGTTTGGGTTAGGGTTAGGGTTAGGTTTAGGGTTACGGTTAGGGTTAGTGTTAGGATTAGGGTATGGGTTTAGGTTATGCTTAGAGTTTGGGTTAGAGTTAGGGTTAGGGTTATGGTTAGGGTTATGTTTGCGTTTGGGTTAGGGTTAGGATGAGGGTTAGGGTTAGGTTTAAGTTTAGGGTCAGGGTTAGGGTTAGGGTTAGGGTTGGGGTTTGGGTTAGCGTTAGGTTTAGGGTTAGGGTTTGGGTTAGGGTTAGGGTTAGGTTGAGTTTTGGGTTAGGGAAAGGGTTAGGGTTTGGGTTAGCGTTAGGTTTAGGGTTAGGGTTTGGGTTAGGGTTAGGGTTAGGTTGAGGGTTTGGGTTAGGGTTAGGGTTAGGGTTAGGGTGAGGGTGAGGGTTTCGGTAAGTGTTAGGTTTAGGGATAGGGTTAGGTTCAGTGTTCGGGTTTGGGTTAAGTTTAGGGTTAGTGTTAGTGTTAGGGTTAGGGTTTGGTTTAGGATTAGGTTTAGGGGTCGGGTTTGGGTTAGCGTTACGGTTAGGGTTAGGGTTTGAATTAGGTGTAGGGGTAGGGTTAGGGATAGCGTTAAGTTTAGGGTTAGGGTTAGGGATAGGG
>JAJHUQ010000039.1:467500-505000 GCA_035773235.1 Eospalax fontanierii | reverse complement strand
GGGGCAGGGTTAGGGTTTGGGTTAGAGTTAGGGTTAGGGTTAGGTTTTGGGTTAGGTTTAGGGTTAGGTTAAGGGTTTGGGTTAGGGTTAATGTTAGGTTTAGTGGTTAGGGTTAGGGTTCGGGTTAGGGTTAGGGTTAGGGTTAGGGGTAGTGTTTGGGTTAGGGCTAGGGTTAGGATTAGGTTTAGGGTTTGCATCAGGGTTAGGGTTAGGGTTATAATGAGGGTTAGGCTTAGGGATTAGGGTTAGGAATAGGGTTATTGTTAACTTTAGGGTTAGGGTTAGGTTTAGGTTTAGGGTTAGGGTTTGGGTTAGGATTAGGTTTAGGGTTCGGGTTTGTGTTAGGTTTAGTGTCAGGGTTTGGGTTAGGATTAGGTTTAGGGTTAGGGTTTGGGTAGGGCTAGGGTTAGGGTTAGGGTTAGGGTTTAGGTATGGGTTTAGGTTATGTTTAGGGTTTGGGTTAGGGTTAGGATTAAGGTTAGGTTTACGTTTGGGTTTGGGTTAGGGTTAGGATGAGGGTTAGGGTTACGGTTAGGGTTTGAGTTTGGTTTTGGGTTAGGTTTAGCGATAGGGTTAAGGTTAGGGTTCGGATTCGGGTTTGGGTTAGGGTTAGGGTTAATGTGAGGTTGAGGGGTTGGGTGTGTGTTAAGATTAGGGATCGGGTTAGGTTTAGTGTTCAGGTTTGGGTTAGGGTTAGGGTTAGCGTTAGGGTTTGGGTTTGCGTTTGGGATAGGGATAGGGTTAGGGTTAGGGTTAGGGTTTGGGGTCAAGTGTTAGGGCTAGGGTTAGGGTTAGCTTTTGAGTTCGGGTTAGGGTTAGGGTTAGGGTTTGGGTTAGGGTTATGGTTAAGGTTTGGATAAGGGTTAGGGTTAGGGTTAGGGTTTGGTTTAGGGATAGGTTTAGGGATAGGGTTAGGGTTAGTGTTAAGGTTTGTATTAGGGTTAGATTTAGGGTTTGTCTTTGGCTTTGGGTTAGGGTTAGGGTTAGGGTTAGTGTTAGGATTAGGGTTTGGGTTTGGGTTAAGGTTAGGGTAAGGGTTAGGTTTTGGGTTAGGGTTACGGTTACGGTTAGTGTTAGGGTTAGGTTTAGGATTTGATTTGGGTTAGGGTTAGGGTTTGGGTTATGGTTTGGGTTTTGGTTAGGGTTAGGGTTACGGTTTGGATTAGGGTTAGGGTTAGGGTTAGGTGTAGGGTTAGGGTTTGGGTTAGTTTTAGGGTTAGGGTTAGTGTTAGGGTTTGGGTTTGGGTTTGGTTTAGGTTTAGGGTTAGGTTTAGGATTAGGGTTCGGGTTTGGATTAGGGTTTGGGTTTGGATGAGGGTTAGGGTTAGGGTTAGGGTTTGGGTTAGGGTTAGGGTTTGGGTTAGGGTTAGTTTGGGTTTGGATTAGGGTTAGGGATATGGTTAGGGTTAGGGTTATGGTTTGGGTTAGGATTAGGGTTAGGGTCAGGGTTAGGGTTACGGTTAGGGTTTAGGTTTGGGTTAGGGTTTGGTTTTGAGTTAGGGTTAGGTTTAGGGTTAGGGTTAGGGTCGGTTTAGGGTTAGGATTAGGGGCAGGGTTAGGTTTTGGGTTAGAGCTGGGGTTAGGTTTAGGTTTCGGGTTAGGGTTAGGGTTAGGGTTACTGTTAGGGTTTGGGTTAGCATTAGGTTTAGGGTTCGGGTTTGGGTTGGGGTTAGGGTTAGGTTTAGGGTTTGGTTTAGGGCTAAGTTTAGGGATAGGGATAGGGTTAGGGTTAGGGTTTATGTTAGGGTTAGGATTAGGGGCAGGGTTAGGGTTTGGGTTAGAGCTCGGGTTAGGGTTAGGATTAGGGTTTGGGTTATGGCTAGGGTTAGGTTTACGGTTAGGGATAGGGTTAGGTTTTCGGTTAGGGTTAGGGTTAAGGTTTGGGTAAGGGTTAGGGTTAGGGTTAGGGTTTGGTTTACGGATAGGTTTAGGGATAGCGTTAGGGTTAGTGTTAAGGTTTGGATTAGGGTTAGAGTTAGGGTTTGGCTTTGGTTTTCTGTTAGGGTTAGAGTTAGGGTTAGGGTTAGTGTTAGGATTAGGGTTTGGGTTAGCCTTAGGGTTAGGGTTTGGGTTAGGGTTATGTTTAGGGTTAGGGTTGGGGTTGGGATTTGGGTTAGGGTTAGGATTAGGGTTTGGGTTTTGGTCAGGTTTAGGGATAGGGTTCGGGTTTGGTTTGGGTTAGGGTTCGGGTTAGGGTTAGGGTTTGGATTAGGGTTAGGGTTAGGGTTAGGTGTAGGGTTAGGGTTTGGGTTAGGTTTAGGTTTAGGGTTAGTGTTAGGGTTTCGGTTTGGGTTTGGTTTAGGTTTAGTGTTAGGGTTTGGATTAGGGTTCGGGTTAGGATTAGGGTTTGGGTTTGGGTTACGTTTAGAGTTAGGGTTAAGGTTTGGGTTAGGGTTAGGGTTTGGTTTTGGGTTAGGGTTAGGGTTACAGTTAGGGTTAGGGTTAGGGTTTGGGTTAGGATTATGGTTAGGGTTAGGGTTTGGGTTAAGGTTACGGTTAGGGTTACGGTTAGGATTTAAGTTTGGGTTAGGGTTTGGTTTTGAGTTAGGTTTAGGGTTAGGTTTAGGGTTAGGTTAGGCATCAGGGGTTAGGGTTAGTGTTAGGGTTTGGGTTAGGGTTAGGATTAGGGGCAGGCTTATGGTTTGGGTTAGGGTTTGGGTTAGGGTTAGGGTTTGGGTTAGGGTTAGGGTTAGGTTTAGGGTTTGGGTTAGCGTTAATGTTAGGTTTAGTGGTTAGTGTTAGGGTTAGGGTTCGGGTTAGTGTTAGGGTTAGTGTTAGGGTTAGGGTTTGGGTTAGGATTAGGTTTAGGGCTCGGGTTTGGGTTAGGGTTAGGGTTAGGGTCAGGATTTGGGTTAGGGTTAGGTTTAGGGTTAGGGTTTGGGTTTTGGTTTGGGTTAGGGTTAGTGTTACGGTTAGGGTTAGTGTTAGGATTAGGGTATGGGTTTAGGTTATGCTTAGGGTTTGAGTTAGGGTTAGGTTTAGGGTTAGGGTTAGGTTTGGGTTTGGGTTAGGGTTAGGATGAGGGTTAGGGTTAGGGTTAGTGTTTGAGTTTGGTTTTGGGTTAGGTTTAGCGATAGGGTTAACGTTAGGTTTCGGGTTCGAGTTTGGGTTAGGGTTAGGGTTAGGGTGATGGTGAGGGTTTGTGTAAGTGTTAGGGTTAGGGATAGGATTAGGTTCAGTGTTCGGGTTTGGGTTAGGTTTAGTGTTAGTGTTAGGGTTAGGATTAGGGTTTGGGCTAGGATTAGGTTTAGGGGTCGGGTTTGGGTTAGTGTTAGGTTTAGGGTTAGAGTTAGGGATAGGGTTAAGGTTAGGGTTTGGGTTATGGTTAGGTTTTGGGTTAGGGTTAGGGTTAGGGTTAGGTTTGGGTTTGGGTTAGGGTTAGGGTTAGGGTGAGGGTTAGGGTTAGGTTTTGGGGTTGCGTTAGGGTTAGGGTTAGGGTTAGGTTTTGGTTTGGGTTAGAGTTAGGGTTAGCTTTAGGGTGAGCGGTAGGGTTAGGGTTTGGCGTTGGGTTAGGTTTTGGGTTAGGGTTATGGTTAGAGTTAGGGTTTGCGTTCGTTTTAGGGTTAGGGTTAGGGTTAGTGCTAGGGTTTGGGTTTGGATTTGGCTTAGGTTTAGGGTTAGGGTTAGGATTAGGGTTAGTGTTAGGATTAGAGTTTGGTTTGGGGTTAGGGTTAGGTTTAGGGTTAGGTTTAGCCGTAAGAATTAGGGCTAGGGGTAGGGTTAGGGTTAGGTTTAGGGTTAGGGTTAGGGTTAGGTTTAGGGTTAATGTTAGGATTAGGGTTTTCATTTATTTTAGGGTTAGGGTTACGGTCAGCGTTTGGGTAAGGATTAGGTTTAGGGTTAGAGTTAGGGTTAGAGTTAGGGTGATGGTTAGGGTTAGGATTAGGGTTTGGGTTAGGATTAGGGTTATGGTTTGGGCAAGTGTTAGGGTTAGGTTTAGGTTTAGGGTCATTGGTTAGGGTTTGGGATTAGGTTTAATATTTGGGTTAGGGTTTGGGTTAGGGTTAGGGGTAGTGTTAGGGGATAGGTGTTAGGGTTTGGGTTGGGGTGAGGGTTGATTTTAGGGTTTGGATTAGGGTTGGGGTTAGGGTTAGGGTTTGGGTTAGAGTTAGGGTTAGGGTTTGGGTTAGAGTTAGGTTTAGGGTCAAAATTTGGGTTAGGGCTAGGTTTAGGGTTAAGGTTAGGGTATTGGTTTGGTTTAGGGTTAGGGTTAGGGTTTCGGTTAGGGTTTGTGTTAGCGTTAGTATTAGGGTTTGGATTAGTTTTAGGTTAGGGTTAGGGTTAGGTTTAGGGTTTGGGTTAGGGTTAGGGTTATTGTTTGGTTTAGGTTTTGGGTTAGGGTAGGTTTAGTGTTAGAGTATGGTTTTGGTTTAGGGATAGGGTTAGGGTAATGTTAGGGTTAGGGTTAGGGTTAGGGTTAGGGTTAGGGTTAAGGACAGGGTTAGGGTTAGGATTTGGGTTAGGGTTAGGGTTAGGGTTAGGGTTAGGTTTGGGTTTGGGTTAGGGTTAGGGTGAGGGTTAGGGTTAGGTTTTGGGGTTGCGTTAGGGTTAGGGTTAGGGTTAGGTTTTGGTTTGGGTTAGAGTTAGTTTTAGCTTTAGGGTGAGCGGTAGGGTTAGGGTTTGGCGTTGGGTTAGGTTTTGGGTTAGGGTTATGGTTAGAGTTAGGGTTTGCGTTCGTTTTTGGGTTAGGGTTAGGGTTAGTGCTAGGATTTGGGTTTGGATTTGGCTTAGGTTTAGGGTTATGGTTAGGATTAGGGTTAGTGTTAGGATTAGGGTTTGGTTTGGGGTTAGGGTTAGGTTTAGGGTTAGGTTTAGGGGTTAGAATTAGGGCTAGGGTTAGGGTTAGGTTTAGGGTTAATGTTAGGATTAGGGTTTTCATTTATTTTAGAGTTAGGTTTACGGTCAGGGTTTGGGTAAGTATTAGGTTTAGGGTTAGAGTTAGGGTTAGAGTTAGGGTGATGGTTAGGGTTAGGTTTAGGGTTTGGGTTAGGATTAAGGTTATGGTTTGGGCAAGTGTTAGGGTTAGGTTTAGGTTTAGGGTTATTGGTTAGGGTTTGGGATTAGGGTTAATGTTTGGGTTAGGGTTTGGGTTAGGGTTAGGGTTAGTGTTAGGGAATAGGTGTTAGGGTTTGGGTTAGGGTGAGGGTTAGTTTTAGGGTTTGGATTAGGTTTAGGGTTAGGGTTAGGGTTAGGGTTTGGGTTAGAGTTAGGGTTAGGGTTTGGGTTAGGGTTAGGTTTAGGGTCAAAATTTGGGTTAGGGCTAGGTTTAGGGTTAAGTTTAGGGTATTGGTTTGGTTTAGAGTTAGGTTAGGGTTTCGGTTAGGGTTTGTGTTAGCGTTAGTATTAGGGTTTGGATTAGTTTTAGGGTTAGGGTTAGGGTTAGGTTTAGGGTTTGGGTTAGGGTTAGGGTGATTGTTTGGTTTAGGTTTAGGGTTAGGGTAGGTTTAGTGTTAGGGTATGGTTTTGGTTTAGGGATAGGGTTAGGGTAATGTTAGGGTTAGGGTTAGGGTTAGGGTTAGGGTAATGTTAGGGTTAGGGTTAGGGTTAGGGTTAGGGTTTGGTTTGGGTTAGGATTAGGGTTAGAGTTAGTCTTATGGTTAGGGTTAAGGTTAGCATTAGGGTTATGATTAGAGTTTGGCTTTAGGTTAGGGTTAGGGTTAGGGTTAGGTTTAGGTTTTGGGTTAGGGTTGTGTTAGGGTTACGGTTCGGGTTAGGGTTAGGGTTAGGGTTATGGTTAGTGTTTGGGTTAGGGCTAGGGTTAGGATTACGGTTAGGGTTTGGGTTAGGGTTAGGGTTAGGATTAGAGTGAGGGTTAGGGTTAGGGGTTAGGGTTAGGGATAGGGTTATTGTTAGCTTTAGGGTTAGGTTTCGGTTTAGGGTTAGGGTTAGGGTTAGGGTTTGGGTTAGTGTAAGGGTTTGGGTTAGGGTGATGGTTAGGTTTAGGGTTAGTGTTAGATTTTGGGTTAGAGTTAGGGTTAGTGTTAGGGTTAGTGTTTGGGTTAGGGTTAGGTTTAGGTTTAGGGTGAGGGTTAGGGGTTTGGGTTAGGGATAGGGTTATTGTTAGCTTTATGGTTAGCGTTGGCTTTAGGGTTCGGGTTAGGGTTAGAGTTTGGTTTAGAGATAGAGTTAGGTTTAGGGTTAGGGTTTGGGTTAGGGTTAGGGTTAGGGTTAGGGTTAGGGTTTGGGTTTGGGTTTGGGTTAGGGTTAGGGTTAGGATTAGGGTTAGTGTTAGGATAAGGGTTTTGCTTTAGGTTAGGTTTAGGGTTAGGGTTAGTGTTTCGGTAAGTGTTAGGTTTAGGGTTAGGGTTTGGTTTAGGGTTAGGGTTAGTGTTAGGGTTAGCGTTTGGAATAGGGTTAGGGATAGGTTTAGGGTTAGGATTAGGGTTAGGGGTTAGGGTTAGGGCTAGGGTAAGGGTTAGGTTTACGGTTAGCGTTAGGTTTAGGGTTAGGGTTAAGCTTAGAGTTTGGGTTAGGGTTAGGGTTAGTGTTAGGGTTAGGGTGTGTGTTTGGTTCTGGGTCAGGTTTAGCGATAGGGTTATGTTTAGGGTTCGGGTTTAGTTTAGGGTTAGGGTTAGGGTTTGGGTAAGTGTTAGGGTTAGGGATAGGGTTAGATTTAGTGTTCGGGTTTGGGTTAGCGTTAGGGTTAGGGTTAGGTTTTGGGTTAGGGTTAGGGTTAAGGTTTGGGTAAGGGTTAGGGTGATGGTTACGGTTTGGTTTACGGATAGTTATAGGGATAGGGTTAGGGTTAGTGTTAAGGTTTGGATTAGGGTTAGAGTTACGGTTTGGCTTTGGTTTTGGTTTAGGGTTAGGGTTAGGGTTAGGGTTAGTGTTAGGATTAGGGTTTGGGTTTGGCTTAGGCTTAGGGTTAGGGTTAGGTTTGGGGTTACGGTTACGGTTAGGGTTAGGGTTAGGGTTAGGATTTGGGTTAGGGTTGGATTAGGGTTTGGGTTAATGGTTGGGTTTTGGTTAGGGTTAGGGCTAAGGTTTGGTTTGGTTTCGGTTGTGGTTAGGGTTAGGGTTAGGATTTGGATTAGGGTTAGTGTTAGGGTTAGGTGTAGGGTTAGGGTTTGGGTTAGGTTTAGGGTTAGGGTTAGTGTTAGGGTTTGGATTTGGGTTTGGTTTAGGTTTAGGTTTAGGGTTAGGAGTAGGTTTCGGGTTAGGATTAGGGTTTGGGTTTGGGTTAGGTTTAGAGTTAGGGTTAGGGTTTGTGTTAGGGTTAGGGTTTGGTTTTGGGTTAGGGTTAGGGTTATGGTTAGGGTTATGGTTAGGGTTTGGGTTAGGATTAGGGATAGGGTTTGGGTTAGGTTTACGGTCAGTGTTACGGTTAGGATTTAGGTTTGGGTTAGGGTTTGGTTTTGAGTTAGGGTTAGGGTTAGGGTTAGGTTTAGGGTTAGGCATCAGGGGTTAGGATTAGGGTTACGGTTAGGGTTTGGGTTAGGGTTAGGATTAGGGGCAGTGTTAGTATTTGGGTTAGAGTAAGGGTTAGGGTTATGGTTTGGGTTACGGTTATGGTTAGATTTAGGGTTTGGGTTAGGGTTAATGTTAGGTTTAGTGTTTAGGGTTAGGGTTAGGGTTTGGGTTAGGGTTAGAGTTAGGGTTAGGCTTAGGGTTTGGGTTAGGATTAGGTTTAGGGTCAGGGTTTGGGTTAGGGTTAGGTTTAGGGTTAGGGTTTGGGTTAGGGCTAGGATTAGGGTTAGGGTTAGGGATAGCGTTAGGGTTAGGGTATGGGTTAGGGATATGGTTAGGGTTAGGGTTTGGGTTTTGGTTTGTGTTAGGGTTAGGGTTACGGTTAGGGTTATTGTTATTATTAAGGTATGGGTTTAGGTTATGGTTACAGTTTGGGTTAGGGTTAGGTTTAGGATTTGGGTTAGGTTTGGTTTTGGGTTAGGTTTAGCGATAGGGTTAAAGTTAGGGTTCAGGTTCGGGTTTGGGTTAGGGTTAGGGTTAGGGTGAGAGTGAGGGTTTGGGTAAGTGTTAGGGTTAGGGATAGGGTTAGGTTTAGTTTTCGGGTTTGGGTTAGTGTTAGGGTTAGTGCCAGGGTTTGGGTTTGGATTTGGATTAGAGTTAGGGTTAGGGTTAGCGTTAGTGTTTGGTTTAGGGTTAGGGTTAGGGTTAGGGTTAGAATGAGGGTTAGGGTTAGGCGTTAGGGTTAGGGATAGGGTTATTGTTAGCTTTATGATGAGGCTTAGGTTTAGGGTTCGGGTAAAGGTTAGGGTTTTGGTTAGGGTTAGGGTTAGGGTTAGGGTTGGGGTTAGGGTTTGGGTTAGAGTTAGTGTTAGGGTCAGGGTCAGGGTGAGGATTTGGGTTAGGGTTAGGTTTATGGTTTGGATTTGGATTAGGGTTAGGTTTTGGGTTAGGTTTAGGGTTAGAGTTAGGGTTCGGGTTACAGTTAGGGTTTGGGTTAGATTTAGGGTCAGTGTTAGGATTAGGGTTAGGGTTTGGGTTTTAGTTAGGGTTAGGGTAAGGGTTAGTGTTTAGGTTAGGGTTAGGGTTAGGGTCAGTGTTAGGCTTAGGCGTTAGGTTTAGTTCTGAATTAGGGTTAGGTTTAGATTTAGGGTTAGGGTTATGAGTTAGGGTTAGGGCTAGGGTTAGCATAGGGTTTAGAGTTAGGGTTAAGTTTAGGGTTAAGGTTACGGTTAGGCTTCGGGTTTGTGTTAGGGTTAGGGTTAAGGTTTGGGTTTGTGTTTGTGTTAGGGTTAAGGATAGTGTTAGGGTTAGGGTTAGAGTTTGGGTGAGGGTGAGGGTTAGGGTTAGGGTTAGTGTTAGGTTTTGGTTTAGGGTTCGGGTTTGGGAAAGGTTTAGGGTTAGCATTAGGATTAGGGTTAGGGTTAGGGTTAGGGTTAGGGATAGGGTTAGGTTTAGGGTTAGGGTTTGGGTTAGGGTTAGGGTTAGGGTTTCGTTTTGGGTTTGGGTTAGGGTTAGGGTTAGGTTTAGGGTTAGTGTTAGGATTAGGGATTCGCTTTAGGTTAGGTTTAGGGTTAGGTTTAGTGTTTCGGTAAGTGTTAGGTTTAGGGTTAGGGTTTGGTTTAGGGATAGGGTTAGTGTTAGGGTTAGTGTTTGGATTAGGTTAGGGATAGGTTTAGGGTTAGGGTTAAGGTTAGGGGTGAGGGTTAGGGCTAGGGCAAGGGTTAGGTTTACGGTTAGTTTTAGGTTTAGGTTTAGGGTTAGGCTTAGAGTTTGGGTTAGGGTTAGGGTTAGGGTTAGGGCTAGGGTTTGAGTTTGGTTTTGGGTTAGGATTAGCGATAGGGTTAGGGTTAGGGTTCGGGTTTGGTATAGGGTTAGGTTTAGGGTTTGGGTAAGTGTTAGGGTTAGGGATAGGGTTAGGTTTTGGGTTAGGGTTAGGGTTAAGGTTTGGGTAAGGGTTAGGGTTAGGGTTAGGGTTTGGTTTATGGATAGGTTTAGGGAAAGGGATAGGGTTAGTGTTAAGGTTTGGATTAGGGTTAGAGTTAGGGTTTGGCTTTGGTTTTGGGTTAGGGTTAGGGTTAGGGTTAGGGTTTGGGTTAGGGTTACGGTTAGGGTTAGGGTTATGTTTAGGATTTGGGTTAGGGTTATGATTAGGGTTTGGGTTTTGTTTAGGGTTAGGGCTAGGGTTCGGGTTTGGTTTGGGTTAGGGTTAGGGTTAGGGTTAGTGTTTGGATTAGGATTAGGGTTAGGGTTAGGTGTAGGGTTATGGTTTGGTTTAGGTTTAGGGTTTGGGTTAGTGTTAGTGTTAGGGTTTGGGTTTGGTTTAGGTTTAGGGTTAGGGTTAGGATTAGGGTTAGGGTTAGGGTTACGATTAGGGTTAGGGTTAGGTTTAGGTTTAGGGTTAGTGTTAGGATTAGGGTTTGGGTTTGGGTTAGGTTTAGGTTTATGTTTAGGGTTATGGTTACGGTTAGGGTTAGGGTTAGGTTTTGGTTTAGGGTTGGATTAGGGTTTGGGTTAATGTTTGGGTTTTGGTTAGGGTTAGGGCTAAGGTTCAGGTTTGGTTTCGGTTATGGTTAGGGTTAGGGTTAGGATTTGGATTAGGGTTAGGGTTAGGTGTAGGGTTAGGGTTTGGGTTAGGTTTAGGTTTAGGGTTAGTGTTAGGGTTTGGATTTGCTTTTGGTTTAGGTTTAGGTTTAGGGTTAGGAGTAGGTTTCGGGTTAGGATTAGGGTTTGGTTTTGGTTTAGGATTAGGGTCATGGTTAGGGTTTGGGTTAGGATTAGGGATAGGGTTTGGGTTAGGTTTACTGTCAGTGTTACGGTTAGGATTTAGGTTTGGGTTAGGGTTTGGTTTTGAGTTAGGGTTAGGGTTAGGGTTAGGTTTAGGGTTAGGCATCAGGGGTTAGGGTTAGGATTAAGGTTAGGGTTTGGGTTAGGGTTAGGATTAGGGGCAGTGTTAGTATTTGGGTTAGAGTTAGGGTTAGGGTTATGGTTTGGGTTAGGGTTAGGGTTAGGTTTAGGGTTTGGGTTAGGGTTAATGTTAGGTTTAGTGGATAGGGTTAGTGTTAGGGTTAGGGTTTGGGTTAGGGTTAGAGTTAGGGTTAGGCTTAGGGTTTGGGTTAGGATTAGGTTTAGGGTCAGTGTTTTGGTTAGGGTTAGGTTTAGCGTTAGGGTTTGGGTTAGGGCTAGGGTTAGGGTTAGGGTTAGGGATAGCGTTAGGGTTAGGATAAGTGTTAGGGATACGGTTAGTGTTAGGGTTTGGGTTTTGGTTTGTGTTAGGGTTAGGGTTACGGTTAGGGTTATTGTTAGGATTAAGGTATGGGTTTAGGTTATGGTTACGGTTTGGGTTAGGGTTAGGTTTAGGGTTTGGGTTAGCTTTGGTTTTGGGTTAGGTTTAGCGATAGGGTTAAAGTTAGGTTCGGGATCGGGTTTGGGTTAGGGTTAGGGTTAGGGTGAGGGTGAGGATTTGGGTAAGTGTTAGGGATAGGGTTAGGTTTAGTTTTCGGGTTTGGGTTAGTGTTAGGCTTAGTGCTAGGGTTTGGGTTTGGATTTGGATTAGAGTTAGGGTTAGGGTTAGCGTTAGTGTTTGGTTTAGGGTTAGGGTTAGGGTTAGCCTTAGGGTTATGATTAGAATTTGGGTTTGGGTTAGGGTTACGGTTAGGGGTAGGTTTACGGTTTGGGTTAGGATTTGGGTTAGGGTTACGGTTAGGGTTAGGGTTAGGGTTAGGTTTAGGGGTAGGGGTAGTGTTTGGGTTAGGGCTAGGGTTAGGTTTAGGTTTAGGGTTTGCATTAGGGTTAGGGATAGGGTTAGAATGAGGGTTAGGGTTAGGGGTTAGGGTTAGGGATAGGGTTATTGTTAGCTTTAGGATTAGGGTTAGGTTTAGGGTTAGGGTTAGGGTTAGGGTTTGGGTTAGTGTAAGGTTTTGGCTTAGGTTGATGGTTAGGTTTAGTTTTAGTGTTAGATTTTGTGTTAGGGTTAGGGTTAGGGTTAGGGTTTGGATAAGTATTAGTGTTAGGGTTTGGGTTAGGATTATGGTTACTGTTAGGGTTAGTGTTTGGGTTAGGGTTACGGTTAGGGTTAGAATGAGGGTTAGGGTTAGGCGTTAGGGTTAGGGATAGGGTTATTGTTAGCTTTATGTTTAGGCTTAGGTTTAGGTTTTGGGTAAGGGTTAGGGTTTTGGTTAGGGTTACGGTTAGGGTTAGGGTTTGGGTTAGAGTTAGTGTTAGGGTCAGGGTCAGGGTGAGGATTTGTGTTAGGGTTAGGTTTATGGTTTGGTTTTGGGTTAGGGTTAGGTTTAGGGTTAGGGTTAGGGTTAGAGTTAGGGTTAGGGTTACGGTTAGGGTTTGGGTTAGATTTAGGGTCAGTGTTAGGATTAGGGTTAGGGTTTGGGTTTTAGTTAGGGTTAGGGTAAGGGTTAGTGTTTAGTTTAGGGTTAGGGTTAGGGTCAGCGTTAGGGTTAGGCGTTAGGTTTAGGGCTGAATTAGGGTTATGTTTAGTGTTAGGGTTAGATTTAGGGTTAGGGTTAGGGGTTAGGGTTAGGGCTAGGCTTAGCGTAGAGTTTAGGGTTAGGGTTAAGTTTAGGGTTAGGGTTAGGTTTAGGCTTCGGGTTTGTGTTAGGGTTAGGGTTAGGGTTTGGGTTTGTGTTTGTGTTAGGGTTAAGGATAGTGTTAGGGTTAGGGTTAGAGTTTGGGTTAGGGTGAGGGTTAGGGTTAGGGTTAGTGTTAGGTTTTGGTTTAGGTTTAGGGTTTGGGTAAGGGTTAGGGTTAGCGTTAGGGTTAGGGTTAGGGTTAGGGTTAGGGTTAATGTTTGGTTTTGGTTTGTATTAGAGTTAGGGTTAGGGTTAGGGTTAGTGTTTGCTTTAGGGTTAAGGTTAGAGTTAGCCTTAGGGTTATGATTAGAATTTGCGTTTGGGTTAGGGTTAGAGTTAGGGGTAGGTTTAGGGTTTGGGTTAGGGTTTGGGTTAGGGTTACGGTTAGGGTTAGGGTTAGGGTTAGGGTTAGGTTTAGGGGTAGTGTTTGGGTTAGGGCTAGGGTTAGGATTAGGTTTAGGGTTTGCATTAGGGTTAGGGATAGGGTTAGAATGAGGGTTAGGGTTAGGGGTTAGGGTTAGGGATAGGGTTATTGTTAGCTTTAGAATTAGGGTTAGGTTTAGGGTTAGGGTTAGGGTTAGGGTTTGTGTTAGGGTAAGGTTTTGGGTTAGCATGATGGTTAGGTTTAGGGTTAGTGTTAGATTTTGTGTTAGGGTTAGGGTTAGGGTTAGGGTTTGGATATGTATTAGTGTTAGGGTTTGGTTTAGGGTTATGGTTACCGTTAGGGTTAGTGTTTGGGTTAGGGTTAGGGTTAGGGTTAGAATGAGGGTTAGGGTTAGGCGTTAGGGTTAGGGATAGGGTTATTCTTAGCTTTATGATGAGGCTTAGGTTTAGGGTTCGGGTAAGGGTTAGGGTTTTGGTTAGGGTTAGGTTTAGGGTTGGGGTTAGGGTTTGGGTTAGAGTTAGTGTTAGGGTCAGGGTCAGGGTGAGGATTTGGGTTAGGGTTAGGTTTATGGTTTGGGTTTGGATTAGGGTTAGGTTTTGGGTTAGGGTTAGGGTTAGAGTTAGGGTTCGGGTTACAGTTAGGGTTTGGGTTAGATTTAGGGTCAGTGTTAGGATTAGGGTTAGGGTGCGGTTTTAGTTAGGGTTAGGGTAGGGGTTAGTGTTTAGGTTAGGGTTAGGGTTAGGGTCAGCGTTAGGCTTAGGCGTTAGGTTTAGTTCTGAATTAGGGTTAGGTTTAGATTTAGGGTTAGGGTTAGGGGTTAGGGTTAGGGCTAGGGTTAGCATAGGGTTTAGGGTTAGGGTTAAGTTTAGGGTTAAGTTTATGGTTAGGCTTCGGGTTTGTGTTAGGGTTAGGGTTAAGGTTTGTGTTTGTGTTTGTGTTAGGGTTAAGGATAGTGTTAGGGTTAGGGTTAGAGTTTGGGTTAGGGTGAGGGTTAGGGTTAGGGTTAGTGTTAGGTTTTGGTTTAGGGTTCGGGTTTGGGAAAGGTTTAGGGTTAGCGTTAGGGTTAGGGTTAGGGTTAGGGTTAGGGTTAGGGATAGGGTTAGGTTTAGGGTTAGGGTTTGGGTAAGTGTTAGGTTTAGAGATAGAGTTAGGTTTAGGGTTAGGGTTTGGGTTAGGGTTAGGGTTAGGGTTTCGTTTTGGGTTTGGGTTAGGGTTAGGGTTAGGTTTAGGGTTAGTGTTAGGATTAGGGTTTTGCTTTAGGTTAGGTTTAGGGTTAGGTTTAGTGTTTCGGTAAGTGTTAGGTTTAGGGTTAGGGTTTGGTTTAGGGATAGGGTTAGTGTTAGGGTTAGTGTTTGGATTAGGGTTAGGGTTAGGGTTAGGGCTAGGTTTTGAGTTTGGTTTTAGGTTAGGATTACCGATAGGGTTAGGGTTAGGGTTCGGGTTTGCTATAGGGTTAGTGTTAGGGTTAGTGTTTGGATTAGGGTTAGGGATAGGTTTAGGGTTAGGATTAAGGTTAGAGGTGAGGGTTAGGGCTAGGGCAAGTGTTAGGTTTACTGTTAGTTTTAGGTTTAGGGTTAGGGTTAGGCTTAGAGTTTGGGTTAGGGTTAGGGTTAGGGTTAGGGCTAGGGTTTGAGTTTGGTTTTGGGTTAGGATTACCGATAGCGTTAGGGTTAGGGTTCGGGTTTGCTATAGGGTTAGGGTAAGGGTTTCTGTAAGTGTTAGGGTTATGGATAGGGTTAGGTTTTGGGTTAGGGTTAGGGTTAAGGTTTGGGTAAGGGTTAGGGTTAGGGTTTGGTTTACGGATAGGTTTAGGGAAAGGGATAGGGTTAGTGTTAAGGTTTGGATTAGGGTTAGAGTTAGGGTTTGGCTTTGGTTTTGGGTTAGGGTTAGGGTTAGGGTTAGGGTTAGGGTTTGGGTTAGGGTTACGGTTAGGGTTAGGGTTAGGTTTAGGATTTGGGTTAGGGTTATGATTAGGGTTTGGGTTTTGGTTAGGGTTAGGGCTAGGGTTCGGGTTCGGTTTGGGTTAGGGTTAGGGTTAGGGTTAGTGTTTGGATTAGGATTAGGGTTAGGGTTAGGTGTAGGGTTACGGTTTGGTTTAGGTTTAGGGTTTGGGTTAGTGTTAGGGTTTGGGTTTGGGTTTGGTTTAGGTTTAGGGTTAGGGTTAGGGTTAGGGTTAGGTTTAGGGTTAGGGTTACGATTAGGGCTAGGGTTAGGTTTAGGTTTAGGGTTAGTGTTAGGATTAGGGTTTGGGTTTGGGTTAGGGTTAGGTTTATGTTTAGGGTTATGGTTACGGTTAGGGTTAGGGTTAGGATTTGGGTTAGGGTTGGATTAGGGTTTGGGTTAATGTTTGGGTTTTGGTTAGGGTTAGGGCTAAGGTTCAGGTTTGGTTTCGGTTATGGTTAGGGTTAGGGTTAGGATTTGGATTAGGGTTAGGGTTAGGGTTAGGTGTAGGGTTAGGGTTTGGGTTAGGTTTAGGGTTAGGGTTAGTGTTAGGGTTTGGATTTGCTTTTGATTTAGGTTTAGGTTTAGGGTTAGGAGTAGGTTTCGGGTTAGGATTAGCGTTTGGTTTTGGGTTAGGGTTAGGGTCATGGTTAGGGTTTGGGTTAGGATTAGGGATAGGGTTTGGGTTAGGTTTACTGTCAGTGTTACGGTTAGGATTTAGGTTTGGGTTAGGGTTTGGTTTTGAGTTAGGGTTAGGGTTAGGGTTAGGTTTAGGGTTAGGCATCAGGGGTTAGAGTTAGGATTAAGGTTAGGGTTTGGGTTAGGATTAGGATTAGGGGCAGTGTTAGTATTTGGGTTAGAGTTAGGGTTAGGGTTATGGTTTGGGTTAGGGTTAGGGTTAGGTTTAGGGTTTGGGTTAGGGTTAATGTTCGGTTTAGTGGATAGGGTTAGGGTTAGGGTTTGGGTTAGGGTTAGAGTTAGGGTTAGGCTTAGGGTTTGGGTTAGGATTAGGTTTAGGGTCAGGGTTTGGGTTAGGGTTAGGTTTAGCGTTAGGGTTTGGGTTAGGCCTAGGGTTAGGGTTAGGGTTAGCGATATCGTTAGGGTTAGGGTAAGTGTTAGGGATATGGTTAGTGTTAGGGTTATGTTTTGGTTTGTGTTAGGGTTAGGGTTACGGTTAGGGTTATTGTTAGGATTAAGGTATGGGTTTAGGTTATGGTTACGGTTTGCGTTAGGGTTAGGTTTAGGGTTTGGGTTAGGTTTGGTTTTGGGTTAGGTTTAGCGATAGGGTTAAAGTTAGGGTTCGGGATCGGGTTTGGATTAGGGTTAGGGTTAGGTTTAGTTTTCGGGTTTGGGTTAGTGTTAGGGTTAGTGCTAGGGCTTGGGTTTGGATTTGGATTAGAGTTAGGGTTAGGGTTAGCTTTAGTGTTTGGTTTAGGGTTAGGGTTAGGGTTAGCCTTAGGGTTATGATTAGAATTTGGGTTTGGGTTAGGGTTAGGGTTAGGGGTAGGTTTAGGGTTTGGGTTAGGATTTGGGTTAGGGTTAGGGTTAGGGTTAGGGTTAGGGTTAGGTTTAGGGGTAGGGGTAGTGTTTGGGTTAGGGCTAGGGTTAGGTTTAGGTTTAGGGTTTGCATTAGGGTTAGGGATAGGGTTATAATGAGGGTTAGGGTTAGGGGTTAGGGTTAGGGATAGGGTCATTGTTAGCTTTAGGATTAGGGTTAGGTTTAGGGTTAGGGTTAGGGTTAGGGTTTGGGTGAGTGTAAGGTTTTGGCTGAGGTTGATGGTTAGGTTTAGGGTTAGTGTTAGATTTTGTGTTAGGGTTAGGGTTAGGGTTAGGGTTTGGATAAGTATTAGTGTTAGGGTTTGGGTTAGGATTATGGTTACTGTTAGGGTTAGTGTTTGGGTTAGGGTTACGGTTAGGGTTAGAATGAGGGTTAGGGTTAGGCGTTAGGGTTAGGGATAGGGTTATTGTTAGCTTTATGTTTAGGCTTAGGTTTAGGGTTTGGGTAAGGGTTAGGGTTTTGGTTAGGGTTAGGGTTAGGGTTAGGGTTAGGGTTTGGGTTAGAGTTAGTGTTAGGGTCAGGGTCAGGGTGAGGATTTGTGTTAGGGTTAGGTTTATGGTTTGGTTTTGGGTTAGGGTTAGGTTTAGGGTTAGGGTTAGGGTTAGAGTTAGGGTTAGGGTTACGGTTAGGGTTTGGGTTAGATTTAGGGTCAGTGTTAGGATTAGGGTTAGGGTTTGGGTTTTAGTTAGGGTTAGGGTAAGGGTTAGTGTTTAGTTTAGGGTTAGGGTTAGGGTCAGCGTTAGGGTTAGGCGTTAGGTTTAGGGCTGAATTAGGGTTATGTTTAGTGTTAGGGTTAGATTTAGGGTTAGGGTTAGGGGTTAGGGTTAGGGCTAGGCTTAGCGTAGGGTTTAGGGTTAGGGTTAAGTTTAGGGTTAGGGTTAGGTTTAGGCTTCGGGTTTGTGTTAGGGTTTGTGTTTGTGTTTGTGTTAGGGTTAAGGATAGTGTTAGGGTTAGGGTTAGAGTTTGGTTTAGGGTGAGGGTTAGGGTTAGGGTTAGTGTTAGGTTTTGGTTTAGGTTTAGGGTTTGGGTAAGGGTTAGGGTTAGCGTTAGGGTTAGGGTTAGGGTTAGGGTTAGGGTTAGGGTTTGGTTTTGGTTTGGATTAGAGTTAGGGTTAGGGTTAGGGTTAGTGTTTGGTTTAGGGTTAAGGATAGGGTTAGCCTTAGGGTTATGATTAGAATTTGGGTTAGGGTTACGGTTAGGGTTAGGGTTAGATTTAGGGTTAGGGTTAGGATTAGGGTTACGGTTACGGTTAGGGTTAGGGTTAGGGTTAGGGTTAGGTTTAGGGGTAGTGTTTGGGTTAGGGCTAGGTTAGGATTAGGTTTAGGGTTTGCATTAGGGTTAGGGATAGGGTTAGAATGAGGGTTAGGGTTAGGTGTTAGGGTTAGGGATAGGGTTATTGTTAGCTTTAGGATTAGGTTTAGGTTTAGGGTTAGGGTTAGGGTTAGGGTTTGGGTTAGGGTAAGGTTTTGGGTTAGCACGATGGTTAGGTTTAGGGTTAGTGTTAGATTTTGTGTTAGGGTTAGGGTTAGGGTTTGGGTTTGGATATGTATTAGTGTTAGGGTTAGGGTTAGGGTTAGGGTTAGAATGAGGGTTAGGGTTAGGCGTTAGGGTTAGGGATAGGGTTATTGTTAACTTTATGATGAGGCTTAGGTTTAGGGTTCGGGTAAGGGTTAGGGTTTTGGTTAGGGTTAGGGTTAGGGTTGGGGTTAGGGTTTGGGTTAGAGTTAGTGTTAGGGTCAGGGTCAGGGTGAGGATTTGGGTTAGGGTTAGGTTTATGGTTTGGGTTTGGATTAGGGTTAGGTTTTGGGTTAGGGTTAGGGTTAGAGTTAGGGTTCGGGTTACAGTTAGGGTTTGGGTTAGATTTAGGGTCAGTGTTAGGATTAGGGTTAGGGTGCGGTTTTAGTTAGGGTTAGGGTAAGGGTTAATGTTTAGGTTAGGGTTAGGGTTAGGGTCAGCGTTAGGCTTAGGCGTTAGGTTTAGTTCTGAATTAGGGTTAGGTTTAGATTTAGGGTTAGGGTTAGGGGTTAGGGTTAGGGCTAGGGTTAGCATAGGGTTTAGGGTTAGGGTTAAGTTTAGGGTTAAGGTTACGGTTAGGCTTCGGGTTTGTGTTAGGGTTAGGGTTAAGGTTTGTGTTTGTGTTTGTGTTAGGTTTAGAGATTGAGTTAGGTTTAGGGTTAGGGTTTGGGTTAGGGTTAGGGTTAGGGTTTCGTTTTGGGTTTGGGTTAGGGTTAGGGTTAGGTTTAGGGTTAGTGTTAGGATTAGGGTTTCGCTTTAGGTTAGGTTTAGGGTTAGGTTTAGTGTTTCGGTAAGTGTTAGGTTTAGGGTTAGGGTTTGGTTTAGGGATAGGGTTAGTGTTAGGGTTAGTGTTTGGATTAGGGTTAGGGTTAGGTTTAGGGTTAGGGTTAAGGTTAGGGGTGAGGGTTAGGGCTAGGGCAAGGGTTAGGTTTACGGTTAGTTTTAGGTTTAGGGTTAGGGTTAGGCTTAGAGTTTGGGTTAGGGTTAGGGTTAGGGTTAGGGCTAGGGTTTGAGTTTGGTTTTGGGTTAGGATTACCGATAGGGTTAGGGTTAGGGTTCGAATTTGGTATAGGGTTAGGGTTAGGGTTTCTGTAAGTGTTAGGGTTATGGATAGGGTTAGGTTTTGGGTTAGGGTTAGGGTTAGGGTTTGGGTAAGGGTTAGGGTTAGGGTTAGGATTTGGTTTACGGATAGGTTTAGGGAAAGGGATAGGGTTAGTGTTAAGGTTTGGATTAGGGTTAGAGTTAGGGTTTGGCTTTGGTTTTGGGTTAGGGTTAGGGTTAGGGTTAGGGTTTGGGTTAGGGTTACGGTTAGGGTTAGGGTTAGGTTTAGGATTTGGTTTAGGGTTATGATTAGGGTTTGGGTTTTGGTTAGGGTTAGGGCTAGGGTTCGGGTTCGGTTTGGGTTAGGGTTAGGGTTAGGGTTAGTGTTTGGATTAGGATTAGGGTGAGGGTTAGGTGTAGGGTTACGGTTTGATTTAGGTTTAGGGTTTGGGTTAGTGTTAGGGTTTGGGTTTGGGTTTGGTTTAGGTTTAGGGTTAGGGTTAGGGTTAGGTTTAGGGTTAGGGTTACGATTAGGGTTAGGTTTAGGTTTAGGGTTAGTGTTAGGATTAGGGTTTGGGTTTGGGTTAGGGTTAGGTTTATGTTTAGGGTTATGGTTACGGTTAGGGTTAGGGTTAGGATTTGGGTTAGGGTTGGATTAGGGTTTGGGTTAATGTTTGGGTTTTGGTTAGGGTTAGGGCTAAGGTTCAGGTTTGGTTTCGGTTATGGTTAGGGTTAGGGTTAGGATTTGGATTAGGGTTAGGGTTAGGGTTAGGTGTAGGGTTAGTGTTTGGGTTAGGTTTAGGGTTAGGGTTAGTGTTAGGGTTTGGATTTGCTTTTGGTTTAGGTTTAGGTTTAGGGTTAGGAGTAGGTTTCGGGTTAGGATTAGGGTTTGGTTTTGGGTTAGGGTTAGGGTCATGGTTAGGGTTTGGGTTAGAATTAGGGATAGGGTTTGGGTTAGGTTTACTGTCAGTGTTACGGTTAGGATTTAGGTTTGGGTTAGGGTTTGGTTTTGAGTTAGGGTTAGGGTTAGGGTTAGGTTTAGGGTTAGGCATCAGGTGTTAGAGTTAGGATTAAGGTTAGGGTTTGGGTTAGGATTAGGATTAGGGGCAGTGTTAGTATTTGCGTTAGAGTTTGGGTTAGGGTTATGGTTTGGGTTAGGGTTAGGGTTAGGTTTAGGGTTTGGGTTAGGGTTAATGTTCGGTTTAGTGGATAGGGTTAGGGTTAGGGTTTGGGTTAGGGTTAGAGTTAGGGTTAGGCTTAGGGTTTGGGTTAGGATTAGGTTTAGGGTCAGGGTTTGGGTTAGGGTTAGGTTTAGCGTTAGGGTTTGGGTTAGGGCTAGGGTTAGGGTTAGGGTTAGGGATATCGTTAGGGTTAGGGTAAGTGTTAGGGATATGGTTAGTGTTAGGGTTATGTTTTGGTTTGTGTTATGGTTAGGGTTACGGTTACGGTTATTGTTAGGATTAAGGTATGGGTTTAGGTTATGGTTACGGTTTGCGTTAGGGTTAGGTTTAGGGTTTGGGTTAGGTTTGGTTTTGCGTTAGGTTTAGCGATAGGGTTAAAGTTAGGGTTCGGGATCGGGTTTGGATTAGGGTTAGGGTTAGGGTGAGGGTGAGGGTTTGGGTAAGTGTTAGGGTTAGGGATAGGGTTAGGTTTAGTTTTCGGGTTTGGGTTAGTGTTAGGGTTAGTGCTAGGGTTTGGGTTTGGATTTGGATTAGAGTTAGGGTTAGGGTTAGCGTTAGTGTTTGGTTTAGGGTTAGGGTTAGGGTTAGCCTTAGGGTTATGATTAGAATTTGGGTTTGGGTTAGGGTTAGGGTTAGGGGTAGGTTTAGGGTTTGGGTTAGGATTTGGGTTAGGGTTAGGGTTAGGGTTAGGGTTAGGGTTAGGTTTAGGGGTAGGGGTAGTGTTTGGGTTAGGGCTAGGGTTAGGTTTAGGTTTAGGGTTTGCATTAGGGTTAGGGATAGGGTTATAATGAGGGTTAGGGTTAGGGGTTAGGGTTAGGGATAGGGTTATTGTTAGCTTTAGGATTAGGGTTAGGTTTAGGGTTAGGGTTAGGGTTAGGGTTTGGGTGAGTGTAAGGTTTTGGCTGAGGTTGATGGTTAGGTTTAGGGTTAGTGTTAGATTTTGTGTTAGGGTTAGGGTTAGGGTTAGGGTTTGGATAAGTATTAGTGTTAGGGTTTGGGTTAGGATTATGGTTACTGTTAGGGTTAGTGTTTGGTTTAGGGTTACGGTTAGCGTTAGAATGAGGGTTAGGGTTAGGCGTTAGGGTTAGGGATAGGGTTATTGTTAGCTTTATGTTTAGGCTTAGGTTTAGGGTTTGGGTAAGGGTTAGGGTTTTGGTTAGGGTTAGCGTTAGGGTTAGGGTTTCGGTTAGAGTTAGTGTTAGGGTCAGGTTCAGGGTGAGGATTTGTGTTAGGGTTAGGTTTATGGTTTGGTTTTGGGTTAGGGTTAGGTTTAGGGTTAGGGTTAGGGTTAGAGTTAGGGTTAGGGTTACTTTTAGGGTTTGGGTTAGATTTAGGGTCAGTGTTAGGATTAGAGTTAGGGTTTGGGTTTTAGTTAGGGTTAGGGTAAGGGTTAGTGTTTAGTTTAGGGTTAGGGTTAGGGTCAGCGTTAGGGTTAGGCGTTAGGTTTAGGCCTGAATTAGGGTTATGTTTAGTGTTAGGGTTAGATTTAGGGTTAGGGTTAGGGGTTAGGGTTAGGGCTAGGCTTAGCGTAGGGTTTAGGGTTAGGGTTAGGTTTAGGCTTCGGGTTTGTGTTAGGGTTAGGGTTAGGGTTTGGGTTTGTGTTTGTGTTAGGGTTAAGGATAGTGTTAGGGTTAGGGTTAGAGTTTGGGTTAGGGTGAGGGTTAGGGTTAGGGTTAGTGTTAGGTTTTGGTTTGGGTTTAGGGTGTGGGTAAGGGTTAGGGTTAGCGTTAGGGTTAGGGTTAGGGTTAGGGTTAGGGTTAGGGTTAGGGTTTGGTTTTGGTTTGGATTAGAGTTAGGGTTAGGGTTACTGTTAGTGTTTGGTTTAGGGTTAAGGATAGGGTTAGCCTTAGGGTTATGATTAGAATTTGGGTTTGGGTTAGGGTTAGGGTTAGGGGTAGGTTTAGGGTTTGGGTAAGGGTTTGGGTTAGGGTTACGGTTAGGGTTAGGGTTAGGGTTAGGGTTAGGTTTAGGGGTAGTGTTTGGGTTAGGGCTAGGGTTAGGTTTAGGTTTAGGGTTTGCATTAGGGTTAGGGATAGGTTTAGAATGAGGGTTATGGTTAGGGGTTAGGGTTAGGGATAGGGTTATTGTTAGCTTTAGGATTAGGTTTAGGTTTAGGGTTAGGGTTAGGGTTAGGGTTTGGGTTAGGGTAAGGTTTTGGGTTAGCATGATGGTTAGGTTTAGGGTTAGTGTTAGATTTTGTGTTAGGGTTAGGGTTAGGGTTAGGGTTTGGATATGTATTAGTGTTAGGGTTTGGTTTAGGGTTATGGTTACCGTTAGGGATTAGTGTTTGGGTTAGGGTTAGGGTTAGGGTTAGAATGAGGGTTAGGGTTAGGCGTTAGGGTTAGGGATAGGGTTATTGTTAGCTTTATGATGAGGCTTCGGTTTAGGGTTCGGGTAAGGGTTAGGGTTTTGGTTAGGGTTAGGGTTAGGGTTGGGGTTAGGGTTTGGGTTAGAGTTAGTGTTAGGGTCAGGGTCAGGGTGAGGATTTGGGTTAGGGTTAGGTTTATGGTTTGGGTTTGGATTAGGGTTAGGTTTTGGGTTAGGGTTAGGGTTAGAGTTAGGGTTCGGGTTACAGTTAGGGTTTGGGTTAGATTTAGGGTCAGTGTTAGGATTAGGGTTAGGGTGCGGTTTTAGGTAGGGGTAGGGTAAGGGTTAAGGTTTAGGTGAGTGGTAGGGTTAGGGTCAGTGCGAGACTTAGGCGTTAGGCTTAGGTCTGAATTAGGGTTAGGTTTAGATTTAGGGTTAGGGTTAGGGGTTAGGGTTAGGGCTAGGGTTAGCATAGGGTTTAGGGTTAGGGTTAAGTTTAGGGTTAAGGTTACGGTTACGCTTCGGGTTTGTGTTAGGGTTAGGGTTAAGGTTTGTGTTTGTGTTTGTGTTAGGGTTAAGGATAGTGTTAGGGTTAGGGTTAGAGTTTGGGTTAGGGTGAGGGTTAGGGTTAGGGTTAGTGTTAGGTTTTGGTTTAGGGTTCGGGTTTGGGAAAGGTTTAGGGTTAGCGTTAGGGTTAGGGTTAGGGTTAGGGTTAGGGATAGGGTTAGGTTTAGGGTTAGGGTTTGGGTAAGTGTTAGGTTTAGAGATAGAGTTAGGTTTAGGGTTAGGGTTTGGGTTAGGGTTAGGGTTAGGGTTTCGTTTTGGGTTTGGGTTAGGGTTAGGGTTAGGTTTAGGGTTAGTGTTAGGATTAGGGTTTCGCTTTAGGTTAGGTTTAGGGTTAGGTTTAGTGTTTCGGTAAGTGTTAGGTTTAGGGTTAGGGTTTGGTTTAGGGATAGGGTTAGTGTTAGGGTTAGTGTTTGGATTAGGGTTAGGGATAGGTTTAGGGTTAGGGTTAAGGTTAGGGGTGAGGGTTAGGGCTAGGGCAAGGGTTAGGTTTACGGTTAGTTTTAGGTTTAGGGTTAGGGTTAGGCTTAGAGTTTGGGTTAGGGTTAGGGTTAGGGTTAGGGCTAGGGTTTGAGTTTGGTTTTAGGTTAGGATTACCAATAGGGTTAGGGTTAGGGTTCGAGTTTGGTATAGGGTTAGGGTTAGGGTTTCTGTAAGTGTTAGGGTTATGGATAGGGTTAGGTTTTGGGTTAGGGTTAGGGTTAAGGTTTGGGTAAGGGTTAGGGTTAGGGTTAGGGTTTGGTTTACGGATAGGTTTAGGGAAAGGGATAGGGTTAGTGTTAAGGTTTGGATTAGGGTTAGAGTTAGGGTTTGGCTTTGGATTTGGGTTAGGGTTAGGGTTAGGGTTAGGGTTTGGGTTAGGGTTACGGTTAGGGTTAGGGTTAGGTTTAGGATTTGGGTTAGGGTTATGATTAGGGTTTGGGTTTTGGTTAGGGTTAGGGCTAGGGTTCGGGTTCGGTTTGGGTTAGGGTTAGGGTTAGGGTTAGTGTTTGGATTAGGATTAGGGTTAGGGTTAGGTGTAGGGTTACGGTTTGGTTTAGGTTTAGGGTTTGGGTTAATGTTAGGGTTAGGGTTAGGGTTAGAGTTAGGGTTAGGGTTACGATTAGGGTTCGGGTTAGGTTTAGGTTTAGGGTTAGTGTTAGGATTAGGGTTTGGGTTTGGGTTAGGGTTAGGTTTAGGTTTAGGGTTATGGTTACGGTTAGGTTTAGGGTTAGGATTTGGGTTAGGGTTGGATTAGGGTTTGGGTTAATGTTTGGGTTTTGGTTAGGGTTAGGGCTAAGGTTCAGGTTTGGTTTCGGTTATGGTTAGGGTTAGGGTTAGGATTTGGATTAGGGATAGGGTTAGGGTTAGGTGTAGGGTTAGGGTTTGGGTTAGGTTTAGGGTTAGGGTTAGTGTTAGGGTTTGGATTTGCTTTTGGTTTAGGTTTAGGTTTAGGGTTAGGAGTAGTTTTCGGGTTAGGATTAGGGTTTGGGTTTGGGTTAGGGTTAGAGTTACGGTTAGGGTTTGTGTTAGGGTTAGGGTTTGGTTTCGGGTTAGGGTTAGGGTTATGGTTAGGGTTTGGGTTAGGATTAGGGATAGGGTTTGGGTTAGGTTACTGTCAGTGTTACGGTTAGGATTTAGGTTTGGGTTAGGGTTTGGTTTTGAGCTAGGGATAGGGTTAGGGTAAGGTTTAGGGTTAGGCATCAGGGGATGGGGTAAGGATTAAGGTTAGGGATTGGGTTAGGGATAGGATTAGGGGCAGTGTTAGTATTTGGGTTAGAGTTAGGGTTAGGGTTATGGTTTGGGTTAGGGTTAGGGTTAGGTTTAGGGTTTGGGTTAGGGTTAATGTTAGGTTTAGTGGATAGGGTTAGGGTTAGGGTTTGGGTTAGGGTTAGAGTTAGGGTTAGGCTTAGGGTTTGGGTTAGGATTAGGTTTAGGGTCAGGGTTTGGGTTAGGGTTAGGTTTAGCGTTAGGGTTTGGGTTAGGGCTAGGGTTAGGGTTAGGGTTAGGGATAGCGTTAGGGTTAGGGTAAGTGTTAGGGATATGGTTAGTGTTATGGTTTGGGTTTTGTTTTGTGTTAGGGTTAGGGTTACGGTTAGGGTTATTGTTAGGTTTAAGGTATGGGTTTAGGTTATGGTTACGGTTTGGGTTAGGGTTAGGTTTAGTGTTTGGGTTAGGTTTGGTTTTGGGTTAGGTTTAGCGATAGGGTTAAAGTTAGGGTTCGGAATTGGGTTTCGGTTAGGGTTAGGGTTAGGGTGAGGGTGAGGGTTTGGGTAAGTGTTAGGGTTAGGGATAGGGTTAGGTTTAGTTTTCGGGTTTGGGTTACTGTTAGGGTTAGTGCTAGGGTTTGGGTTTGGATTTGGATTAGAGTTAGGGTTAGGGTTAGCGTTAGTGTTTGGTTTAGGGTTAGGGTTAGGGTTAGCCTTAGGGTTATGATTAGAATTTGGGTTTGGGTTAGGGTTAGGGTTAGGGGTAGGTTTAGGGTTTGGGTTAGGATTTGGGTTAGGGTTACGGTTAGGGTTAGGGTTAGGGTTAGGTTTAGGGGTAGGGG
Source organism: Eospalax fontanierii (assembly GCA_035773235.1). Classification (NCBI taxonomy): domain Eukaryota; kingdom Metazoa; phylum Chordata; class Mammalia; order Rodentia; family Spalacidae; genus Eospalax; species Eospalax fontanierii. Next base: position 479,988 of record JAJHUQ010000039.1, on the reverse strand, counting down.
TAGTGTTTGGGTTAGGGCTAGGGTTAGGTTTAGGTTTAGGGTTTGCATTAGGGTTAGGGATAGGGTTAGAATGAGGGTTAGGGTTAGGGGTTAGGGTTAGGGATAGGGTTATTGTTAGCTTTAGGATTAGGGTTAGGTTTAGGGTTAGGGTTAGGTTTAGGGTTTCGGTTAGTGTAAGGTTTTGGCTTAGGTTGATGGTTAGGTTTAGGGTGAGTGGTAGATTTTGTGTTAGGGTTAGGGTTAGGGTTAGGGATTGGATAAGTATTAGTGTTAGGGTTTGGGTTAGGATTATGGTTACTGTTAGGGTTAGTGTTTGGGTTAGGGTTACGGTTAGGGTTAGAATGAGGGTTATGGTTAGGCGTTAGGGTTAGGAATAGGGTTATTGTTAGCTTTATGTTTAGGCTTAGGTTTAGGGTTTGGGTAAGGGTTAGGGTTTTGGTTAGGGTTAGGGTTTGGGTTAGAGTTAGTGTTAGGGTCAGGGTCAGGGTGAGGATTTGTGTTAGGGTTAGGTTTATGGTTTGGTTTTGGGTTAGGGTTAGGTTTAGGGTTAGGGTTAGGGTTAGAGTTAGGGTTAGGGTTACAGTTAGGGTTTGGGTTAGATTTAGGCTCAGTGTTAGGATTAGGGTTAGGGTTTGGGTTTTAGTTAGGGTTAGGGTAATGGTTAGTGTTTAGTTTAGGGTTAGGTTTAGGGTCAGCGTTAGGGTTAGGTGTTAGGTTTAGGGCTGAATTAGGGTTATGTTTAGTGTTGGGGTTAGATTTAGGGTTAGGGTTAGGGGTTAGGTTTAGGGCTAGGCTTAGCGTAGGGTTTAGGGTTAGGGTTAAGTTTAGGGTTAGGGTTAGGTTTAGGCTTCGGGTTTGTGTTAGGGTTAGGGTTAGGGTTTGTGTTTGTGTTTGTGTTAGGGTTAAGGATAGTGTTAGGGTTAGGGTTAGAGTTTGGGTTACGGTGAGTGTTAGGGTTAGGGTTAGTGTTAGGTTTTGGTTTAGGGTTAGGTTTTGGGTAAGGGTTAGGGTTAGCGTTAGGGTTAGGGTTAGGGTTAGGGTTAGGGATAGGGTTAGGTTTAGGGTTAGGGTTTGGGTAAGTGTTAGGTTTAGGGATAGAGTTAGGTTTAGGGTTAGGGTTTGGGTTAGGGTTAGGGCTAGGGTTTCGGTTTGGGTTTGGGTTAATGTTAGGGGTAGGATTAGGGTTAGTATTAGGGTTAGGGTTTCGCTTTAGGTTAGGTTTAGGGTTAGGTTTAGTATTTCGGTAAGTGTTAGGTTTAGGGTTAGTGTTTGGTTTAGGGAAAGGGTTAGTGTTAGGGTTAGTGTTTGGATTAGGGTTAGGGATATGTTTAGGGTTAGGGTTAAGGTTAGGGGTGAGGGTTCAGGCTAGCGTAAGGGTTAGGTTTACGGTTAGGTTTAGGTTTAGGGTTATGGTTAGGCTTAGAGTTTGGGTTAGGTTTAGGGTTAGGGTTAGGGTTAGGGTTTGAGTTTGGTTTTGGGATTGGATTAGCGATAGGGTTAGGGTTAGGGTTCGGGTTTGGTATAGGGTTAGGATTAGGGTTAGGGTTAGGGTTTGGGTAAGTGTTAGGGTTAGGGATAGGGTTAGGTTTTGGGTTAGGGTTAGGGTTAAGGTTTGGGTAAGGGTTAGGGTTATGGTTAGTGTTTGGTTTACGGATAGGTTTAGGGATAGGGATAGGGTTAGTGTTAAGGTTTGGATTAGGGTTAGAGTTAGGGTTTGGCTTTTGTTTTGGGTTAGGGTTTGGGTTAGGGTTAGGGTTTGTGTTAGGGTTACGGTTAGGGTTAGGGTTAGGTTTAGGATTTGGGTTAGGGTTATGATTAGGGTTTGTGTTTTGGTTAGGGTTAGGGCTAGGGTTCGGGTTTGATTTGGGTTAGGGTTAGGGTTTGGATTAGGGTTAGGGTTAGGGTTAGGTGTCGGGTTAGGGTTTGGTTTAGGTTTAGGGTTAGGGTTAGTGTTAGGGTTTGGGTTTGGGTTTCGTTTAGGTTTAGGGTAAGATTTAGGATTAGGGTTCGAGTTAGGATTAGGGTTTGGGTTTGGTTTAGGGTTAGAGTTAGGGTTAGGGTTTGGGTTAGGATTAGGGTTTGGTTTTGGGTTAGGGTTACGGTTATGGTTATGGTTAGGGTTAGGGTTTGGGTTAGGATTAGGGTTAGGATTAGGGTTTGGGTTAGGGTTACGGTTAGGGTTATGGTTAGGATTTAAGTTTGGGTTAGGTTTTGGTTTTGAGTTAGGATTAGGGTTAGGGGTAGGTTTAGGGTTAGGCATCAGGGGTTAGGGTTAGGGTTAGGGTTTGGGTTAGGCTTAGGATTAGGGGCAGGGTTAGGGTTTCCGTTAGAGTTAGTGTTAGGGTTAGGGTTTGGGTTAGGATTAGGGTTAGGGTTAGGGTTTGGTTTAGGATTAGGTTTAGGGTTCGGTTTTGGGTTAGGGTTAGGGTTAAGTACAGGGTTAGGGTTAGGGTTAGGGTTAGGGTTAGGTTTAGGGTTAGAGTTTGGGTTAGGGCTAGGGTTAGGGTTAGGGATAGCGTTAGGGTTAGGGTAAAGGTTAGGGATAGGGTTAGGGTTAGGGTTTGGGTTTTGGTTTGGGTTAGATTTAGGGTGACGGTTAGGGTTATTGTTAGGATTAAGTTATGGGTTTAGGTTATGGTTACGGTTTGGGTTAGGGTTAGGTTTAGGGTTTGGGTTAGGTTTGGTTTTGGGTTAGTTTTAGTGATAGGGTTAAAGTTAGGGTTCGGGTTCGGGTTTGGGTTAGGGTTAGGGTTCGGGTGAGGGTGAGGGTTTGGGTTAGGATTTGGGTTAGGGTTACAGTTAGTGTTAGGGTTAGGGTTAGGTTTAGGGGTAGGGGTAGTGTTTGGGTTAGGGCTATGGTTAGTTTTAGGTTTAGGGTTTGCATTAGGGTTAGGGATAGGGTTAGAATGAGGGTTAGGTTTAGTTGTTAGGGTTAGGGATAGGGTTATTGTTAGCTTTAGGATTAGGGTTAGGTTTAGGGTTAGGGTTAGGGTTAGGGTTTGGGTTAGGGTAAGGTTTTGGGTTAGCATGATGGTTAGGTTTAGGGTTAGTGTTAGATTTTGTGTTAGGGTTAGGGTTAGGGTTAGGGTTTGGATATGTATTAGTGTTAGGGTTTGGTTTAGGGTTATAGTTACCGTTAGGGTTAGTGTTTGGGTTAGGGTTAGGGTTAGGGTTAGAATGAGGGTTAGGGTTAGGGATAGGGTTATTGTTAGCTTTATGATGAGGCTTAGGTTTAGGGTTCGGGTAAGGGTTAGGGTTTTGGTTAGGTTTAGGGTTAGGGTTGGGGTTAGGGTTTGGGTTAGAGTTAGTGTTAGGGTCAGGGTCAGGGTGAGGATTTGGGTTAGGGTTAGGTTTATGGTTTGGGTTTGGATTAGGGTTAGGTTTTGGGTTAGGGTTAGGGTTAGAGTTAGGGTTCGGGTTACAGTTAGGGTTTGGGTTAGATTTAGGGTCAGTGTTAGGATTAGGGTTAGGGTTTGGGTTTTAATTAGGGTTAGGGTAAGGGTTAGTGTTTAGGTTAGGGTTAGGGTTAGGGTCAGCGTTAGGCTTAGGCGTTAGGTTTAGTTCTGAATTAGGGTTAGGTTTAGATTTAGGGTTAGGGTTAGGAGTTAGGGTTAGGGCTAGGGTTAGCATAGGGTTTAGAGTTAGGATTAAGTTTAGGGTTAAGGTTACGGTTAGGCTTCGGGTTTGTGTTAGGGTTAGGGTTAAGGTTTGGGTTTGTGTTTGTGTTAGGGTTAAGGATAGTGTTAGGGTTAGGGTTAGAGTTTGGGTTAGGGTGAGGGTTAGGGTTAGGGTTAGTGTTAGGTTTTGGTTTAGGGTTCGGGTTTGGGAAAGGTTTAGGGTTAGCGTTAGTGTTAGGATTAGGGTTAGGGTTAGGGATAGGGTTAGGTTTAGGGTTAGGGTTTGGGTAAGTGTTAGGTTTAGAGATAGAGTTAGGTTTAGGGTTAGGGTTTGGGTTAGGGTTAGGGTTAGGGTTTCGTTTTGGGTTTGGGTTAGGGTTAGGGTTAGGTTTCGGGTTAGTGTTAGGATTAGGGTTTCGCTTTAGGTTAGGTTTAGGGTTAGGTTTAGTGTTTCGGTAAGTGTTAGGTTTAGGGTTAGGGTTTGGTTTAGGGATAGGGTTAGTGTTAGGGTTAGTGTTTGGATTAGGGTTAGGGATAGGTTTAGGGTTAGGGTTAAGGTTAGGGGTGAGGGTTAGGGCTAGGGCAAGGGTTAGGTTTACGGTTAGTTTTAGGTTTAGGGTTAGGGTTAGGGTTAGGGTTAGGGCTACGGTTTGAGTTTGGTTTTGGGTTAGGATTAGCGATAGGGTTAGGGTTAGGGTTCGGGTTTGGTATAGGGTTAGAGTTAGGGTTTGGGTAAGTGTTAGGGTTAGGGATGGGGTTAGGTTTTGGGTTAGGGTTAGGGTTAAGTTTTGGGTAAGGGTTAGGGTTAGGGTTAGGGTTTGGTTTACGGATAGGTTTAGGGAAAGGGATAGGGTTAGTGTTAAGGTTTGGATTAGGGTTAGAGTTAGGGTTTGGCTTTGGTTTTGGGTTAGGGTTAGGGTTAGGGTTAGGGTTAGGGTTTGGGTTAGGGTTACGGTTAGGGTTAGGGTTAGGTTTACGATTTGGGTTAGGGTTATGATTAGGGTTTGGGTTTTGGTTAGGGTTAGGGCTAGGGTTAGTGTTTGGATTAGGATTAGGGTTAGGTTTAGGTGTAGGGTTACGGTTTGGTATAGTTTTAGGGTTTGGGTTAGTGTTAGGGTTTGGGTTTGGGTTTGGTTTAGGTTTAGGGTTAGGGTTAGGGTTAGGGTTAGGGTTAGGGTTAGGGTTACGATTAGGGTTAGGGTTAGGTTTAGGTTTAGGGTTAGTGTTAGGATTAGGGTTTGGGTTTGGGTTAGAGTTAGGATTAGGTTTAGGGTTATGGTTACGGTTAGGGTTAGGGTTAGGATTTGGGTTAGGCTTGGATTAGGGTTTGGGTTAATGTTTGGGTTTTGGTTAGGGTTAGGGCTAAGGTTCAGGTTTGGTTTCGGTTATGGTTAGGGTTAGGGTTAGGATTTGGATTAGGGTTAGGGTTAGGGTTAGGTGTAGGGTTAGGGTTTGGGTTAGGTTTAGGGTTAGGTTTAGTGTTAGGGTTTGGATTTGCTTTTGGTTTAGGTTTAGGTTTAGGGTTAGGAGTAGGTTTCGGGTTAGGATTAGGGTTTGGTTTTGGGTTCGGGTTAGGGTCATGGTTAGGGTTTGTGTTACGATTAGGGATAGGGTTTGGGTTAGGTTACTGTCAGTGTTACGGTTAGGATTTAGGTTTGGGTTAGGGTTTGGTTTTGAGTTAGGGTTAGGGTTGGGGTTAGGTTTGGGGTGAGGCACGAGGGGTTAGGGTTGGGCTTAAGGGAAGGGTGTGGGTTAGGGTTAGGATTAGGGGCAGTGTTAGTATTTGGGTTAGAGTTAGGGTTAGGGTTATGGTTTGGGTTAGGGTTAGGGTTAGGTTTAGGGTTTGGGTTAGGGTTAATGTTAGGTTTAGTGGATAGGGTTAGGGTTAGGGTTTGGGTTAGGGTTAGAGTTAGGGTTAGGCTTAGGGTTTGGGTTAGGATTAGGTTTAGGGTCAGGGTTTGGGTTAGGGTTAGGTTTAGCGTTAGGGTTTGGGTTAGGGCTAGGGTTAGGGTTAGGGTTAGGGATAGTGTTAGGGTTAGGGTAAGTGTTAGGGATATGGTTAGTGTTAGGCTTTGGGTTTTGGTTTGTGTTAGGGTTAGGGTTACGGTTAGGGTTATTGTTAGGATTAAGGTATGGGTTTAGGTTATGGTTTCGGTTTGGGTTAGGGTTAGGTTTAGTGTTTGGGTTAGGTTTGGTTTTGGGTTAGGTTTAGCGATAGGGCTAAAGTTAGGGTTCGGGATCGGGTTTGGGTTAGGGTTAGGGTTAGGGTGAGGGTGAGGGTTTGGGTAAGTGTTAGGGTTAGGGATAGGGTTAGGTTTAGTTTTCGGGTTTGGGTTAGTGTTAGGGTTAGTCCTAGGGTTTGGGTTTGGATTTGGATTAGAGTTAGGGTTAGGGTTAGCGTTAGTGTTTGGTTTAGGGTTAGGGTTAGGGTTAGCCTTAGGGTTATGATTAGAATTTGGGTTTGGGTTAGGGTTAGGGTTAGGGGTAGGTTTAGGGTTTGGGTTAGGATTTGGGTTAGGGTTACGGTTAGGGTTAGGCTTAGGGTTAGGTTTAGGGGTAGGGGTAGGTTTAGGGTTAGGGTTTGGGTAAGTGTTAGTTTTAGGGATAGAGTTAGGTTTAGGGTTAGGGTTTGGGTTAGGGTTAGGGCTAGGGTTTCGGTTTGGGTTTGGGTTAATGTTAGGGGTAGGATTAGGGTTAGTATTAGGGTTAGGGTTTCGCTTTAGGTTAGGTTTAGGGTTAGGTTTAGTATTTCGGTAAGTGTTAGGTTTAGGGTTAGGGTTTGGTTTAGGGAAAGGGTTAGTGTTAGGGTTAGTGTTTGGATTAGGGTTAGGGATATGTTTAGGGTTAGGGTTAAGGTTAGGGGTGAGGGTTCAGGCTAGCGTAAGGGTTAGGTTTACGGTTAGGTTTAGGTTTAGGGTTATGGTTAGGCTTAGAGTTTGGGTTAGGTTTAGGGTTAGGGTTAGGGTTAGGGTTTGAGTTTGGTTTTGGGATTGGATTAGCGATAGGGTTAGGGTTAGGGTTCGGGTTTGGTATAGGGTTAGGATTAGGGTTAGGGTTAGGGTTTGGGTAAGTGTTAGGGTTAGGGATAGGGTTAGGTTTTGGGTTAGGGTTAGGGTTAAGGTTTGGGTAAGGGTTAGGGTTATGGTTAGTGTTTGGTTTACGGATAGGTTTAGGGATAGGGATAGGGTTAGTGTTAAGGTTTGGATTAGGGTTAGAGTTAGGGTTTGGCTTTTGTTTTGGGTTAGGGTTTGGGTTAGGGTTAGGGTTTGTGTTAGGGTTACGGTTAGGGTTAGGGTTAGGTTTAGGATTTGGGTTAGGGTTATGATTAGGGTTTGTGTTTTGGTTAGGGTTAGGGCTAGGGTTCGGGTTTGATTTGGGTTAGGGTTAGGGTTTGGATTAGGGTTAGGGTTAGGGTTAGGTGTCGGGTTAGGGTTTGGTTTAGGTTTAGGGTTAGGGTTAGTGTTAGGGTTTGGGTTTGGGTTTCGTTTAGGTTTAGGGTAAGATTTAGGATTAGGGTTCGAGTTAGGATTAGGGTTTGGGTTTGGTTTAGGGTTAGAGTTAGGGTTAGGGTTTGGGTTAGGATTAGGGTTTGGTTTTGGGTTAGGGTTACGGTTATGGTTATGGTTAGGGTTAGGGTTTGGGTTAGGATTAGGGTTAGGATTAGGGTTTGGGTTAGGGTTACGGTTAGGGTTATGGTTAGGATTTAAGTTTGGGTTAGGTTTTGGTTTTGAGTTAGGATTAGGGTTAGGGTTAGGTTTAGGGTTAGGCATCAGGGGTTAGGGTTAGGGTTAGGGTTTGGGTTAGGCTTAGGATTAGGGGCAGGGTTAGGGTTTCCGTTAGAGTTAGTGTTAGGGTTAGGGTTTGGGTTAGGATTAGGGTTAGGGTTAGGGTTTGGTTTAGGATTAGGTTTAGGGTTCGGTTTTGGGTTAGGGTTAGGGTTAAGTACAGGGTTAGGGTTAGGGTTAGGGTTAGGGTTAGGTTTAGGGTTAGAGTTTGGGTTAGGGCTAGGGTTAGGGTTAGGGATAGCGTTAGGGTTAGGGTAAAGGTTAGGGATAGGGTTAGGGTTAGGGTTTGGGTTTTGGTTTGGGTTAGAGTTAGGGTGACGGTTAGGGTTATTGTTAGGATTAAGTTATGGGTTTAGGTTATGGTTACGGTTTGGGTTAGGGTTAGGTTTAGGGTTTGGGTTAGGTTTGGTTTTGGGTTAGTTTTAGTGATAGGGTTAAAGTTAGGGTTCGGGTTCGGGTTTGGGTTAGGGTTAGGGTTCGGGTGAGGGTGAGGGTTTGGGTTAGGATTTGGGTTAGGGTTACAGTTAGTGTTAGGGTTAGGGTTAGGTTTAGGGGTAGGGGTAGTGTTTGGGTTAGGGCTATGGTTAGTTTTAGGTTTAGGGTTTGCATTAGGGTTAGGGATAGGGTTAGAATGAGGGTTAGGTTTAGTTGTTAGGGTTAGGGATAGGGTTATTGTTAGCTTTAGGATTAGGGTTAGGTTTAGGGTTAGGGTTAGGGTTAGGGTTTGGGTTAGGGTAAGGTTTTGGGTTAGCATGATGGTTAGGTTTAGGGTTAGTGTTAGATTTTGTGTTAGGGTTAGGGTTAGGGTTTGGATATGTATTAGTGTTAGGGTTTGGTTTAGGGTTATAGTTACCGTTAGGGTTAGTGTTAGGGATAGGGATAGGATTAGGGTTAGAATGAGGGTTAGGGTTAGGGATAGGGTTATTGTTAGCTTTATGATGAGGCTTAGGTTTAGGGTTCGGGTAAGGGTTAGGGTTTGGGTTAGGTTTAGGGTTAGGGTTGGGGTTAAGGTTTGGGTTAGAGTTAGTGTTAGGGTCAGGGTCAGGGTGAGGATTTGGGTTAGGGTTAGGTTTATGGTTTGGGTTTGTATTAGGGTTAGGTTTTGGGTTAGGGTTAGGGTTAGAGTTAGGGTTCGGGTTACAGTTAGGGTTTGGGTTAGATTTAGGGTCAGTGTTAGGATTAGGGTTAGGGTTTGGGTTTTAATTAGGGTTAGGGTAAGGGTTAGTGTTTAGGTTAGGGTTAGGGTTAGGGTTAGGTTTAGGGTTAGGGTTAGGGTTAGGGTTAGGGTTAGTGTTAGGGTTTGCGTTTGGTTTTGGTTTAGGTTTAGGTTTAGGGCTAGGATTACGGTTCGGGTTAGGATTAGTGTTTGGGTTTGAATTAGAGGTAGGTTTAGGGTTAGGGTTTTGGTTAGGGTTAGGGTTTGGGTTTGGGTTAGGTTTAGGGTTATGGTTAGGGTTAGGGTTAGGGTTTGGGTTAGGATTAAGGTTAGGGTTAGGGTTAGGTTTTCGGTTAGGGTTATGGTTAGAATTATAGTTAGGATTTAGGTTTGGGTTAGGGTTTGGTTTTGAGTTAGGTTTAGGGTTAGGGTTAGGGTTAGGGTTAGGGTTAGGGTTTTGCTTAGGGTTAGGATTAGGGGCAGGGTTCAGGTTTGGGTTAGAGGTAGGGTTAGGGTTAGGGTTTGGGTTAGGGTTAGGGTTAGGTTTAGGGTTTGAGTTAGGGTTAATGTTAGGTTTAGGTATTAGGGTTAGGGTTAGGATTCGGGTTTGGTTAGGGTTAGGGTTAGGGTTAGGATTTGGGTTAGGATTAGGTTTAGGGTTCAGGTTTGGGTTAGGGTGAGGTTTAGTGTCAGGGTTTGGGTTAGGGTTAGGTTTAGGGTTAGGGTTTGGGTTAGAGTTAGTGTTAGGATTAGGGTTTCTGTTTGGGTTAGGGTTAGGTTTAGGGTTAGGGTTAGGGGTTAGATTTAGGGCTAGGTCTATGGTTAGGGTTAGGTCTAGGGTTACGGTTAGGGTTAGGGTTAGGTTTAGGGTTAGGCATCAGGGGTTAGGGTTAGGGTTAGGGTTTGGGTTAGAGTTAGGATTAGGGGCAGGGTTAGTATTTGGTATAGAGTTAGGATTAGTGTTAGGGTTAGTGTTTGGATTAGGGTTAGGGATAGGTTTAGGGTTAGGGTTAGGGTTAGGGGTTAGGGTTAGGGCTAGGGTATGAGTTAGGTTTACGGTTAGGGTTAGGTTTAGGGTTAGGGTTAGGCTTAGGGTTTGGGTTAGCATTAGGGTTAGGGTTAGGGTTAGGGTTTGAGTTTGGTTTTGGGTTAGGTTTAGCGATAGTGTTAGGGTTATGGTTCGGGTTTGGGTTAGGGTTAGGGTTAGGGTTAGGGTTAGGATTTGGGTTAGGGTTAGGATTAGGGTTTGGATTAGGGTTTAGATTATGGTTTGGGTTAGGTTTAGGGTTAGGGTTTGGGTTTGGGTTTCGGTTAGGGTTAGGGTTAGGATTAGGGTTAGTGTTAGGATTAGGGTTTCGCTTTAGGTTAGGTTTAGGGTTAGGGTTAGTGTTAGGGTTAGTGTTTGGATTAGGGTTAGGGAGAGGTTTAGGGTTAGGGTTAGGGTTAGGTTTTGGGTTTGGGTTTGTGTTAGCGTTAGGGATAGTGTTAGGGTTAGGGTTAGGGCTAGGGTTAGGGTTAGGGCTAGGGTTAGGGTTAGGGATAGCGTTAAGTTTAGGGTTAGGGTTAGGGATAGCGTTAGGGTTACGGTAAGGGTTACGGATAGGGTTAGGGTTAGGGTTTGGGTTTGGTTTGGGGTTAGGTTTAGGGTTACGTTTAGGGTTAGTGTTAGGATTAGGGTATTGGTTTAGGTTATGGTTAAGGTTTGGGTTAGGGTTAGGGTTAGGGTTAGGTTTGTGTTTGGGTTAGGGTTAGGGTGAGGGTTAGGGTTAGGGTTAGGTTTTGTGTTTGGTTTTGGGTTAGGTTTACCTATAGGGTTAGGGATAGGGTTCGGGTTCGGGTTTTGGGTAAGATTAGGGTTAGGCTGAGGGTGAGGGTTTGGGTTTGGAATAGAGTTAGTTTTAGGGTTAGGGTTAGTGTTTGGTTTAGGGTTAGCATTAGGGTTAGGGTTTGGGGTCAGCGGTTAGTGCTATGGTTAGCGTTTGGTTTAGGGTTAGGTTTAAGGTTAGGGTTTCGTTTAGGGTTAGGGTTAAGGTTGTGGTAAGGGTTAGGGTTAGGGTTAGGGTTTGGTTTAGGGATAGGTTTAGGGATAGGGTTAGGGTTAGTGTTAAGGTTTGGATTAGGGCTAGAGTTAAGGTGTGGCTTTGGTTTTTGGGTTAGGGTTAATGTTAGGGTTAGTGTTAGGATTAGGGTTTGGGTTTGGGTTAGGGTTAGGGTTAGGGTTAGGGTTAGGGTTTGGGTTAGGGTTACCGTTAGGGTTAGGGTTAGGGTTAGGATTTGAGTTAGGGTTAGGATTAGGGTTTGGGTTTTGGTTAGGGTTAGGGCTATGGTTCGGGTTTGGTTTGGGTTAGGGTTAGGGTTAGGGTTAGGGTTTGGATTAGGGTTAGGGTTAGGGTTAGGTGTAGGGTTAGGGTTTGGTTAGGTTTAGGGTTAGGGTTAGTGTTAGGGTTTTCATTTGGTTTTGGTTTAGGTTTAGGGTGAGCGCTAGGATTACGGTTCGGGTTAGGATTAGTGTTTGGGTTTGAATTAGAAGTAGGGTTAGGGTTAGGGTTTTGGTTAGGGTTAGGGTTTGGGTTTGGGTTAGGATTAAGGTTAGGGTTAGGGTTAGGTTTTCGGTTAGGATTATGGTTAGGATTATAGTTAGGATTTAGGTTTGGGTTGGGATTTGGTTTTGAGTTAGGTTTAGGGTTAGGGTTAGGGTTAGGGTTAGGGTTAGCATTTCGCTTAGGGTTAGGATTAGGGGCAGGGTTCAGGTTTGGGTTAGAGTTAGGGTTAGGGTTAGGGTTTGGGTTAGTGTTAGGGTTAGGTTTAGGGTTTGAGTTAGGGTTAATGTTAGGTTTAGGTGTTAGGGTTAGGGTTAGGGTTCGGGTTTGGGTTAGGGTTAGGGTTAGGGTTAGGGTTTGGGTTAGGATTAGGTTAGGGTTAGGGTTATGGTTAGGGTTAGGTTTTGAGTTTGGTTTAGGGTTAGGTTTAGCGATAGGGTTAGGGTTATGGTTCGGGTTTGGGTTAGGGTTAGGGTTAGGGTTAGGTTTAGGATTTCGGGTAGGGTTAGGATTAGGGTTTGGATTAGGGTTTGGATTTTGGTTTGGGTTAGGGTTAGGGTTAGGGTTAGGGTTTGGATTAGGGTTAGCGTTAGGGTTAGGTGTAGGGTTAGTTTTTGGGTTAGGTTTAGGGTTAGGGTTAGTGTTAGGGTTTGGGTTTGGGTTTGGTTTAGGTTTAAGGTTAGGGTTAGGATTAGGGTTCGGGTTAGGATTAGGGTTTGGGTTTAGGGTTAGGGTTAGAGTTAGGGTTAGGGTTTGGGTTAGGGTTACGGTTTGGTTTTGGGTTAGGGTTATTGTTATGGTTAGGGTTAGGGTTTAGGTTAGTGTTAGGGTTATTATTTGGTTTAGGTTTAGGGATAGGGTTAGTGTTAGGGTTAGGGTAGGCTTTTGCCTTAGGGTTAGGGTTAGGGTTATTGTTAGGGTTAGGGTTAGGTTTTGGTTTGGATTATAATTAGGGTTAGGGTTAGGGTTAGGGTTAGGGTTAGTGTTAACGTTGGGGTTATGATTAGAGTTTGGGTTTCTGTTAGGGTTAGGGTTAGGGATAGGTTTAGGGTTTTGGGTCACGGTTTGGATTAGGGTTACAGATAGGGTTAGGGTTAGGGTCAGGGTTAAGGTTAGGTTTTGGTTTTGGTTATAATTAGGGTTAGGGTTAGGGTTAGGGTTAGGATTAGGGTTAGCGTTGGGGTTATGATTAGAGTTTGGGTTTGTGTTAGGGTTAGGTTTAGGGTTAGGTTTTGAGTTTGCTTTTGGGTTAGTTTTAGCGATAGGGTTAGGGTTAGGGTTCGGTTTTGGGTTAGGGTTAGGGTTATTGTTAGGTTTCGGGTTTGGGTAATGTTAGGGTTAGGGATAGGTCTACGTTTAGTGTTCGGGTTTCTGTTAGGGTTAGGGTTAG
>JAJHUQ010000039.1:437500-462500 GCA_035773235.1 Eospalax fontanierii | reverse complement strand
TAGGGTTAGGGTTAGCATTTCGCTTAGGGTTAGGATTAGGGGCAGGGTTCAGGTTTGGGTTAGAGTTAGGGTTAGCTTTAGGGTTTGGGTTAGGGTTAGGGTTAGGTTTAGGGTTTGAGTTAGGGTTAATGTTAGGTTTAGGTGTTAGGGTTAGGGTTAGGGTTCGGGTTTGGGTTAGGGTTAGGGTTAGGGTTAGGGTTTGGGTTAGGATTAGGTTAGGGTTAGGGTTAGGGTTAGGGTTAGGTTTTGAGTTTGGTTTAGGGTAAGGTTTAGCGATAGGGTTAGGGTTATGGTTCGGGTTTGGGTTAGGGTAAGGGTTAGGGTTAGGTTTAGGATTTGGGGTAGGGTTAGGATTAGGGTTTGGATTAGGGTTTGGATTTTGGTTTGGGTTAGGGTTAGGGTTAGGGTTAGGGTTTGGATTAGGGTTAGCGTTAGGGTTAGGTGTAGGGTTAGTTTTTGGGTTAGGTTTAGGGTTAGGGTTAGTGTTAGGGTTTGGGTTTGGGTTTGGTTTAGGTTTAAGGTTAGGGTTAGGATTAGGGTTCGGGTTAGGATTAGGGTTTGGGTTTAGGGTTAGGGTTAGAGTTAGGGTTAGGGTTTGGGTTAGGGTTACGGTTTGGTTTTGGGTTAGGGTTATTGTTATGGTTAGGGTTAGGGTTTAGGTTAGTGTTAGGGTTATTATTTGGTTTAGGTTTAGGGATAGGGTTAGTGTTAGGGTTAGGGTAAGCTTTTGCCTTAGGGTTAGGGTTAGGGTTATTGTTAGGGTTAGGGTTAGGTTTTGGTTTGGATTATAATTAGGGTTAGGGTTAGGGTTAGTGTTAACGTTGGGGTTATGATTAGAGTTTGGGTTTCTGTTAGGGTTAGGGTTAGGGTTAGGTTTAGGGTTTTGGGTCACGGTTTGGATTAGGGTTACAGATAGGGTTAGGGTTAGGGTCAGGGTTAAGGTTAGGTTTTGGTTTTGGTTATAATTAGGGTTAGGGTTAGGGTTAGGGTTAGCGTTGGGGTTATGATTAGAGTTTGGGTTTGTGTTAGGGTTAGGTTTAGGGTTAGGTTTTGAGTTTGCTTTTGGGTTAGTTTTAGCGATAGGGTTAGGGTTAGGGTTCGGGTTTGGGTTAGGGTTAGGGTTATTGTTAGGTTTCGGGTTTGGGTAATGTTAGGGTTAGGGATAGGTCTACGTTTAGTGTTCGGGATTCTGTTAGGGTTAGGGTTAGGGTTTGGCTTTGGGTTTGGATTAGGGTTAGGGTTAGGATCAGGGTTAGGGTTTGGGTTAGGGTTAGGATTAGGGTTAGGGTTTGGGGTCAGGGTTTAGGTCTAGTGTTAGGGTTAGCGTTTGGGTTAGGGTTAGGATTAGGGTTTGTGTTAAGGTTAGGGTTAAAGTTTGGGTAAGTGTTAGGGTTAGTTTCAGGGTTAGGGTTAGGTTTAGGGTGAGGGTTACGGTTAGGGTTAGGGTTAGGGTTAGTGTTTGGTTTAGGTCTAGAGTTAGGATTAGGGTTAGGGTTAGGGTTAGGGTTAGAGTGAGGGTCAGAGTTAGGGGTAAGGGTTAGGGATAGTGTTATTGTTAGCTTTAGGGTTAGGTTTAGCGTTAGGGTTAGGGTTAGGGTTAGGGTTTGGGTTAGTGTAAGGGTTTGAGTGAGGGTGATGGTTAGGTTTAGGGTTAGTGTTAGATTTTGGGTTAGGGTTAGTGTTAAGGTTACGGTTTGCATAAGGGTTAGTGTTTGGGTTAGGGTTAGGGTTCGGGTTAGGGTTAGGGATTGCGTTAGGGTTAGGTTTAGGGTTAGGATTCGGGTTAGGGTTTGGGTTAGATTTAGTGTTAGGGTCAGAGTCAGGGTGATGGTTTGGGTTAGTGTTAGGTTTATGGTTTGGGTTTGGATTAGGGTTAGGTTTAGGGTTAGGGTTAGGGTTAGGGTTTGGGTTAGTGTAAGGGATTGAGTTAGGGTGATGGTTAGGTTTAGGGTTAGTGTTAGTGTTTGGGTTAGGGTTAGTGTCAAGGTTAGGGTTTGGATAAGGGTTAGTGTTAGGGTTTGGGTTAGGGTTAGGGTTAGTGATAGGGTTAGTGTTTGGGTTAGGGTTAGGGTTAGGTTTAGGGTTCGGGTTACGGTTATGGATTGGGATAGGGTTAAGTTTAGGGTTAGGGTTAAGGTTAGGGTTTGGGTTAGATTTAGTGTTAGGGTCAGAGTCAGGGTGAGGGTTTGGGTTAGGGTTAGGTTTATGGTTTGGTTTTGGGTTAGGGTTAGGTTTAGGGTTAGGGTTAGTGTTAGAGTTAGGCTTAGGGTTACGGTTAGGGTTTCGGTTAGATTTAGGGTTAGGGTTAGGATTAACGTTAGGGTTTGTGTTTTAGTTAGGGTTAGGGTAAGGGTTAGTGTTTGGGTTAGGGTTAGGGTTAGGGTTAGCGTTAGGGTTAATCGTTAGGATTAGGGCTGAATTAGGGTTAGGTTTAGTGTTAGGGTTAGATTTAGGGTTAGGATTAAGGGTTAGGGTTAGGGCTAGGGTTAGCGTAGAATTTAGGTTTAGGGTTAGGTTTAGGGTTGGGGTTAGGGTTCGGGTTTGTGTTAGGGTTAGGGTTAGGGTTTGGGTTTGGGACTGTGTTAGGGTTAGGGATAGTGTTAGGGTTAGGTTTAGGGTTTGGGTTAGGGTGAGGGTTAGGGTTAGGGTTAGCCTTAGGATTTGCTTTAGGGTTAGGGTTACAGTTAGGGTTTGGGTAAGGGTTAGGGGTAGCGTTAGGGTTAGGGTTAGGGTTAAGGATAGGGTTAGGTTTAGGGTTAGGGTTTGGGTAAGTGTTAGGTTTAGAGATAGAGTTAGGTGTAGGGTTAGGGTTTGGGTTAGGGTTAGGGTTAGTGTTTGGGTTTGGGTTTGGGTTAGGGTTAGGATTAGGGTTAGAATTAGGGTCAGGGTTAGGGTTAGGATTTGGATTAGGGTTAGAATTAGGGTTTGGGTTTGGATTAGGGTTAGGGTTAGGGTTAGGGTTAGGGTTAGGTGTAGGGTTAGGGTTAGTGTTAAGGTTTGGGTTTGGGTTTGGTTAAGGTTTAGGGTTAGGGATAGGATTAGGGTGCGGGTTAGTATTAGGGTTTGAGTATGGGTTAGGGTTAGAGTTAGGTTAGGGTTTGGGTTAGGGTTAGAGTTTGGGTTTGGGTTAGGGTTAGGGTTATGGTTAGGGTTAGGGTTAGGGTTTGGGTTAGAATTAGGGTTTGGGGTTAGGGTTTGGGTTAGGGTTACAGACAGGGTTACGGTTAGGAATTAGGTTTGGGTTAGGGTTTGGTTTTGAGTTAAGGTTAGGGTTAGGGTTCGGTTTAGTGTTCGGCATCACGGGTTAGGGTTAGCGTTAGGGTTAGTGTTTGTGTTAGCGTTAGGATTAGGGGCAGGGTTAGGGTTTGGCTTACAGTTAGGGTTAGGCTTAGGGTTTGGGTTAGGGTTAGTGTTAGGTTTAGAGTTTGGGTTACATTTAGGGTTAAGTTTTGGGTTAGGGCTAGGGTTAGGGTTAGGGATAGCGTTAGGGTTAGGGTAAGGGTTAGGGATAGGGTTAGGGTTAGGGTTTGGGTTTGGTTTGGGGTTAGGTTTAGGGTTATGGTTAGGGTTAGTGTTAGGATTAGGGTATTGTTGTAGGTTATGGTTATGGTTAGGGTTAGCGTTAGGGTTTGGGTTAGGTTTAGGGTTAGGGTTTCGGTTTGGGTTTGGGTTAGGGTTAGGGTTAGGGTTAGGATTAGGGTTAGTGTTAGGATTAGGGTTTCGCTTTAGGTTAGGTTTAGGGTTAGGGTTAGTGTTTTGGTAAGTGTTAGGTTTAGGGTTAGTGTTTGTTTTAGGGTTAGGGTTAGTGTTAGGGTTAGTGTTTGGATTAGGGTTAGGGAGAGGTTTAGGGTTATGGTTAGGGTTAGGGTTTGGGTTTTGGTTTGTGTTAGGGTTTGGGATAGTGTTAGGGTTAGGGTTAGGGCTAGGGTAGGGTTAGTGATAGCGTTAAGTTTAGGGTTAGGGTTAGGGATAGGGTTAGGGTTAGGGTTTGGGTTAGGGCTAGGGTTAGGGTTAGGGTTAGGTTTAGGGTTTGGGTTATAATTAGGTTTTGGGGTTAGGGTTTGGGTTAGGGTTACAGTCAGGGTTACGGTTAGGAATTAGGTTTGGGTTAGGGTTTGGTTTTGAGTTAAGGTTAGGGTTAGGGTTCGGTTTAGTGTTCGGCATCACGGGTTAGGGTTAGCGTTAGGGTTAGTGTTTGGGTTAGGGTTAGGATTAGGGGCAGGGTTAGGGTTTGGCTTACAGTTAGGGTTAGGCTTAGGGTTTGGGTTAGGTTTAGGGTTAGGTTTAGAGTTTGGGTTAAGGTTAGGTTTAGGGTTAAGTTTTGGGTTAGGGCTAGGGTTAGGGTTAGGGATAGCGTTAGGGTTAGGGTAAGGGTTAGGGATAGGGTTAGGGTTAGGGTTTGGGTTTGGTTTGGGGTTAGGTTTAGGGTTATGGTTAGGGTTAGTGTTAGGATTAGGGTATTGTTTTAGGTTATGGTTATGGTTAGGGTTAGGGTTAGGGTTAGGGTTAGGGATAGCGTTAAGTTTAGGGTTAGGGTTAGGGATAGGGTTAGAATTAGGGTTTGGGGTTAGGGTTTGGGTTAGGGTTACAGTCAGGGTTACTGTTAGGAATTAGGTTTGGGTTAGGGTTTGGTTTTGAGTTAAGGTTAGGGTTAGGGTTCGGTTTAGTGTTCGGCATCACGGGTTAGGGTTAGGTGTTAGGGTTAGTGTTTGGGTTAGGGTTAGGATTAGGGGCAGGGTTAGGGTTTGGCTTACAGTTAGGGTTAGGGCTAGGGTTAGGGTTAGGGATAGCGTTAAGTTTAGGGTTAGGGTTAGGGAAAGGGTTAGGGTTAGGGTTTGGGTTAGGGCTAGGGTTAGGGTTAGGGTTATGGATAGCGTTAGGGTTATGGTAAGGGTTAGGGATAGGGTTAGGGTTAGAATTGGGTTTGGTTTGGGGTTAGGTTTAGGGTTACGTTTAGGGTTAGTGTTAGGATTAGGGTATTGGTTTAGGTTATGGTTAGGGTTTGGGTTAGGGTTAGGGTTAGGGTGAGGGTTAGGGTTAGGGTTAGGTTTTTTGTTTGGTTTTGGGTTAGGTTTACCTATAGGGTTAGGGTTAGGGTTCGGGTTAGGGTTAGGGTTAGGGTTAGGGTTAGGGTTAGGTTTGTGTTTGGGTTAGGGTTAGGGTGAGGGTTAGGGTTAGCGTTATGTTTTGTGTTTGGTTTTGGGTTAGGTTTACCTATAGGGTTAGGGTTAGGGTTCGGGTTCGGGTTTGGGGTAAGGTTAGGGTTAGGGTGAGGGTGAGGGTTTGGGTTTGGAGTAGAGTTAGGTTTAGGGTTAGGGTTAGTGTTTGGTTTAGCGTTAGCATTAGGGTTAGGGTTTGGGGTCAGCGGTTAGTGCTATGGTTAGTGTTTGGGTTAGGGTTAGGGTTAAGGTTAGGGTTTGGTTTAGGGTTAGGGTGAAGGTTGGGGTAAGGGTTAGGGTTAGGGTTAGGGTTTGATTTAGGGATAGGTTTAGGGATAGGGTTAGGGTTAGTGTTAAGGTTTGGATTAGGGCTAGAGTTAAGGTTTGGCTTTGGTTTTGGGTTAGAGTTAGGGTTATGGTTAGGGTTAGTGTTAGGATTAGGGTTTGGGTTTGGGTTAGGGTTAGGATTAGGGTTAGGGTTTGGGTTAGGGTTACAATTAGGGTTAGGGTTAGGGTTAGGATTTGGGTTAGGGTTAGGATTAGGGTTTGGGTTTTGGTTAGGGTTAGAGCTATGATTCGGGTTTGGTTTGGGTTAGGTTTAGGGTTAGGGTTAGGGTTTGGATTAGGTTTAGGGTTAGGGGTAGGTGTAGGGTTAGGGTTTGGGTTAGGTTTAGGGTTAGGGTTATTGTTAGGGTTTGCGTTTGGTTTTGGTTTAGGGTTAGGGCTAGGATTACGTTTCGTGTTAGGATTAGTGTTTGGGTTTGAATTAGAGGTAGGGTTAGGGTTAGGTTTTCGGTTAGGGTTATGGTTAGAAATATAGTTAGGATTTAGGTTTGGGTTAGGGTTTGGTTTTGAGTTAGGTTTAGGGTTAGGGTTAGGGTTAGGGTTAGGGTTAAGTTTTGGGTTAGGGCTAGGGTTAGGGTTAGGGATAGCATTAGGGTTAGGGTAAGGGTTAGGGATAGGGTTAGGGTTAGGGTTTGGGTTTGGTTTGGGGTTAGGTTTAGGGTTATGGTTAGGGTTAGTGTTAGGATTAGGGTATTGTTTTAGGTTATGGTTATGGTTAGGGTTAGGGTTCGGGTTAGGGTTAGGGTTAGGTTTAGGGTTTGAATTAGCTTTAGCGTTAGGGTTAGGTGTACGGTTAGGGTTTGGGTTAGGTTTAGGGTTAGGGTTTCGGTTTGGATTTGGGTTAGGGTTAGGGTTAGGATTAGGGTTAGTGTTAGGATTAGGGTTTCGCTTTAGGTTAGGTTTAGGGTTAGGGTTAGTGTTTTGGTAAGTGTTAGGTTTAGGGTTAGGGTTTGGTTTAGGGTTAGGGTTAGTGTTAGGGTTAGTGTTTGGATTAGGGTTAGGGAGAGGTTTAGGGTTATGGTTAGGGTTAGGGTTTGGGTTTGTGTTTGTGTTAGGGTTTGGGATAGTGTTAGGGTTAGGGTTAGGGCTATGGTAGGGTTAGGGATAGCGTTAAGTTTAGGGTTAGGGTTAGGGATAGGGTTAGGGTTAGGGTTTGGGTTAGGGCTAGGGTTAGGGTTTGGGTTAGGGTTAGGGATTGGGTTAGAATTAGGGTTTGGGGTTAGGGTGAGGGTAAGGGTCACAGACAGGGTTCCGGATAGGAATTAGTATTCGGTTACGGTTTGGTTTTGAGTTAAGGTTAGGGTTAGGGTTCGGTTTAGTGTTCGGCATCACGGGTTAGGGTTAGCGTTAGGGTTAGTGTTTGGGTTAGGGTTAGGATTAGGGTTAGGATTAGGGGCAGGGTTAGGGTTTGGCTTACAGTTAGGGTTAGGCTTAGGGTTTGGGTTAGGTTTAGGGTTAGGTTTAGAGTTTGGGTTAAGGTTAGGTTTAGGGTTAAGTTTTCGGTTAGGGCTAGGGTTAGGGTTAGGGATAGCCTTAGGGTTAGGGTAAGGGTTAGGGATAGGGTTAGGGTTAGGTTTTGGGTTTGGTTTGGGGTTAGGTTTAGGGTTATGGTTAGGGTTAGTGTTAGGATTAGGGTATTGTTTTAGGTTATGGTTATGGTTAGGGTTAGGGTTAGGGTTAGGGTTCGGGTTCGGGTTTGGGGTAAGGTTAGGGTTAGGGTGAGGGTGAGGGTTTGGGTTTGGAGTAGAGTTAGGTTTAGGGTTAGGGTTAGTGTTTGGTTTAGGGTTAGCATTAGGGTTAGGGTTTGGGGTCAGCGGTTAGTGCTATGGTTAGTGTTTGGGTTAGGGTTAGGGTTAAGGTTAGGGTTTGGTTTAGGGTTAGGGTGAAGGTTGGGGTAAGGGTTAGGGTTAGGGTTAGGGTTTGGTTAGGGATAGGTTTAGGGATAGGGTTAGGGTTAGTGTTAAGGTTTGGATTAGGGCTAGAGTTAAGGTTTGGCTTTGGTTCTGGGTTAGGTTTAGGGTTATGGTTAGGGTTAGTGTTAGGATTAGGGTTTGGGTTTGGGTTAGGGTTAGGATTAGGGTTAGGGTTTGGGTTAGGGTTACAGTTAGGGATAGGGTTAGGGTTAGGATTTGGGTTAGGGTTAGGATATGGGTTTGGGTTTTGGTTGGGGTTAGAGCTATGATTGGGGTTTGGTTTGGGTTAGGGTTAGGGTTAGGGTTTGGATTAGGTTTAGGGTTAGGGTTAGGTGTAGGCTTAGGGTTTGGGTTAGGTTTAGGGTTAGGGTTAGTGTTAGGGTTTGCGTTTGGTTTTGGTTTAGTGTTAGGGCTAGGATTACGTTTCGGGTTAGGATTAGTGTTTGGGTTTGAATTAGAGGTAGGGTTAGTGTTAGGTTTTCGGTTAGGGTTATGGTTAGGAATATAGTTAGGATTTAGGTTTGGGTTAGGGTTTGGTTTTGAGTTAGGTTTAGGGTTAGGGTTATGGTTATGGTTTCGCTTAGGGTTAGGATTAGTTGCAGGGTTCGGGTTTGGGTTAGAGTTAGGATTAGCGTTAGGGTTTGGGTTAGGGTTAGGGTTAGGTTTAGGGTTTGAGTTAGGGTTAATGTTAGGTTTAGGGGTTAGGGTTAGGGTTAATGTTCGGGTTTGGGTTAGGGTTAGGGTTAGGGTTAGGGTTTGGTTTAGGATTAGGTTTAGGGTTCGGGTTTGGGTTAGGGTGAGGGTTAGGGTCAGGGTTTGGGTTAGGGTTAGGTTTAGGGTTAGGGTTTGGGTTAGGGCTAGGGTTAGGGTTAGGGATAGCATTAGGTTTAGGATTAGGGTTAGGGATAGGGTTAGGATTAGGGTTTGTGTGTGGGTTTGGGTTACGTTAAGGGTTATGGTTAGGTTTAGTGTTAGGAGTAGGGTATGGGTTTAGGTTATGGTTACGGTTTAGGTTAGGGTTAGGATTAGGGTTAGGTTTGGGTTTATGTTAGGGTTAGGGTGAGGGTTAGGGTTAGGGTTTGGTTAGGGTTAGGGTTAGGGTTTGGTTTTGGTTAGTGTTAGGGTTAGGTTTAGGGTGAGCGGTAGGGTTAGGGTTTGGGGTTGGGTTAGGTTTTCGGTTAGGGTTATGGTTAGAATTAGGGTTTTAGTTAGGGTTAGGGTTAGGGTTAGTGTTAGTGTTAGGGTTTGGGTTTGGGTTTGGCTTATTTTTAGGGTTAGGGTTAGGATTAGAGTTAGTGTAAGGATTAGGGTTTGTGTTTGGGTTAGGGTTAGGTTTAGGGTTAGGGTTAGGGGTTAGGGTTAGGGCTAGGGCTAGGGTTAGGGTTAGGTTTAGGGTTAGGGTTAGGTTTAGGATTAGGGTTAGGGTTAGATTTAGGGTTAGTGTTAGGATTAGGGGTTGCGTTTAGTTTAGGGTTAGGGTTACGGCTAGGGTTTGGGTAACGATTAGGTTTAGGGTTAGGGTTGGGGTTAAGGTTAGGGTTAGTGTTAGGGTTAGTGTTTGGATTAGGGTTAGGGATAGGTTTAGGGTTATGGTTAGGGTTAGGGGTTAGGGTTAGGGCTAGGGTAAGAGTTAGGTTTACGGTTAGGGTTAGGTTTAGGGTTAGGGTTAGGCTTAGGTTTTGGGTTAGGGTTAGGGTTAGGGTTAGTGTTAGGGTTTGGGTTTGGGTTTGGTTTAGGTTTAAGGTTAGGGTTAGGATTAGGGTTCGGGTTACGATTAGGGTTTGGGTTTGGGTTAGGGTTAGAGTTAGGGTTAGGGTTTGGGTTAGGGTTACGGTTTGGGTTTGGGTTAGGGTTATTGTTATGGTTAGGGTTAGGGTTAGGGTTTGGGTTAGGATTAGGGTTAGGGTTAGGGTTTGGGTTAGGGTTTCGGTCAGGGTTACGGTTAGGATTTAGGTTTGGGTTAGGGTTTGGTTTTGAGTTAGGGTTAGGGTTAGGGTTAGTGTTAGGGTTAGGGTTAGAGTTAGGGCTACGGTTACGGTTAGGGTTTCGGTTAGATTTAGGATTAGCGTTAGGATTAGGGTTAGGGTTTGGGTTTTAGTTAGGGTTAGGGTAAGGGTTAGTGTTTGGGTTAGGATTAGGGTTAGGGTTAGCGTTAGGGTTAGGCGTTAGGTTTAGGGCTGAATTAGGGTTAGGTTTAGTGTTAGGGTTAGGGTTAGGGTTAGGATTAAGGGTTAGGGTTAGGGCTAGGGTTAGCGTAGGGTTTAGGGTTAGGGTTAGGTTTAGGGTTATGGTTAGGGTTCGGGTTTGTGTTAGGGTAAGGGTTAGGGTTTGGGTTTGGGATTGTGTTAGGGTTAGGGATAGTGTTAGGGTTAAGGTTAGGGTTTGGGTTAGGGTGAGGGTTAGGTTTAGGGTTAGTCTTAGATTTTGCTTTAGGGTTAGGGTTAGAGTTAGGGTTTGGGTAAGGGTTAGGGGTAGCGTTAGGGTTAGAGTTAGGGTTAGGGTTAGGGATAGGGTTAGGTTTAGGGTTACGGTTTCGGTAATTGTTAGGTTTAGGGATAGAGTTAGGTTTAGGGTTAGGGTTTGGGTTAGGCTTAGGGTTAGGGTTTGGGTTTGGGTTTGGGTTAGGGTTAGGGTTAGGATTAGGGGTAGGGTTAGGGTTAGGATTTGGGTTAGGGTTAGGATTAGGGTTTGTGTTTGGATTAGGGTTAGGGTTAGGGTTAGGTGTAGGGTTAGGGTTAGGGTTAGGGTTTGGTTTGGGGTTAGGGTTAGGGTTACGGTTAGGTTTAGGGTTCTGGTTAGGGTTAGGGCTTGGGTTTGGGTTTGGAATAGGGTTAGGGTTAGCGTTAGGGTTAGTGTTTGGGTTAGGGTTAGGATTAGGATTAGGGTTTGGGGTCAGGGGTTAGGTCTAGGGTTAGGGTTAGCGTTTGGTTTAGGGTTAGTATTAGGGTTTGGGTTAGGGTTAGGGTTAAGGTTTGGGTAAGGGTTAGGGTTAGTTTTAGGATTAGGGTTAGGGTTAGGGTGAGGGTTAGGGTTAGGGTTTGGGTTAGGGTTCGGGTTAGGGTTAGGATTAGGATTAGGATTAGGGTTAGAGTTAGGATTTGGGTTAGGGTTTGGGTTAGGGTTAGGTTTAGGGTTATAGTGAGGGTTAGGGTTAGGGGTTAGGGTTAGGGATCGGGTTATTGTTAGCTTTAGGGTTAGGGTTAGCGTTAGGGTTAGGGTTAGGGTTTGGGTTAGTGTAAGGTTTTGTGTTAGGGTGATGGTTAGATTTAGGGTTCGTGTTAGATTTTCGGTTAGGGTTAGGATTAGTGTTAGGGTTATTGTTTGGGTTAGTGTTATGGTTAGGTTTAGTGTTCGGGTTAGGGTTAGGGATTGGGTTAAGGTTAGGGTTAGGGTTAGGGTTATGGTTTGGGTTTGGGTTAGAGTTAGTGTTAGGGACAGATTCAGGGTGAGGGTTTGGGATAGGTTTAGGTTTATGGTTTGGGTTTGGGTTAGGGGTAGGTTTAGGGTTAGGGTTAGGGTTAGAGTTAGGGTTAGGGTTACGGTTAGGGGTTCGGTTAGATCTAGGGTTAGGGCTAGGATTAGGGTTAGGGTTAGGGTTAAAGTTAGGGGTAGGGTAAGGGTTAGTGTTTGGGTTAGGGTTAGTGTTAGGGTTAGCGTTAGGGTTAGGCGTTAGGTTTAGGGCTGAATTAGGGTTAGTTTTAGTGTTAGGGTTAGATTTAGGGTTAGGATTAAGGGTTAGGGTTAGGGCTAGGGTTAACGTAGGGTTTAGTGTTAGGGCTAGGTTTAGGGTTAGGGTTAGGTTTCGGGTTTTTTGTTAGGGTTAGGGTTAGGGTTTGGGTTTGGGATTGTGTTAGGGTTAGGGATAGTGTTAGGGTTAGGGTTAGGGTTTGGGTT
The DNA here is from genome assembly GCA_035773235.1 of Eospalax fontanierii. NCBI lineage: Eukaryota > Metazoa > Chordata > Mammalia > Rodentia > Spalacidae > Eospalax > Eospalax fontanierii. The sequence continues at coordinate 451,189 of JAJHUQ010000039.1, read as the reverse complement.
AGGGTGAGGGTTAGGGTTAGGGTTACTGTTAGGTTTTGCTTTAGGGTTAGGGTTAGAGTTAGGATTTGGGTAAGGGTTAGAGGTAGCGTTAGGGTTAGGGTTAGGGTTAGGGTTAGGGATAGGGTTAGGTTTTGCGTTAGGGTTTCGGTAAGTGTTAGGTTTAGGGATAGAGTTAGGTTTAGGGTTAGGGTTTGGCTTAGGCTTAGGGTTAGGGTTTGGGTTTGGGTTTGGGTTAGGGTTACGGTTAGGATTAGGGTTAGGGTTAGGGGTAGGATTTGGGTTAGGGTTAGGATTAGGGTTTAGGTTTGGATTAGGGTTAGGGTTAGGGTTAGGTGTAGGGTTAGGGTTACGGTTAGGGTTACGGTTAGGATTTAATTTTGGGTTAGGGTTTGGTTTTGAGTAGGGTTAGGGTTAAGGTTAGGGTTAGGGTTAGGCATCAGGGGTTAGGGTTAGGGTTAGGGTTTGGGTTAGAGTTAGGATTAGGGGCAGGGTAAGTATTTGGTTTAGAGTTAGGGTTAGGGTTAGGGTTTGGGTTAGGCTTAGGGTAAGGTTTAGGGTTTGTGTTAGGGTTAATGATAGGTTTACTGGTTAGGATTAGGGTTAAGGATCGGGTTAGGGTTAGGGTTAGTGTTAGTGATAGGGTTTGGGTTAGGATTAGGTTTAGGGTTCGGGTTTGTGTTAGGGTTAGGGTTAGCGTCAGGGTTTGAGTTAGGGTTAGGTTTAGGGTTAGGGTTTGGGTTAGGGCTAGGCTTAGGGTTAGGGATAGCGTTAGGGTTAGGGTAAGGGTTAGGGATAGGGTTAGGGTTAGGGTTTGTGTTTTGGTTTGGGTTAGGGTTAGGGTTACGGTTAGGGTTAGTGTTAGGATTAGGGTATGTGTTTAGGTTATGGTTAGGGTTTGGGTTAGGGTTAGGATTAGGGTTAGGGTTAGGTTTGGGTTTGGGTTAGGGTTAGGATGAGGGTTAGGGTTATGGTTCGGGTTTGAGTTTGTTTTTGGGTTAGGGTTAGGGTTTGGGTTAGGGTTAGGGTTTGGGTTTGGGTTTGGGATTGTGTTAGGGTTAGGGATAGTGTTAGGGTTAGGGTTAGGGTTTGGGTTAGGGTGAGGGTTAGGGTTAGGGTTACTGTTAGGTTTTGCTTTAGGGTTAGGGTTAGAGTTAGGATTTGGGTAAGGGTTAGAGGTAGCGTTAGGGTTAGGGTTAGGGTTAGGGTTAGGGATAGGGTTAGATTTTGCGTTAGGGTTTCGGTAAGTGTTAGGTTTAGGGATAGAGTTAGGTTTAGGGTTAGGGTTTGGCTTAGGCTTAGGGTTAGGGTTTGGGTTTGGGTTTGGGTTAGGGTTACGGTTAGGATTAGGGTTAGGGTTAGGGGTAGGATTTGGGTTAGGGTTAGGATTAGGGTTTAGGTTTGGATTAGGGTTAGGGTTAGGGTTAGGTGTAGGGTTAGGGTTAAGGTTAGGGTTACGGTTAGGATTTTATTTTGGGTTAGGGTTTGGTTTTGAGTAGGGTTAGGGTTAAGGTTAGGGTTAGGGTTAGGGATCAGGGGTTAGGGTTAGGGTTAGGGTTTGGGTTAGAGTTAGATTAGGGGCAGAGTTAGTATTTGGTTTAGAGTTAGGGTTAGGGTTAGGGTTTGGGTTAGGCTTAGGGTAAGGTTTAGGGTTTGTGTTAGGGTTAATGATAGGTTTAGTGGTTAGGATTAGGGTTAAGTTTCGGGTTAGGGTTAGGGTTAGTGTTAGTGATAGGGTTTGGGTTAGGATTAGGTTTAGGGTTCGGGTTTGTGTTAGGGTTAGGTTTAGCGTCAGGGTTTGAGTTAGGGTTAGGTTTAGGGTTAGGATTTGGGTTAGGGCTAGGCTTAGGGTTAGGGATAGCGTTAGGGTTAGGGTAAGGGTTAGGGATAGGGTTAGGGTTAGGGTTTGTGTTTTGGTTTGTGTTAGGGTTAGGGTTACCGTTAGGGTTAGTGTTAGGATTAGGGTATGGGTTTAGGTTATTGTTAGGGTTAGGATTAGGGTTAGGGTTAGGTTTGGGTTTGGGTTAGGGTTAGGATGAGGGTTAGGGTTATGGTTCGGGTTTGAGTTTGTTTTTGGGTTAGGGTTAGGGTTTGGGTTAGGGTTAGGGTTTGGGTTTGGGTTAGGGCTAGGGTTATGGTTAGGGTTAGGGACAGGGTTTGGGTTAGAATTAGGGTTTGGGGTTAGGGTTTGGGTTCGGGTTACAGTCAGGGTTACGGTTAGGATTTAGGTTTCAGTTGTGGTTTGGTTTTGAGTTAAGGTTAGGGTTAGGATTAGGTATAGGGTTAGGCATCAGGGGTTAGTGTTAGGGGGACGGTTAGGGTTTGGGTTAGGTTTAGGATTAGGGGAAGGTTTAGGGTTTGGGTTAGTGTTAGGGTTATGGTTAGGGTTTGGATTAGGGTTAGGGTTAGGTTTATGGTTTAGGTTACGGTTAGGTTTAGGGTTAGGATTTGGGTTAGGGCTAGGGTTAGGGTTAGGGATAGTGTTAGGGTTAAGGTAAGGGTTAGGGATAGGGTTAGGGTTAGGGTTTGGGTTTGGTTTGGTGTTAGGGTTAGGGTTACGGTTAGGGTTAGTGTTAGGATTAGGGTATTGGTTTAGGTTATGTTTAGGCTTTGGGTTAGGGTTAGGGTTAGGGTTGGGGTTGGGTTTGGGTTTGGGTTAGGGTTAGGGTGAGGGTTAGGGTTAGGGTTAGGTTTTGTGTTTGGTTTTAGGTTAGGTTTAGCGATAAGGTTAAGGTTAGGGTTCGGGTTCAGGTTTGGGTTAGGGTTCGGGTTAGGGTTCGCGAGAGGGTTTTGGTTTGGAATAGAGTTAGGGTTAGGGTTAGGATTAGGGTTAGGGTTAGGGGTCAGCGGTTAGTGCTAGGGTTAGGCTTAGCGTTTGGTTTAGGGTTAGGGTTAGGGTTAGGATTTGGGTTAGGGTTAGGATTAGGGTTTGGGTTTGGATTAGGGTTAGGGTTAGGGTTAGGTGTAGGGTTAGGGTTAGGGTTAGGGTTTGGTTTGGGGTTAGGGTTAGGGTTACGGTTAGGTTTAGGGTTCTGGTTAGGGTTAGGGCTTGGGTTTGGGTTTGGAATAGGGTTAGGGTTAGCGTTAGGGTTATTGTTTGGGTTAGGGTTAGGATTAGGATTAGGGTTTGGGGTCAGGGGTTAGGTCTAGGGTTAGGGTTAGCGTTTGGTTTAGGGTTAGTATTAGGGTTTGGGTTAGGGTTAGGGTTAAGGTTTGGGTAAGGGTTAGGGTTAGTTTTAGGGTTATGGTTAGGGTTAGGGTGAGGGTTAGGGTTAGGGTTTGGGTTAGGGTTCGGGTTCGGGTTAGGGTTAGGGTTAGGGTTAGGGTTAGGTTTGTGTTTGGGTTAGGGTTAGGGTGAGGGTTAGTTTTAGGGTTAGGTTTTGTGTTTGGTTTTGGGTTAGGTTTACCTATAGGGTTAGGGATAGGGTTCGGGTTCGGGTTTGGGGTAAGGTTAGGGTTAGGGTGAGGGTGAGGGTTTGGGTTTGCAATAGAGTTAGGTTTAGGGTTAGGGTTAGTGTTTGGTTTAGGGTTAGCATTAGGGTTAGGGTTTGGGGTCAGCGGTTAGTGCTATGGTTAGCGTTTGGTTTAGGGTTAGGTTTAAGGTTAGGGTTTCGTATAGGGTTAGGGTTAAGGTTGTGGTAAGGGTTAGGGTTAGGGTTAGGGTTTGGTTTAGAGATAGGTTTAGGGATAGGGTTAGGGTTAGTGTTAAGGTTTGGATTAGGGCTAGAGTTAAGGTGTGACTTTGGTTTTGGGTTAGGGTTAGGGTTAGGGTTAGTGTTAGGATTAGGGTTTGGGTTTGGGTTAGGGTTAGGGTTAGGGTTAGGGTTTGGGTTACGGTTACAGTTAGGGTTAGGGTTAGGGTTAGGATTTGAGTTAGGGTTAGGATTATGGTTTGGGTTTTGGTTAGGGTTAGGGCTATGGTTCGGGTTTGGTTTGGGTTAGGGTTAGGGTGAGGGTTAGGGTTTGGATTAGGGTTAGGGTTAGGGTTAGGTGTAGGGTTAGGGTTTGTGTTAGGTTTAGGGTTAGGGTTAGTGTTAGGGTTTTCATTTGGTTTTGGTTTAGGTTTAGGGTGAGGGCTAGGATTACGGTTCGGGTTAGGATTAGTGTTTGGGTTTGAATTAGAGGTAGGCTTAGGGTTAGGGTTAGGGTTCGGGTTCGGGTTTGGGGTAAGGATAGGGTTAGGGTGAGGGTGAGGGTTTGTGTTTGGAATAGAGTTAGGTTTAGGGTTAGGGTTAGTGTTTGGTTTAAGGTTAGCATTAGGGTTAGAGTTTGGGGTCAGCGGTTAGTGCTATGGTTAGCGTTTGGCTTAGGGTTAGGTTTAAGGTTAGGGTTTGATTTAGGGTTAGGGTTAAGGTTGTGGTAAGGGTTAGGGTTAGGGTTAGGGTTTGGTTTAGGGATAGGTTTAGGGATAGGGTTAGGGTTAGTGTTAAGGTTTGGATTAGGGCTAGAGTTAAGGTGTGGCTTTGGTTTTGGGTTAGGGTTAGGGTTAGGGTTAGTGTTAGGATTAGGGTTTGGGTTTGGGTTAGGGTTAGGGTTAGGGTTAGGGTTTGGGTTAGGGTTACAGTTAGGGTTAGGGTTAGGGTTAGGATTTGGATTAGGGTTAGGATTAGGGTTTGGGTTTTGGTTAGGGTTAGGGCTATGGTTCGGGTTTGGTTTGGGTTAGGGTTAGGGTTAGGGTTAGGGTTTGGATTAGGGTTAGGGTTAGGGTTAGGTGTAGGTTTAGGGTTTGGGTTAGGTTTAGGGTTAGGGTTAGTGTTAGGGTTTTCGTTTGGTTTTGGTTTAGGTTTAGGGTTAGGGCTAGGATTACGGTTCGGGTTAGGATTAGTGTTTGGGTTTGAATTAGAGGTAGGGTTAGGGTTAGGGTTTTGGTTAGGGTTAGGGTTTGGGTTTGGGTTAGGATTAAGGTTAGGGTTAGGGTTAGGTTTTCGGTTAGGATTATGGTTAGGATTATAGTTAGGATTTAGGTTTGGGTTAGGGTTTGGTTTTGAGTTAGGTTTAGGGTTAGGGTTAGGGTTAGGGTTAGGGTTAGCATTTCGCTTAGGGTTAGGATTAGGGGCAGGGTTCAGGTTTGGGTTAGAGTTAGGGTTAGGGTTAGGGTTTGGGTTAGGGTTAGGGTTAGGTTTAGGGTTTGAGTTAGGGTTAATGTTAGGTTTAGGTGTTAGGGTTAGGGTTAGGGTTCGGGTTTGGGTTAGGGTTAGGGTTAGGGTTATGGTTTGGGTTATGGTTAGGGTTAGGGTTAGGTTTTGAGTTTGGTTTAGGGTTAGGTTTAGCGATAGGGTTAGGGTTATGGTTCGGGTTTGGGTTAGGGTTAGGGTTAGGGTTAGGTTTAGGATTTGGGGTAGGGTTAGGATTAGGGTTTGGATTAGGGTTTGGATTTTGGTTTGGGTTAGGGTTAGGGTTAGGGTTAGGGTTTGGATTAGGGTTAGCTTTAGGGTTAGGTGTAGGGTTAGTTTTTGGGTTAGGTTTAGGGTTAGGGTTAGTGTTAGGGTTTGGGTTTGGGTTTGGTTTAGGTTTAAGGTTAGGGTTAGGATTAGGGTTCGGGTTAGGTTTAGGGTTTGGGTTTGGGTTAGGGTTAGAGTTAGGGTTAGGGTTTGGGTTAGGGTTACGGTTTGGGTTTGGGTTAGGGTTATTGTTATGGTTAGGGTTAGGGTTTAGGTTAGTGTTGGGGTTATTATTTGGTTTAGGTTTAGGGATAGGGTTAGTTTTAGGGTTAGGGTAAGCTTTTTGCTTAGGGTTAGGGTTAGGGTTATTGTTAGGGTTAGGGTTAGGTTTTGGTTTGGATTATAATTAGGGTTAGGGTTAGGGTTAGGGTTAGGGTTAGGGTTAGTGTTAACGTTGGGGTTATGATTAGAGTTTGGGTTTCTGTTAGGGTTAGGGTTAGGGTTAGGTTTAGGGTTTTGGGTCACGGTTTGGATTAGGGTTACAGATAGGGTTAGGGTTAGGGTTAGGGTTAAGGTTAGGTTTTGGTTTTGGTTATAATTAGGGTTAGGGTTAGGGTTAGGGTGAGGGTTACGGTTAGGGTTAGGGTTAGGGTTAGTGTTTGGTTTAGGGCTAGGGTTAGGATTAGGGTTAGGGTTAGGGTTAGGGTTAGAGTGAGGATTAGAGTTAGGGGTTAGGGTTAGGGATAGTGTTATTGTTAGCTTTAGGGTTAGGGTTAGCATTAGGGTTAGGGTTAGGGTTAGGGTTTGGGTTAGTGTAAGGGTTTGAGTTAGGGTGATGGTTAGGTTTAGGGTTAGTGTTAGATTTTGGGTTAGGGTTAGTGTTAAGGTTACGGTTTGCATAAGGGTTAGTGTTAGGGTTTGGGTTAGGGTTAGGGTTAGTGATAGGGTTAGTGTTTGGGTTAGGGTTAGGGTTAGGTTTAGGGTTCGGGTTAGGGTTAGGGATTGCGTTAGGGTTAGGTTTAGGGTTAGGGTTAGGGTTAGGGTTTGGGTTAGATTTAGTGTTAGGGTCAGAGTCAGGGTGAGGGTTTGGGTTAGTGTTAGGTTTATGGTTTGGGTTTGGGTTAGGGTTAGGTTTAGGGTTAGGGTTAGGGTTAGGGTTTGGGTTAGTGTAAGGGATTGAGTTAGGGTGATGGTTAGGTTTAGGGTTAGAGTTAGTGTTTGGGTTAGGGTTAGTGTTAAGGTTAGGGTTTGGATAAGGGTTAGTGTTAGGGTTTGGGTTAGGGTTAGGGTTAGTGATAGGGTTAGTGTTTGGGTTAGGGTTAGGGTTAGGTTTAGGGTTCGGGTTAGGGTTATGGATTGGGATAGGGTTAAGTTTAGGGTTAGGGTTAGGGTTAGGGTTTGGGTTAGATTTAGTGTTAGGGTCAGAGTCAGGGTGAGGGTTTGGGTTAGGGTTAGGTTTATGTTTTGGGTTTGGGTTAGGGTTAGGTTTAGGGTTAGGGTTAGTGTTAGAGTTAGGCTTAGGGTTACGGTTAGGGTTTGGGTTAGATTTAGGGTTAGGGTTAGGATTAACGTTAGGGTTTGTGTTTTAGTTAGGGTTAGGGTAAGGGTTAGTGTTTGGGTTAGGGTTAGGGTTAGGGTTAGCGTTAGGGTTAATCGTTAGGATTAGGGCTGAATTAGGTTTAGGTTTAGTGTTAGGGTTAGATTTAGGGTTAGGATTAAGGGTTAGGGTTAGGGCTAGGGTTAGCGTAGAATTTAGGGTTAGGGTTAGGTTTAGGGTTAGGGTTAGGGTTCGGGTTTGTGTTAGGGTTAGGGTTAGGGTTTGGGTTTGGGACTGTGTTAGGGTTAGGGATAGTGTTAGGGTTAGGTTTAGGGTTTGGGTTAGGGTGAGGGTTAGGGTTAGGGTTAGTCTTAGGTTTTGCTTTAGGGTTAGGGTTAAAGTTAGGATTTGGTTAAGGGTTAGGGGTAGCGTTAGGGTTATGGTTAGTGTAAATGATAGGTTTAGGTTTAGGGTTAGGGTTTGGGTAAGTGTTAGGTTTAGAGATAGAGTTAGGTGTAGGGTTAGGGTTTGGGTTAGGGTTAGGGTTAGGGTTTGTGTTTGGGTTTGGGTTAGGGTTAGGGTTAGGGTTAGGATTAGGGTCAGGGTCAGGGTTAGGATTTGGGTTAGGGTTAGAATTAGGGTTTGAGTTTGGATTAGGGTTAGAGTGAGGGTTAGAGTTAGGGGTTAGGGTTAGGGATAGTGTTATTGTTAGCTTTAGGGTTAGGGTTAGCATTAGGGTTAGGGTTAGGTGTAGGGTTAGGGTTTGGGTTAGGTTTAGGGTTAGTGTTAGTGTTAAGGTTTGCGTTTGGGTTTGGTTAAGGTTTAGGGTTAGGGATAGGATTAGGGTGAGGGTTAGTATTAGGGTTTGAGTTTGGGTTAGGGTTAGAGTTAGGTTAGGGTTTGGGTTAGGGTTAGGGTTTGGGTTAGATTTGTGTTTGGATTAGGGTTAGGGTGAGGGTTAGGGTTAGCGTAAGGTTTTGTGTTTAGTTTTGGGTTAGGTTTACCTATAGGGTTAGGGTTAGGGTTCGGGTTCGGGTTTGGGGTAAGGTTAGGGTTAGAGTGAGGGTGAGGGTTTGGGTTTGGAGTAGAGTTAGGTTTAGGGTTAGGGTTAGTGTTTGTTTTAGGGTTAGCATTAGGGTTAGGGTTTGGGGTCAGCGGTTAGTGCTATGGTTAGTGTTTGGGTTAGGGTTAGGGTTAAGGTTAGGGTTTGGTTTAGGGTTAGGGTGAAGGTTGGGGTAAGGGTTAGGGTTAGGGTTAGGGTTTGGTTTAGGGATAGGTTTAGGGATAGGGTTAGGGTTAGTGTTAATGTTTGGATTAGGGCTAGAGTTAAGGTTTGGCTTAGGTTTTGGGTTAGGGTTAGGGTTATGGTTAGGGTAAGTGTTAGGATTAGGGTTTGGGTTTGGGTTAGGGTTAGGATTAGGGTTCGGGTTTGGGTTAGGGTTTGGGTTAGGGTTACAGTTAGGGTTACGGTTAGGAATTAGGTTTGGGTTAGGGTTTGGTTTTGAGTTAAGGTTAGGGTTAGGGTTTGGTTTAGTGTTCGGCATCACGGGTTAGGGTTAGCGTTAGGGTTAGTGTTTGGGTTAGGATTAGGATTAGGGGCAGGGTTTGGGTTTGGCTTACAGTTAGGGTTAGGCTTAGGGTTTGGGTTAGGGTTAGGGTTAGGTTTAGAGTTTGGGTTAGGGTTACGTTTAGGGTTAAGTTTTGGGTTAGGGCTAGGGTTAGGGTTAGGGATAGCGTTAGAGTTAGGGTAAGGGTTAGGGATAGGGTTAGGGTTAGGGTTTGGGTTTGGTTTGGGGTTAGGTTTAGGGTTATGGTTAGGGTTAGTGTTAGGATTAGGGTATTGTTTTAGGTTATGGTTATGGTTATGGTTAGGGTTAGGGTTAGGGTTAGGGTTAGGTTTAGGGTTTGAATTAGCTTTAGCGTTAGGGTTAGGTGTACGGTTAGGGTTTGGGTTAGGTTTAGGGTTAGGGTTTCGGTTTGGGTTTGGGTTAGGGTTAGGGTTAGGATTAGGGTTTCGCTTTAGGTTAGGTTTAGGATTAGGGTTAGTGTTTTGGTAAGTGTTAGGTTTAGGGTTAGGGTTTGGTTTAGGGTTAGGGTTAGTGTTAGGGTTAGTGTTTGGATTAGGGTTAGGGAGAGGTTTAGGGTTATGGTTAGGGTTAGGGTTTGGGTTTGGGTTTGTGTTAGGGTTTGGGATAGTGTTAGGGTTAGGGTTAGGGCTAGGGTAGGGTTAGGGATAGCGTTAAGTTAAGGGTTAGGGTTAGGGATGGGGTTAGGGTTAGGGTTTGGGTTAGGGCTAGGGTTAGGGTTAGGGTTAGGGTTAGGGTTTGGGTTAGAATTAGGGTTTGGGGTTAGGGTTTGGGTTAGGGTTACAGTCAGGGTTACGGTTAGGAATTAGGTTTGGGTTAGGGTTTGGTTTTGAGTTAAGGTTAGGGTTAGGGTTCGGTTTATTGTTCGGCATCACGGGTTAGGGTTAGCGTTAGGGTTAGTGTTTGGGTTAGGGTTAGGATTAGGGGCAGGGTTAGGGTTTGGCTTACAGTTAGGGTTAGGCTTAGGGTTTGGGTTAGGTTTAGGGTTAGGTTTACAGTTTGGGTTAAGGTTAGGTTTAGGGTTAAGTTTTGGGTTCGGGCTAGGGTTAGGGTTAGGGATAGCGTTAGGGTTAGGGTAAGGGTTAGGGATAGGGTTAGGGTTAGGGTTTGGGTTTGGTTTGGGGTTAGGTTTAGGGTTATGGTTAGGGTTAGTGTTAGGATTAGGGTATTGTTTTAGGTTATGGTTATGGTTAGGGTTAGGGTTAGGGTTAGGGTTAGGGTTAGGGTTTGAATTAGCTTTAGCGTTAGAGTTAGGTGGACGGTTAGGGTTTGGGTTAGGTTTAGGGTTAGGGTTTCGGTTTGGGTTTGGGTTAGGGTTAGGGTTAGGATTAGGGTTAGTGTTAGGATTAGGGTTTCGCTTTAGGTTAGGTTTAGGGTTAGGTTTAGTGTTTTGGTAAGTGTTAGGTTTAGGGTTAGGGTTTGGTTTAGGGTTAGGGTTAGTGTTAGGGTTAGTGTTTGGATTAGGGTTAGGGAGAGGTTTAGGGTTATGGTTAGGGTTAGGGTTTGGGTTTGTGTTTGTGTTAGGGTTAGGGTTAGTGTTAGGGTTAGGGTTAGGGCTAGGGTTAGGGTTAGGGATAGCGTTAAGTTTAGGGTTAGGGTTAGGGATAGGATTAGGGTTAGGGTTTGGGTTAGGGCTAGGGTTAGGGTTAGGGATAGCGTTAGGGTTATGGTAAGGGTTAGGGATAGGGTTAGGGTTAGAGTTGGGTTTGGTTTGGGGTTAGGTTTAGGGTTACGTTTAGGGTTAGTGTTAGGATTAGGGTATTGGTTTAGGTTATGGTTAGGGTTTGGGTTAGGGTTAGGGTTAGGGTGAGGGTTAGGGTTACGGTTAGGTTTTGTGTTTGGTTTTGGGTTAGGTTTACCTATAGGGTTAGGGTTAGGGTTCGGGTTAGGGTTAGGGTTAGGGTTAGGGTTAGGGTTAGGTTTGTGTTTGGGTTAGTGTTAGGGTGAGGGTTACGGTTAGCGTTAGGTTTTGTGTTTAGTTTTGCGTTAGGTTTACCTATAGGTTTAGGGATAGGGATCGCGATCCAGTTTGAGGGAAGGTTAGGGTTTGGGTGAGGGTGAGGGTTTGGGTTTGGAGTAGAGTTAGGTTTAGGGTTAGGGTTAGTGTTTGTTTTAGGGTTAGCATTAGGGTTAGGGTTGGGGTCAGCGGTTAGTGCTATGGTTAGTGTTTGGGTTAGGGTTAGGGTTAAGGTTAGGGTTTGGTTTAGGGTTAGGGTGAAGGTTGGGGTAAGGGTTAGGGTTAGGGTTAGGGTTTGGTTTAGGGATAGGTTTAGGGATAGGGTTAGGGTTAGTGTTAAGGTTTGGATTAGGGCTAGAGTTAAGGTTTGGTTTGGTTTTGGGTTACGGTTAGGGTTATGGTTAGGGTTAGTTTAGGATTAGGGTTTGGGTTTGGGTTAGGGTTAGGATTAGAGTTCGGGTTTGGGTTAGGGTTACAGTTAGGGTTAGGGTTAGGGTTAGGATTTGAGTTAGGGTTAGGATTAGGGTTTGGGTTTTGGTTAGGGTTAGAGCTATGATTCGGGTTTGGTTTGGGTTAGGTTTAGGGTTACGGTTAGGATTTGGATTAGGTTTAGGGTTAGGGTTAGGTGTAGGGTTAGGGTTTGGGTTAGGTTTAGGGTTAGGGTTAGTGTTAGGGTTTGCGTTTGGTTTTGGTTTTGGGTTAGGGCTAGGATTACGGTTCGGGGTAGGATTAGTGTTTGGGTTTGAATTAGAGGTAGGGTTAGGGTTAGGTTTTCGGTTAGGGTTATGGTTAGGAATATAGTTAGGATTTAGGTTTGGGTTAGGGTTTGGTTTGAAATTAGGTTTAGGGTTAGGGTTAGGGTTAGGGTTAGGGTTAGGGTTTCGCTTAGGGTTAAGATTAGTTGCAGGGTTCGGGTTTGGGTTAGAGTTAGGGTTAGCGTTAGGGTTTGGGTTAGGGTTAGGGTTAGGTTTAGGGTTAGGGTTAGGGTTAATGTTCGGGTTTGGGTTAGGGTTAGGGTTAGGGTTAGGGTTTGGTTTAGGATTAGGTTTAGGGTTCGGGTTTGGGTTAGGGTGAGGGTTAGGGTCAGGGTTTGGGTTAGGGTTAGGTTTAGGGTTAGGGTTTGGGTTAGGGCTAGGGTTAGGGTTAGGGATAGCATTAGGGTTAGGGTTAGGGTTAGGGATAGGGTTAGGATTAGGGTTTGTGTTTGGGTTTGGGTTACGTTTAGGGTTATGGTTAGGTTTAGTGTTAGGAGTAGGGTATGGTTTAGGTTATGGTTATGGTTTAGGTTAGGATTAGGGTTAGGGTTAGGTTTGGGTTTATGTTAGGGTTAGGGTGAGGGTTAGGGTTAGGGTTTGGTGTTGGGTTAGGGTTAGGGTTTGGTTTGGGTTAGTGTTAGGGTTAGGTTTAGGGTGAGCGGTAGGGTTAGGGTTTGGGGTTGGGTTAGGTTTTCGGTTAGGGTTATGGTTAGAATTAGGGTTTTAGTTAGGGTTAGGGTTAGGGTTAGTGTTAGTGTTAGGGTTTGGGTTTGGGTTTGGCTTATTTTTAGGGTTAGGGTTAGGATTAGAGTTAGTGTTAGGATTAGGGTTTGTGTTTGGGTTAGGGTTAGGTTTAGGGTTAGGGTTAGGGGTTAGGGTTAGGGCTAGGGCTAGGGTTAGGGTTAGGTTTAGGGTTAGGGTTAGGGTTAGATTTAGGGTTAGTTTTAGGATTAGGGGTTGCGTTTAGTTTAGGGTTAGGGTTACGGCTAGGGTTTGGGTAACGATTAGGTTTAGGGTTAGGGTTGGGGTTAAGTTTAGGGTTAGTGTTAGGGTTAGTGTTTGGATTAGGGTTAGGGATAGGTTTAGGGTTAGGGTTAGGGTTAGGGGTTAGGGTTAGGGCTAGGGTAAGAGTTAGGTTTACGGTTAGGGTTAGGTTTAGGGTTAGGGTTAGGCTTAGGGTTTGGGTTAGGGTTATGGTTAGTGTTAGGGTATGAGTTTGGTTTTGGGTTTGGATTAGGGTTAGGATTTTGGTTAGGGTTCGGGCTAGGGTTCGGGTTTGGTTTGGGTTAGGGTTAGGGTTTGGATTACGGTTAGCGTTAGGGGTAGGTGTAGGGTCAGTTTTTGGGTTAGGTTTAGGGTTAGGGTTAGTGTTAGGGTTTGGGTTTGGGTTTGGTTTAGGTTTAAGGTTAGGGTTAGGATTAGGGTTCGTGTTAGGATTAGGGTTTGGGTTGGGGTTAGGTTTAGAGTTAGGGTTAGGGTTTGGGTTAGGGTTACGGTGTGGGTTTGGGTTAGGGTTATTGTTATGGTTAGGGTTAGGGTTAGGGTTTGGGTTAGGATTAGGGTTAGGGTTAGGGTTTGTGTTAGGGTTACGGTCAGGGTTACGGTTAGGATTTAGGTTTGGGTTAGGGTTTGGTTTTGAGTTAGGGTTAGGGTTAGGGTTAGGGTTAGGGTTAGAGTTAGGGTTACGGTTACGGTTAGGGTTTTGGTTAGATTTAGGGTTAGCGTTAGGATTAGGGTTAGGGTTTGGGTTTTAGTTATGGTTAGGGTAAGAATTAGTGTTTGGCTTAGGATTAGGGTTAGGGTTAGCGTTAGGGTTAGGCGTTAGGTTTAGGGCTGAATTAGGGTTAAGTTTAGTATTAGGGTTAGATTTAGGGTTAGGATTAAGGGTTAGGGTTAAGGTTAGGGTTAGCGTAGGGTTTAGGGTTAGGGTTAGGTTTAGGGTTAGGGTTAGGGTTCGGGTTTGTGTTAGGGTTAGGGTTAGGGTTTGGGTTTGGGATTGTGTTAGGGTTAGGGATAGTGTTAGGGTTAGGGTTAGGGTTTGGGTTAGGGTGAGGGTTAGGGTTAGGGTTAGTCTTAGATTTTGCTTTAGGGTTAGGGTTAGAGTAAGGGTTTGGGTAAGGGTTAGGGGTAACGTTAGGGTTAGAGTTAGGGTTAGGGTTAGGTTTAGGGTTAGGGTTTCGGTAATTGTTAGGTTTAGGGATAGAGTTAGGTTTAGGGTTAGGGTTTGGGTTAGGCTTAGGGTTAGGGTTTGGGTTTGGGTTTGGGTTAGGGTTAGGTTTAGGATTAGGGTTAGGGTTAGGGTTAGGATTTGGGTTAGGGTTAGGATTAGGGTTTGGGTTTGGATTAGTGTTAGGGTTAGGGTTATGTGTAGGGTTAGGGATGGGTTAGGGTTTGGTTTGGGGTTAGGGTTAGGGTTACGGTTAGGTTTAGGGTTCTGGTTAGGGTTAGGGCTTGGGTTTGGGTTTGGAATAGGGTT
>JAJHUQ010000039.1:380000-435000 GCA_035773235.1 Eospalax fontanierii | reverse complement strand
GGTTTGGGGTTAGGGTTAGGGTTAGTGTTAGGATTAGGGTATTGGTTTAGGTTATGGTTAGGGTTTGGGTTAGGGTTAGGGTTAGGGTTAGGGTTAGGTTTGGGTTTGGGTTAGGGTTAGGGTGAATGTTAGGGTTAGGGTTAGGTTTTGTGTTTGGTTTTAGGTTAGGTTTAGCGATAAGGTTAAGGTTACGGTTCGGGTTCAGGTTTGGGTTAGGGTTCGGGTTAGGGTTCGGGAGAGGGTTTGGGTTTGGAATAGAGTTAGGGTTAGGTTTAGGATTACGGTTAGGTTTTGGGGTCAGCGGGTAGTGCTAGGGTTAGGCTTAGCGTTTGGTTTAGGGTTAGGGTTAGGGTTAGGGTTTGGTTTAGGGTTAGGGTTAAGGTTAGGGTAAGGGGTAGGGTTAGGGTTAGGGTTTGGTTTAGGGATAGGTTTAGGGATAGGGTTAAGGTTAGTGTTAAGGTTTGGATTAGGGTTAGAGTTAGGGTTTCGCTTTGGTTTTGGGGTAGGGTTAGGTTTAGGGTTAGGGTTAGGATTAGGATTCGGGTTAGGATTAGGGTTTGTGTTAGGGTTACGGTTAGAGTTAGGGTTAGGGTTAGGGTTAGGGTTTGGGTTAGGATTAGGGTTAGGGTTAGGGTTTGGGTTTGGGTTAGAGTTAGTGTTAGGGTCAGATTCAGGGTGAGGGTTTGAGTTAGGGTTAGGTTTTTGGTTTTGGTTTGGGTTAGGGTTAGGTTTAGGGTTAGGGTTAGGGTTAGAGTTAGGGTTAGGGTTACGGTTAGGGTTTCGGTTAGATTTAGGGTTAGGGTTAGGGTTTGGGTTTTAGTTAGGGTTAGGGTAAGGGTTAGTATTTGGGTTAGGGTTAGGGTTAGGGTTTGCGTTAGAATTAGGCGTTAGGTTTAGGGCTGAATTAGGGTTAGTTTTAGTGTTAGGGTTAGATTTAGGGTTAGGATTAAGGGTTAGGGTTAGGGCTAGGGTTAACGTAGGGTTTAGGGTTAGGGTTAGGTTTATGGTTAGGGTTAGGTTTCGGGTTTTTTGTTAGGGTTAGGGTTAAGGTTTGGGTTTGGGATTGTGTTAGGGTTAGGGATAGTGTTAGGGTTAGGGTTAGGGTTTGGGTTAGGGTGAGGGTTAGGGTTAGGGTTAAGGTTAGGGTTTGGTTTAGGGTTAGGGTGAAGGTTGGGGTAAGGGTTAAGGTTAGGGTTAGGGTTTGGTTTAGGGATAGGTTTAGGGATAGGGTTAGGGTTAGTGTTAAGGTTTGGATTAGGGCTAGAGTTAAGGTTTGGCTTTGGTTTTGGGTTAGGTTTAGGGTTATGGTTAGGGTTAGTGTTAGGATTAGGGTTTGGGTTTGGGTTAGGGTTAGGATTAGGTTTAGGGTTTGGGTTAGGGTTACAGTTAGGGTTAGGGTTAGGGTTAGGATTTGGGTTAGGGTTAGGATTAGGGTTTGGGTTTTGGTTAGGCTTAGAGCTATGATTCGGGTTTGGTTTGGGTTAGGGTTAGGGTTAGGGTTAGGGTTTGGATTAGATTTAGAGTTAGGGTTAGGTGTAGGGTTAGGGT
This sequence comes from Eospalax fontanierii, assembly GCA_035773235.1. Lineage (NCBI taxonomy): Eukaryota > Metazoa > Chordata > Mammalia > Rodentia > Spalacidae > Eospalax > Eospalax fontanierii. Next base: position 433,452 of record JAJHUQ010000039.1, on the reverse strand, counting down.
TTGGGTTAGGTTTAGGGTTAGGGTTAGTGTTAGGGTTTGCGTTTGGTTTTGGTTTAGGGTTAGGGCTAGGATTACGGTTCGGGTTAGGATTAGTGTTTGGGTTTGAATTAGAGGTAGGGTTAGGGTTAGGTTTTCGGTTAGGGTTATGGTTAGGAATATAGTTAGGATTTAGGTTTGGGGTAGGGTTTGGTTTTGAGTTCGGTTTAGGGTTAGGGTTAGGGTTAGGGTTAGGGTTTCGCTTAGGGTTAGGATTAGTTGCAGGGTTCGGGTTTGGGTTAGAGTTAGGGTTAGCGTTAGGGTTTGGGTTAGGGTTAGGGTTAGGTTTAGGGTTTGAGTTAGGGTTAATGTTAGGTTTAGGGGTTAGGGTTAGGGTTAATGTTCGGGTTTGGGTTAGGGTTAGGGTTAGGGTTAGGGTTTGGTTTAGGATTAGGTTTAGGGTTCGGGTTTGGGTTAGGGTGAGTGTTAGGGTCAGGGTTTGGGTTAGGGTTAGGTTTAGGGTTAGGGTTTGGGTTAGGGCAATTAGGGTTAGGATTAGGGTTAGGGATAGCATTAGGGTTAAGGTTAGGGTTAGGGATAGGGTTAGGATTAGGGTTTGTGTTTGGGTTTGGGTTACGTTTAGGATTATGGTTAGGTTTAGTGTTAGGAGTAGGGTATGGGTTTAGGTTATGGTTACGGTTTAGGTTAGGGTTAGGGTTAGGGTTAGGTTTGGGTTTATGTTAGGGTTAGGGTGAGGGTTAGGGTTAGGGTTTGGTGTTGGGTTAGGGTTAGGGTTTGGTTTGGGTTAGTGTTAGGGTTAGGTTTAGGGTGAGCGGTAGGGTTAGGGTTTGCAGTTGGGTTAGGTTTTCGGTTAGGGTTATGGTTAGAATTAGGGTTTTAGTTAGGGTTAGGGTTAGGGTTAGGGTTAGTGTTAGTGTTAGGGTTTGGGTTTGGGTTTGGCTTATTTTTAGGGTTAGGGTTAGGATTAGAGTTAGTGTTAGGATTAGGGTTTGTGTTTGGGTTAGGGTTAGGTTTAGGGTTAGGGTTAGGGGTTAGGGTTAGGGCTAGGGCTAGGGTTAGGGTTAGGTTTAGGGTTAGGGTTAGGGTTAGATTTAGGGTTAGTGTTAGGATTAGGGGTTGCGTTTAGTTTAGGGTTAGGGTTACGGCTAGGGTTTGGGTAACGATTAGGTTTAGGGTTAGGGTTGGGGTTAAGGTTAGGGTTAGTGTTAGGGTTAGTGTTTGGATTAGGGTTAGGGATAGGTTTAGGGTTAGGGTTAGGGTTAGGGGTTAGGGTTAGGGCTAGGGTAAGAGTTAGGTTTACGGTTAGGGTTAGGTTTAGGGTTAGGGTTAGGATTAGGGTTTGGGTTAGTGTTAGGGTTAGGGTTATTGTTTGAGTTTGGTTTTGGGTTTGGATTAGGGTTAGGATTTTGGTTAGGGTTCGGGCTAGGGTTCGGGTTTGGTTTGGGTTAGGGTTAGGGTTTGGATTAGGGTTAGCGTTAGGGTTAGGTGTAGGGTTAGTTTTTGGGTTAGGTTTAGGGTTAGGGTTAGTGTTAGGGTTTGGGTTTGCGTTTGGTTTAGGTTTAAGGTTAGGGTTAGGATTAGGGTTCGGGTTAGGATTAGGGTTTGGGTTGGGGTTAGGGTTAGAGTTAGGGTTAGGTTTTGGGTTAGGGTTACGGTTTGGGTTTGGGTTAGGGTTATTGTTATGGTTAGGGTTAGGGTTAGGGTTTGGGTTAGGCTTAGGGTTAGGGTTAGGTTTTGGGTTAGGGTTACGGTCAGGGTTACGGTTAGGATTTAGGTTTGGGTTAGGGTTTGGTTTTGAGTTAGGGTTAGGGTTAGGGTTAGGGTTAGGGTTAGAGTTAGGGTTACGGTTACGGTTAGGGTTTCGGTTAGATTTAGGGTTAGCGTTAGGATTAGGGTTAGGGTTTGGGTTTTAGTTAGGGTTAGGGTAAGGGTTAGTGTTTGGCTTAGGATTAGGGTTAGGGTTAGCGTTAGGGTTAGGCGTTAGGTTTAGGGCTGAATTAGTGTTAGGTTTAGTGTTAGGGTTAGATTTTGGGTTAGGATTAAGGGTTAGGGTTAGGGCTAGGGTTAGCGTAGGGTTTAGGGTTAGGGTTAGGGTTCGGGTTTATGTTAGGGTTAGGGTTAGGGTTTGGGTTTGGGATTTTGTTAGGGTTAGGGATAGTGTTAGTGTTAGGGTTAGGGTTTGGGTTCGGGTGAGGGTTAGTGTTAGGGTTAGTCTTAGATTTTGCTTTAGGGTTAGGGTTAGAGTTAGGGTTTGGGTTAGGGGTAGCGTTAGGGTTAGAGTTAGGGTTAGGGTTAGGGATAGGGTTAGGTTTAGGGTTAGGGTTTCGGTAATTGTTAGGTTTAGGGATAGAGTTAGGTTTAGGTTTAGGGTTTGGGTTAGGCTTAGGGTTAGGGTTTGGGTTTGGATTTGGGTTATGGTTAGGGTTAGGATTAGGGTTAGGGTTAGGGTTAGGATTTGGGTTAGGGTTAGGATTAGGGTTTGGGTTTGGATTAGGGTTAGGGTTAGGGTTAGGTGTAGGGTTAGGGTTAGGGTTAGGGTTTGGTTTGGGGTTAGGATTAGGGTTACGGTTAGGTTTAGGGTTCTGGTTAGGGTTAGGGCTTGGGTTTGGGTTTGGAATAGGGTTAGGGTTAGCGTTAGGGTTAGTGTTTGGTTTAGGGTTAGGATTAGGATTAGGGTTTGGGGTCAGGGGTTAGGTCTAGGGTTAGGGTTAGCGTTTGGTTTAGGGTTAGTATTAGGGTTTGGGTTAGGGTTAGGGTTACGGTTTGGGTAAGGGTTAGGGTTAGTTTTAGGGTTAGGGTTAGGATTAGGGTGAGGGTTAGGGTTAGGGTTTGGGTTAGGGTTCGGGTTAGGGTTAGGGTTAGGATTAGGATTAGGGTTAGAGTTAGGATTTGGGTTAGGGTTTGGGTTAGGCTTAGGTTTAGGGTAATAGTGAGGTTTAGGGTTAGGGGTTAGGGTTAGGGATAGGGTTATTGTTAGCTTTAGGGTTAGGGTTAGCGTTAGGGTTAGGGTTAGGGTTTGGGTTAGTGTAAGGGTTTGTGTTAGGGTGATGGTTAGGTTTAGGGTTCGTGTTAGATTTTCGGTTAGGGTTAGGGTTAGTGTCAGGGTTATTGTTTGGGTTAGTGTTATGGTTAGGTTTAGTGTTCGGGTTAGGTTTAGGGATTGGGTTAAGGTTAGGGTTAGGGTTAGGTTTAGGGTTTGGGTTTGGGTTAGAGTTAGTGTTAGGGTCAGATTCAGGGTGAGGGTTTGGGTTAGGGTTAGGTTTATGGTTTGGGTTTGGGTTAGGGTTAGGTTTAGGGTTAGGGTTAGGGTTAGAGTTAGGGTTAGGGTTACGGTTAGGGTTTCGGTTAGATTTAGGGTTAGGGTTAGGATTAGGGTTAGGGTTTGGGTTTTAGTTAGGGTTAGGGTAAGGGTTAGTGTTTGGGTTAGGGTTAGGGTTAGGGTTAGCGTTAGGGTTAGGCGTTAGGTTTAGGGCTGAATTAGGGTTAGTTTTAGTGTTAGGGTTAGATTTAGGGTTAGGATTAAGGGTTAGGGTTAGGGCTAGGGTTAACGTAGGATTTAGGGTTAGGGTTAGGTTTAGGGTTAGGGTTAGGTTTCGGGTTTTTTGTTAGGGTTAGGGTTAGGGTTTGGGTTTGGGATTGTGTTAGGGTTAGGGATAGTATTAGGGTTAGGGTTAGGGTTTGGGTTAGGGTGAGGGTTAGGGTTAGGGTTACTGTTAGGTTTTGCTTTAGGGTTAGGGTTAGAGTTAGGATTTGGGTGAGGGTTAGAGGTAGCGTTAGGGTTAGGGTTAGGGTTAGGGATAGGGTTAGGTTTAGGGTTAGGGTTTGGCTTAGGCTTAGGGTTAGCGTTTGAGTTTGGGTTTGGGTTAGGGTTACGGTTAGGATTAGGTTTAGGGTTAGGGGTAGGATTTGGGTTAGGGTTAGGATTAGGGCTTAGGTTTGGATTAGGGTTAGGGTTAGGTGTAGGGTTAGGGTTACGGTTAGGGTTACGGTTAGGATTTAATTTTGGGTTAGGGTTTGGTTTTGAGTAGGGTTAGGGTTAGGGATAGGGTTAAGGTTAGGCATCAGGGGTTAGGGTTAGGGTTAGGGTTTGGGTTAGAGTTAGGATTAGGGGCAGGGTTAGTATTTGGTTTAGAGTTAGGGTTAGGGTTAGGGTTTGGGTTAGGCTTAGGGTAAGGTTTAGGGTTTGTGTTAGGGTTAATGATAGGTTTAGTGGTTAGGATTAGGGTTAAGGTTCGGGTTAGGGTTAGGATTAGTGTTAGTGATAGGGTTTGGGTTAGGATTAGGTTTAGGGTTCGGGTTTGTGTTAGGGTTAGGGTTAGCGTCAGGGTTTGGGTTAGGGTTAGGTTTAGGGTTAGGGTTTGGGTTAGGGCTAGGCTTAGGGTTAGGGATAGCGTTAGGGTTAGGGTAAGGGTTAGGGATAGGGTTAGGGTTAGGGTTTGTGTTTTGGTTTGGGTTAGGGTTAGGGTTACCGTTAGGGTTAGTGTTAGGATTAGGGTATGGGTTTAGGTTATTGTTAGGGTTAGGATTAGGGTTAGGGTTAGGTTTGGGTTTGGGTTAGGGTTAGGATGAGGGTTAGGGTTATGGTTCGGGTTTGAGTTTGTTTTTGGGTTAGGGTTAGGGTTTGGGTTAGGGTTAGGGTTTGGGTTTGGGTTAGGGCTAGGGTTATGGTTAGGGTTAGGGACAGGGTTTGGGTTAGAATTAGGGTTTGGGGTTAGGGTTTGGGTTCGGGTTACAGTCAGGGTTACGGTTAGGATTTAGGTTTGAGTTGTGGTTTGGTTTTGAGTTAAGGTTAGGGTTAGGGTTAGGTATAGGGTTAGGCATCAGGGGTTAGTGTTAGCGGTACGGTTAGGGTTTGGGTTAGGTTTAGGATTAGGGGAAGGTTTAGGGTTTGGGTTAGTGTTAGGGTTATGGTTAGGGTTTGGATTAGGGTTAGGGTTAGGTTTATGGTTTAGGTTACGGTTAGGTTTAGGGTTAGGATTTGGGTTAGGGCTAGGGTTAGGGTTAGGGATAGTGTTAGGGTTAAGGTAAGGGTTAGGGATAGGGTTAGGGTTAGGGTTTGGGTTTGGTTTGGTGTTAGGGTTAGGGTTACGGTTAGGGTTAGTGTTAGGATTAGGGTATTGGTTTAGGTTATGTTTAGGGTTTGGGTTAGGGTTAGGGTTAGGGTTAGGGTAGGTTTGGGTTTGGGTTAGGGTTAGGGTGAGGGTTAGGGTTAGGGTTAGGTTTTGTGTTTGGTTTTAGGTTAGGTTTAGCGATAAGGTTAAGGTTAGGGTTCGGGTTCAGGTTTGGGTTAGGGTTCGGGTTAGGGTTCGGGAGAGGGTTTTGGTTTGGAATAGAGTTAGGGTTAGGGTTAGGATTAGGGTTAGGGTTTGGGGTCAGCGGTTAGTGCTAGGGTTAGGCTTAGCGTTTGGTTTAGGGTTAGGGTTAGGGTTAGGATTTGGGTTAGGGTTAGGATTAGGGTTTGGGTTTGGATTAGGGTTAGGGTTAGGGTTAGGTGTAGGGTTAGGGTTAGGGTTAGGGTTTGGTTTGGGGTTAGGGTTAGGGTTACGGTTAGGTTTAGGGTTCTGGTTAGGGTTAGGGCTTGGGTTTGGGTTTGGAATAGGGTTAGGGTTAGCGTTAGGGTTAGTGTTTGGGTTAGGGTTAGGATTAGGATTAGGGTTTGGGGTCAGGGGTTAGGTCTAGGGTTGGGGTTAGCGTTTGGTTTAGGGTTAGTATTAGGGTTTGGGTTAGGGTTAGGGTTAAGGTTTGGGTAAGGGTTAGGGTTAGTTTTAGGGTTATGGTTAGGGTTAGGGTGAGGGTTAGGGTTAGGGTTTGGGTTAGGGTTCGGGTTCGGGTTAGGGTTAGGGTTAGGGTTAGGGTTAGGTTTGTGTTTGGGTTAGGGTTAGGGTGAGGGTTAGGGTTAGGGTTAGGTTTTGTGTTTGGTTTTGGGTTAGGTTTACCTATAGGGTTAGGGATAGGGTTCGGGTTCGGGTTTGGGGTAAGGTTAGGGTTAGGGTGAGGATGAGGGTTTGGGTTTGCAATAGAGTTCGGTTTAGGGTTAGGGTTAGTGTTTGGTTTAGGGTTAGCATTAGGGTTAGGGTTTGGGGTCAGCGGTTAGTGCTATGGTTAGCGTTTGGTTTAGGGTTAGGTTTAAGGTTAGGGTTTCGTATAGGGTTAGGGTTAAGGTTGTGGTAAGGGTTAGGGTTAGGGTTAGGGTTTGGTTTAGAGATAGGTTTAGGGATAGGGTTAGGGTTAGTGTTAAGGTTTGGATTAGGGCTAGAGTTAAGGTGTGGCTTTGGTTTAGGGTTAGGGTTAGGGTTAGGGTTAGTGTTAGGATTAGGGTTTGGGTTTGGGTTAGGGTTAGGGTTAGGGTTAGGGTTTGGGTTACGGTTACAGTTAGGGTTAGGGTTAGGGTTAGGATTTGAGTTAGGGTTAGGATTATGGTTTGGGTTTTGGTTAGGGTTAGGGCTATGGTTCGGGTTTGGTTTGGGTTAGGGTTAGGGTGAGGGTTAGGGTTTGGATTAGGGTTAGGGTTAGGGTTAGGTGTAGGGTTAGGGTTTGTGTTAGGTTTAGGGTTAGGGTTAGTGTTAGGGTTTTCATTTGGTTTTGGTTTAGGTTTAGGGTGAGGGCTATGATTACGGTTCGGGTTAGGATTAGTGTTTGGGTTTGAATTAGAGGTAGGCTTAGGGTTAGGGTTAGGTTTCGGGTTCGGGTTTGGGGTAAGGATAGGGTTAGGGTGAGGGTGAGGGTTTGTGTTTGGAATAGAGTTAGGTTTAGGGTTAGGGTTAGTGTTTGGTTTAGGGTTAGCATTAGGGTTAGGGTTTGGGGTCAGTGGTTAGTGCTATGGTTAGCGTTTGGGTTAGGGTTAGGTTTAAGGTTAGGGTTTGGTTTAGGGTTAGGGTTAAGGTTGTGGTAAGGGTTAGGGTTAGGGTTAGGGTTTGGTTTAGGGATAGGTTTAGGGATAGGGTTAGGGTTAGTGTTAAGGTTTGGATTAGGGCTAGAGTTAAGGTGTGGCTTTGGTTTTGGGTTAGGGTTAGGGTTAGGGTTAGTGTTAGGATTAGGGTTTGGGTTTGGGTTAGGGTTAGGGTTAGGGTTAGGGTTTGGGTTAGGGTTACAGTTAGGGTTAGGGTTAGGGTTAGGATTTGGATTAGGGTTAGGATTAGGGTTTGGGTTTTGGTTAGGGTTAGGGCTATGGTTCGGGTTTGGTTTGGGTTAGGGTTAGGGTTAGGGTTAGGGTTTGGATTAGGGTTAGGGTTAGGGTTAGGTGTAGGTTTAGGGTTTGGGTTAGGTTTAGGGTTAGGGTTAGTGTTAGGGTTTTCGTTTGGTTTTGGTTTAGGTTTAGGGTTAGGGCTAGGATTACGGTTCGGGTTAGGATTAGTGTTTGGGTTTGAATTAGAGGTAGGGTTAGGGTTAGGGTTTTGTTTAGGGTTAGGGTTTGGGTTTGGGTTAGGATTAAGGTTAGGGTTAGGGTTAGGTTTTCGGTTAGGATTATGGTTAGGATTATAGTTAGGATTTAGGTTTGGGTTAGGGTTTGGTTTTGAGTTAGGTTTAGGGTTAGGGTTAGGGTTAGGGTTAGGGTTAGCATTTCGCTTAGGGTTAGGATTAGGGGCAGGGTTGAGGTTTGGGTTAGAGTTAGGGTTAGGGTTAGGGTTTGGGTTAGGGTTAGGGTTAGGTTTAGGGTTTGAGTTAGGGTTAATGTTAGGTTTAGGTGTTAGGGTTAGGGTTAGGGTTCGGGTTTGGGTTAGGGTTAGGGTTAGGGTTCTGGTTTGGGTTATGGTTAGGGTTAGGGTTAGGTTTTGAGTTTGGTTTAGGGTAAGGTTTAGCGATAGGGTTAGGGTTATGGTTCGGGTTTGGGTTAGGGTAAGGGTTAGGGTTAGGTTTAGGATTTGGGGTAGGGTTAGGATTAGGGTTTGGATTAGGGTTTGGATTTTGGTTTGGGTTAGGGTTAGGGTTAGGGTTAGGGTTTGGATTAGGGTTAGCTTTAGGGTTAGGTGTAGGGTTAGTTTTTGGGTTAGGTTTAGGGTTAGGGTTAGTGTTAGGGTTTGGGTTTGGGTTTGGTTTAGGTTTAAGGTTAGGGTTAGGATTAGGGTTCGGGTTAGGTTTAGGGTTTGGGTTTGGGTTAGGGTTAGAGTTAGGGTTAGGGTTTGGGTTAGGGTTACGGTTTGGGTTTGGGTTAGGGTTATTGTTATGGTTAGGGTTAGGGTTTAGGTTAGTGTTAGGGTTATTATTTGGTTTAGGTTTAGGGATAGGGTTAGTTTTAGGGTTAGGGTAAGCTTTTTGCTTAGGGTTAGGGTTAGGGTTATTGTTAGGGTTAGGGTTAGGTTTTGGTTTGGATTATAATTAGGGGTAGGGTTAGGGTTAGGGTTAGTGTTAACGTTGGGGTTATGATTAGAGTTTGGGTTTCTGTTAGGGTTAGGGTTAGGGTTAGGTTTAGGGTTTTGGGTCACGGTTTGGATTAGGGTTACAGATAGGGTTAGGGTTAGGGTTAGGGTTAAGGTTAGGTTTTGGTTTTGGTTATAATTAGGGTTAGGGTTAGGGTTAGGGTGAGGGTTACGGTTAGGGTTAGGGTTAGGGTTAGTGTTTGGTTTAGGGCTAGGGTTAGGATTAGGGTTAGGGTTAGGGTTAGGGTTAGAGTGAGGATTAGAGTTAGGGGTTAGGGTTAGGGATCGTGTTATTGTTAGCTTTAGGGTTAGGGTTAGCATTAGGGTTAGGGTTAGGGTTAGGGTTTGGGTTAGTGTAAGGGTTTGAGTTAGGGTGATGGTTAGGTTTAGGGTTAGTGTTAGATTTTGGGTTAGGGTTAGTGTTAAGGTTACGGTTTGCATAAGGGTTAGTGTTAGGGTTTGGGTTAGGGTTAGGGTTAGTGATAGGGTTAGTGTTTGGGTTAGGGTTAGGGTTAGGTTTAGGGTTCGGGTTAGGGTTAGGGATTGCGTTAGGGTTAGGTTTAGGGTTAGGGTTAGGGTTAGGGTTTGGGTTAGATTTAGTGTTAGGGTCAGAGTCAGGGTGGGGGTGTGGGTTAGGGTTAGGTTTATGGTTTGGGTTTGGGTTAGGGTTAGGTTTAGGGTTAGGGTTAGGGTTAGGGTTTGGGTTAGTGTAAGGGATTGAGTTAGGGTGATGGTTAGGTTTAGGGTTAGTGTTAGTGTTTGGGTTAGGGTTAGTGTTAAGGTTAGGGTTTGGATAAGGGTTAGTGTTAGGGTTTGGGTTAGGGTTAGGGTTAGTGATAGGGTTAGTGTTTGGGTTAGGGTTAGGGTTAGGTTTAGGGTTCGGGTTAGGGTTATGGATTGGGATAGGGTTAAGTTTAGGGTTAGGGTTAGGGTTAGGGTTTGGGTTAGATTTAGTGTTAGGGTCAGAGTCAGGGTGAGGGTTTGGGTTAGGGTTAGGTTTATGTTTTGGGTTTGGGTTAGGGTTAGGTTTAGGGTTAGGGTTAGTGTTAGAGTTAGGCTTAGGGTTACGGTTAGGGTTTGGGTTAGATTTAGGGTTAGGGTTAGGATTAACGTTAGGGTTTGTGTTTTAGTTAGGGTTAGGGTAAGGGTTAGTGTTTGGGTTAGGGTTAGGGTTAGGGTTAGCGTTAGGGTTAATCGTTAGGATTAGGGCTGAATTAGGTTTAGGTTTAGTGTTAGGGTTAGATTTAGGGTTAGGATTAAGGGTTAGGGTTAGGGCTAGGGTTAGGGTTAGGTTTAGGGTTAGGGTTAGGGTTCGGGTTTGTGTTAGGGTTAGGGTTAGGGTTTGGGTTTGGGACTGTGTTAGGGTTAGGGATAGTGTTAGGGTTAGGTTTAGGGTTTGGGTTAGGGTGAGGGTTAGGGTTAGGGTTAGTCTTAGGTTTTGCTTTAGGGTTAGGGTTACAGTTAGGGTTTGGGTAAGGGTTAGGGGTAGCGTTAGGGTTAGGGTTAGCGTTAAGGATAGGTTTAGGTTTAGGGTTAGGGTTTGGGTAAGTGTTAGGTTTAGAGATAGAGTTAGGTGTAGGGTTAGGGTTTGGGTTAGGGTTAGGGTTAGGGTTTGTGTTTGGGTTTGGGTTAGGGTTAGGGTTAGGGTTAGGATTAGGGTCAGGGTCAGGGTTAGGATTTGGGTTAGGGTTAGAATTAGGGTTTGAGTTTGGATTAGGGTTAGAGTGAGGGTTAGAGTTAGGGGTTAGGGTTAGGGATAGTGTTATTGTTAGCTTTAGGGTTAGGGTTAGCATTAGGGTTAGGGTTAGGTGTAGGGTTAGGGTTTGGGTTAGGGTTAGGGTTAGTGTTAGTGTTAAGGTTTGCGTTTGGGTTTGGTTAAGGTTTAGGGTTAGGGATAGGATTGGGGTGCGGGTTAGTATTAGGGTTTGAGTTTGGGTTAGGGTTAGAGTTAGGTTAGGGTTTGGGTTAGGGTTAGGGTTTGGGTTAGATTTGTGTTTGGATTAGGGTTAGGGTGAGGGTTAGGGTTAGCGTAAGGTTTTGTGTTTAGTTTTGGGTTAGGTTTACCTATAGGGTTAGGGTTAGGTTTCGGGTTCGGGTTTGGGGTAAGGTTAGGGTTAGAGTGAGGGTGAGGGTTTGGGTTTGGGGTAGAGTTAGGTTTAGGGTTAGGGTTAGTGTTTGTTTTAGGGTTAGCATTAGGGTTAGGGTTTGGGGTCAGCGGTTAGTGCTATGGTTAGTGTTTGGGTTAGGGTTAGGGTTAAGGTTAGGGTTTGGTTTAGGGTTAGGGTGAAGGTTGGGGTAAGGGTTAGGGTTAGGGTTAGGGTTTGGTTTAGGGATAGATTTAGGGATAGGGTTAGGGTTAGTGTTAATGTTTGGATTAGGGCTAGAGTTAAGGTTTGGCTTAGGTTTTGGGTTAGGGTTAGGGTTATGGTTAGGGTAAGTGTTAGGATTAGGGTTTGGGTTTGGGTTAGGGTTAGGATTAGGGTTCGGGTTTGGGTTAGGGTTTGGGTTAAGGTTACAGTCAGGGTTACGGTTAGGAATTAGGTTTGGGTTAGGGTTTGGTTTTGAGTTAAGGTTAGGGTTAGGGTTTGGTTTAGTGTTCGGCATCACGGGTTAGGGTTAGCGTTAGGGTTAGTGTTTGGGTTAGGGTTAGGATTAGGGGCAGGTTTTGGGTTTGGCTTACAGTTAGGGTTAGGCTTAGGGTTTGGGTTAGGGTTAGGGTTAGGTTTAGAGTTTGGGTTAGGGTTACGTTTAGGGTTAAGTTTTGGGTTAGGGCTAGGGTTAGGGTTAGGGATAGCGTTAGGGTTAGGGTAAGGGTTAGGGATAGGGTTAGGGTTAGGGTTTGGGTTTGGTTTGGGGTTAGGTTTAGGGTTATGGTTAGGGTTAGTGTTAGGATTAGGGTATTGTTTTAGGTTATGGTTATGGTTATGGTTAGGGTTAGGGTTAGGGTTAGGGTTAGGTTTAGGGTTTGAATTAGCTTTAGCGTTAGGGTTAGGTGTACGGTCAGGGTTTGGGTTAGGTTTGGGGTTAGGGTTTCGGTTTGGGTTTGGGTTAGGGTTAGGGTTAGGATTAGGGTTAGTGTTAGGATTAGGGTTTCGCTTTAGGTTAGGTTTAGGATTAGGGTTAGTGTTTTGGTAAGTGTTAGGTTTAGGGTTAGGGTTTGGTTTAGGGTTAGGGTTAGTGTTAGGGTTAGTGTTTGGATTAGGGTTAGGGAGAGGTTTAGGGTTATGGTTAGGGTTAGTGTTTGGGTTTGGGTTTGTGTTAGGGTTTGGGATAGTGTTAGGGTTAGGGTTAGGGCTAGGGTAGGGTTAGGGATAGCGTTAAGTTTAGGGTTAGGGTTAGGGATGGGGTTAGGGTTAGGGTTTGGGTTAGGGCTAGGGTTAGGGTTAGGGTTAGGGTTAGGGTTTGGGTTAGAATTAGGGTTTGGGGTTAGGGTTTGGGTTAGGGTTACAGTCAGGGTTACGGTTAGGAATTAGGTTTGGGTTAGGGTTTGGTTTTGAGTTAAGGTTAGGGTTAGGGTTCGGTTTAGTGTTCGGCATCACGGGTTAGGGTTAGCGTTAGGGTTAGTGTTTGGGTTAGGGTTAGGATTAGGGGCAGGGTTAGGGTTTGGCTTACAGTTAGGGTTAGGCTTAGGGTTTGGGTTAGGTTTAGGGTTAGGTTTACAGTTTGGGTTAAGGTTAGGTTTAGGGTTAAGTTTTGGGTTAGGGCTAGGGTTAGGGTTAGGGATAGCGTTAGGGTTAGGGTAAGGGTTAGGGATAGGGTTAGGGTTAGGGTTTGGGTTTGGTTTGGGGTTAGGTTTAGGGTTATGGTTAGGGTTAGTGTTAGGATTAGGGTATTGTTTTAGGTTATGGTTATGGTTATGGTTAGGGTTAGGGTTAGGGTTAGGGTTTGAATTAGCTTTAGCGTTAGAGTTAGGTGGACGGTTAGGGTTTGGGTTAGGTTTAGGGTTAGGGTTTCGGTTTGGGTTTGGGTTAGGGTTAGGGTTAGGATTAGGGTTAGTGTTAGGATTAGGGTTTCGCTTTAGGTTAGGTTTAGGGTTAGGTTTAGTGTTTTGGTAAGTGTTAGGTTTAGGGTTAGGGTTTGGTTTAGGGTTAGGGTTAGTGTTAGGGTTAGTGTTTTAATTAGGGTTAGGGAGAGGTTAAGGGTTATGGTTAGGGTTAGGGTTTGGGTTTGGGTTTGTGTTAGGGTTAGGGTTAGTGTTAGGGTTAGGGTTAGGGCTAGGGTTAGGGTTAGGGATAGCGTTAAGTTTAGGGTTAGGGTTAGGGATAGGATTAGGGTTAGGGTTTGGGTTAGGGCTAGGGTTAGGGTTAGGGATAGCGTTAGGGTTATGGTAAGGGTTAGGGATAGGGTTAGGGTTAGAGTTGGGTTTGGTTTGGGGTTATATTTAGGGTTACGTTTAGGGTTAGTGTTAGGATTAGGGTATTGGTTTAGGTTATGGTTAGGGTTTGGGTTAGGGTTAGGGTTAGGGTGAGGGTTAGGGTTACGGTTAGGTTTTGTGTTTGGTTTTGGGTTAGGTTTACCTATAGGGTTAGGGTTAGGGTTCGGGTTAGGGTTAGGGTTAGGGTTAGGGTTAGGTTTGTGTTTGGGTTAGTGTTAGGGTGAGGGTTAGGGTTAGCGTTAGGTTTTGTGTTTAGTTTTGGGTTAGGTTTACCTATAGGGTTAGGGTTAGGGTTCGGGTTCGGGTTTGGGGTAAGGTTAGGGTTAGGGTGAGGGTGAGGGTTTGGGTTTGGAGTAGAGTTAGGTTTAGGGTTAGGGTTAGTGTTTGTTTTAGGGTTAGCATTAGGGTTAGGGTTGGGGTCAGCGGTTAGTGCTATGGTTAGTGTTTGGGTTAGGGTTAGGGTTAAGGTTAGGGTTTGGTTTAGGGTTAGGGTGAAGGTTGGGGTAAGGGTTAGGGTTAGGGTTAGGGTTTGGTTTAGGGATAGGTTTAGGGATAGGGTTAGGGTTAGTGTTAAGGTTTGGATTAGGGCTAGAGTTAAGGTTTGGTTTGGTTTTGGGTTACGGTTAGGGTTATGGTTAGGGTTAGTTTAGGATTAGGGTTTGGGTTTGGGTTAGGGTTAGGATTAGGGTTCCGGTTTGGGTTAGGGTTACAGTTAGGGTTAGGGTTAGGGTTACGATTTGGGTTAGGGTTAGGATTAGGGTTTGGGTTTGGTTAGGGTTAGAGCTATGATTCGGGTTTGGTTTGGGTTAGGGTTAGGGTTACGGTTAGGATTTGGATTAGGTTTAGGGTTAGGGTTAGGTGTAGGGTTAGGGTTTGGGTTAGGTTTAGGGTTAGGGTTAGTGTTAGGGTTTGCGTTTGGTTTTGGTTTTGGGTTAGGGCTAGGATTAAGGTTCGGGGTAGGATTAGTGTTTGGGTTTGAATTAGAGGTAGGGTTAGGGTTAGGTTTTCGGTTAGGGTTATGGTTAGGAATATAGTTAGGATTTAGGTTTGGGTTAGGGTTTGGTTTGAAATTAGGTTTAGGGTTAGGGTTAGGGTTAGGGTTAGGGTTAGGGTTTCGCTTAGGGTTAGGATTAGTTGCAGGGTTCGGGTTTGGGTTAGAGTTAGGGTTAGCGTTAGGGTTTGGGTTAGGGTTAGGGTTAGGTTTAGGGTTTGAGTTAGGGTTAATGTTAGGTTTAGGGGTTAGGGTTAGGGTTAATGTTCGGGTTTGGGTTAGGGTTAGGGTTAGGGTTTGGTTTAGGATTAGGTTTAGGGTTCGGGTTTGGGTTAGGGTGAGGGTTAGGGTCAGGGTTTGGGTTAGGGTTAGGTTTAGGGTTAGGGTTTGGGTTAGGGCTAGGGTTAGGGTTAGGGATAGCATTAGGGTTAGGGTTAGGGTTAGGGATAGGGTTAGGATTAGGGTTTGTGTTTGGGTTTGGGTTACGTTTAGGGTTATGGTTAGGTTTAGTGTTAGGAGTAGGGTATGGTTTAGGTTATGGTTACGGTTTAGGTTAGGATTAGGGTTAGGGTTAGGTTTGGGTTTATGTTAGGGTTAGGGTGAGGGTTAGGGTTAGGGTTTGGTGTTGGGTTAGGGTTAGGGTTTGGTTTGGGTTAGTGTTAGGGTTAGGTTTAGGGTGAGCGGTAGGGTTAGGGTTTGGGGTTGGGTTAGGTTTTCGGTTAGGGTTATGGTTAGAATTAGGGTTTTAGTTAGGGATAGGGTTAGGGCTAGTGTTAGTGTTAGGGTTTGGGTTTGGGTTTGGCTTATTTTTAGGGTTAGGGTTAGGATTAGAGTTAGTGTTAGGATTTGGGTTTGTGTTTGGTTTAGGGTTAGGTTTAGGGTTAGGGTTAGGGGTTAGGGTTAGGGCTAGGGCTAGGGTTAGGGTTAGGTTTAGGGTTAGGGTTAGGTTTAGGGTTAGGGTTAGGGTTAGATTTAGGGTTAGTTTTAGGATTAGGGGTTGCGTTTAGTTTAGGGTTAGGGTTACGGCTAGGGTTTGGGTAACGATTAGGTTTAGGGTTAGGGTTGGGGTTAAGTTTAGGGTTAGTGTTAGGGTTAGTGTTTGGATTAGGGTTAGGGATAGGTTTAGGGTTAGGGTTAGGGTTAGGGGTTAGGGTTAGGGCTAGGGTAAGAGTTAGGTTTACGGTTAGGGTTAGGTTTAGGGTTAGGGTTAGGCTTAGGGTTTGGGTTAGGGTTATGGTTAGTGTTAGGGTTTGAGTTTGGTTTTGGGTTTGGATTAGGGTTAGGATTTTGGTTAGGGTTCGGGCTAGGGTTCGGGTTTGGTTTGGGTTAGGGTTAGGGTTTGGATTACGGTTAGCGTTAGGGGTAGGTGTAGGGTCAGTTTTTGGGTTAGGTTTAGGGTTAGGGTTAGTGTTAGGGTTTGGGTTTGGGTTTGGTTTAGGTTTAAGGTTAGGGTTAGGATTAGGGTTCGTGTTAGGATTAGGGTTTGGGTTGGGGTTAGGTTTAGAGTTAGGGTTAGGGTTTGGGTTAGGGTTACGGTGTGGGTTTGGGTTAGGGTTATTGTTATGGTTAGGGTTAGGGTTAGGGTTTGGGTTAGGATTAGGGTTAGGGTTAGGGTTTGGGTTAGGGTTACGGTCAGGGTTACGGTTAGGATTCAGGTTTGGGTTAGCGTTTGGTTTTGAGTTAGGGTTAGGGTTAGGGTTAGGGTTAGGGTTAGAGTTAGGGTTACGGTTACGGTTAGGGTTTTGGTTAGATTTAGGGTTAGCGTTAGGATTAGGGTTAGGGTTTGGGTTTTAGTTATGGTTAGGGTAAGAATTAGTGTTTGGCTTAGGATTAGGGTTAGGGTTAGCGTTAGGGTTAGGCGTTAGGTTTAGGGCTGAATTAGGGTTAAGTTTAGTATTAGGGTTAGATTTAGGGTTAGGATTAAGGGTTAGGGTTAAGGTTAGGGTTAGCGTAGGGTTTAGGGTTAGGGTTAGGTTTAGGGTTAGGGTTAGGGTTCGGGTTTGTGTTAGGGTTAGGGTTAGGGTTTGGGTTTGGGATTGTGTTAGGGTTAGGGATAGTGTTAGGGTTAGGGTTAGGGTTTGGGTTAGGGTTAGGGTTAGTCTTAGATTTTGCTTTAGGGTTAGGGTTAGAGTAAGGGTTTGGGTAAGGGTTAGGGGTAGCGTTAGGGTTAGAGTTAGGGTTAGGGTTAGGGATAGGGTTAGGTTTAGGGTTAGGGTTTCGGTAATTGTTAGGTTTAGGCATAGAGTTAGGGTTAGGGTTAGGGTTTGGGTCAGGCTTAGGGTTAGGGTTTGGGTTTGGGTTTGGGTTAGGGTTAGGTTTAGGATTAGGGTTAGGGTTAGGGTGAGGATTTGGGTTAGGGTTAGGATTAGGGTTTGGGTTTGGATTAGGGTTAGGGTTAGGGTTATGTGTAGGGTTAGGGATGGGTTAGGGTTTGGTTTGGGGTTAGGGTTAGGGTTACGGTTAGGTTTAGGGTTCTGGTTAGGGTTAGGGCTTGGGTTTGGGTTTGGAATAGGGTTAGGGTTAGCGTTAGGGTTAGTGTTTGGGTTAGGGTTAGGATTAGGATTAGGGTTTGGGGTCAGGGGTTATGTCTAGGGTTAGGGTTAGCGTTTGGTTTAGGGTTAGTATTAGGGTTTGGGTTAGGGTTAGGGTTAAGGTTTGGGTAATGGTTAGGGTTAGTTTTAGGGTTAGGGTTAGGGTTAGGGTGAGGGTTAGGGTTAGGGTTTGGGTTAGGGTTCGGTTAGGGTTAGGGTTAGGATTAGGATTAGGGTTAGAGTTAGGATTTGGGTTAGGGTTTGGGTTAGGGTTAGGTTTAGGGTTATAGTGAGGGTTAGGGTTAGGGGTTAGGGTTAGGGATAGGGTTATTGTTAGCTTTAGGGTTAGGGTTAGCGTTAGGGTTAGGGTTAGGGTTTGGGTTAGTGTAAGGGTTTGTGTTAGGGTGATGGTTAGGTTTAGGGTTCATGTTAGATTAACGGTTAGGGTTAGGGTTAGTGTTAGGTTTATTGTTTGGGTTAGTGTTATGGTTAGTTTTAGTGTTCGGGTTAGTTTTAGGGATTGGGTTAAGGTTAGGGTTAGGGTTAGGGTTAGGGTTTGGGTTTGGGTTAGAGTTAGTGTTAGGGTCAGATTCAGGGTGAGGGTTTGGGTTAGGGTTAGGTTTATGGTTTGGGTTTGGGTTAGGGTTAGGTTTAGGGTTACGGTTAGGGTTAGAGTTAGGGTTAGGGTTACGGTTAGGGTTTCGGTTAGATTTAGGGTTAGGTTTAGGGTTAGGGTTAGGTTTTGGGTTTGAGTTAGGGTTAGGGTAAGGGTTAGTGTTTGGGTTAGGCTTAGGGTTAGTGTTAGGATTAGGGTTAGGCGTAACGTTTAGGGCTGAATTAGGGTTAGTTTTAGTGTTAGGGTTAGATTTAGGGTTAGGATTAAGGTTTAGGGTTAGGGCTAGGGTTAACGTAGGGTTTAGGGTTAGGGTTAGGTTTAGGGTTAGGGTTAGGTTTCGGGTTTTTTGTTAGGGTTACGGTTAGGGTTTGGGTTTGGGATTGTGTTAGGGTTAGGGATAGTGTTAGGGTTAGGGTTAGGGTTTATGTTAGGGTGAGGGTTAGGGTTAGGGTTACTGTTAGATTTTGCTTTAGGGTTAGGGTTAGAGTTAGGATTTGGGTAAGGGTTAGAGGTAGCGTTAGGGTTAGGGTTAGGGTTAGGGTTAGGGATAGGGTTAGGTTTTGCGTTACGGTTTCGGTAAGTGTTAGGTTTATGGATAGAGTTAGGTTTAGGGTTAGGGTTTGGCTTAGGCTTAGGGTTAGGGTTTGGGTTTGGGTTTGGGTTAGGGTTACGGTTAGGATTAGGGTTAGGGTTATTGGTAGGATTTGGGTTAGGGTTTGGATTAGGGCTTAGGTTTGGATTAGGGTTAGGGTTAGGGTTAGGTGTAGGGTTAGGGTTACGGTTAGGGTTACGGTTAGAATTTAATTTTGGGTTAGGGTTTGGTTTTGAGTAGGGTTAGGGTTAGGGTTAGGGTTAGGGTTAGGCATCAGGGGTTAGGGTTAGGGTTAGGGTTTGGGTTAGAGTTAGGATTAGTGGCAGGGTTAGTATTTGGTTTAGAGTTAGGGTTAGGGTTAGGGTTAGGGTTTGGGGTAGGCTTAGGGTAAGGTTTAGGGTTTGTGTTAGGGTTAATGATAGGTTTAGTGGTTAGGATTAGGGTTAAGGTTCGGGTTAGGGTTAGGGTTAGTGTTAGTGATACGGTTTGGGTTAGGATTAGGTTTAGGGTTCGGGTTTGTGTTAGGGTTTGGGTTAGCGTCAGGGTTTGGGTTAGGGTTAGGTTTAGGGTTAGGGATAGCGTTAGGGTTAGGGTAAGGGTTAGGGATAGGGTTAGGGTTAGGGTTTGTGTTTTGGTTTGGGTTAGGGTTAGGGTTACGGTTAGGGTTAGTGTTAGGATTAGGGTATGGGTTTAGGTTATGGTTAGGGTTTGGGTTAGGGTTAGGATTAGGGTTAGGGTTAGGTTTGGGTTTGGGTTAGGGTTAGGATGAGGGTTAGGGTTATGGTTCGGGTTTGAGTTTGGTTTTGGGTTAGGGTTAGGGTTTGGGTTAGGGTTAGGGTTGGGGTTTGGGTTAGGGCTAGGGTTATGGTTAGGGTTAGGGACAGGGTTTGGGTTAGAATTAGGGTTTGGGGTTAGGGTTTGGGTTCGGGTTACAGTCAGGGTTACGGTTAGGATTTAGGTTTGGGTTGTGGTTTGGTTTTGAGTTAAGGTTAGGGTTAGTGTTAGGTATAGGGTTAGGCATCAGGGGTTAGTGTTAGCGGTACGGTTAGGGTTTGGGTTAGGTTTAGGATTAGAGGAAGGTTTAGGGTTTGGGTTAGAGTTAGGGTTATGGTTAGGGTTTGGATTAGGGTTAGGGTTAGGTTTATGGTTTAGGTTAGGGTTAGGTTTAGGTTTGGGATTTGGGTTAGGGCTAGGGTTAGGGTTAGGGATAGCGTTAGGGTTAGGGTAAGGGTTAGGGATAGGGTTAGGGTTAGGGTTTGGGTTTGGTTTGGGGTTAGGGTTAGGGTTAGTGTTAGGATTAGGGTATTGGTTTAGGTTATGGTTAGGGTTTGGGTTAGGGTTAGGGTTAGGGTTAGGGTTAGGTTTGGGTTTGGGTTAGGGTTAGGGTGAATGTTAGGGTTAGGGTTAGGTTTTGTGTTTGGTTTTAGGTTAGGTTTAGCGATAAGGTTAAGGTTACGGTTCGGGTTCAGGTTTGGGTTAGGGTTCGGGTTAGGGTTCGGGAGAGGGTTTGGGTTTGGAATAGAGTTAGGGTTAGGTTTAGGATTACGGTTAGGGTTTGGGGTCAGCGGTTAGTGCTAGGGTTAGGCTTAGCGTTTGGTTTAGGGTTAGGGTTAGGGTTAGGGTTTGGTTTAGGGTTAGGGTTAAGGTTAGGGTAAGGGTTAGGGTTAGGGTTAGGGTTTGGTTTAGGGATAGGTTTAGGGATAGGGTTAAGGTTAGTGTTAAGGTTTGGATTAGGGTTAGAGTTAGGGTTTCGCTTTGGTTTTGGGGTAGGGTTAGGTTTAGGGTTAGGGTTAGGATTAGGATTCGGGTTAGGATTAGGGTTTGTGTTAGGGTTACGGTTAGAGTTAGGGTTAGGGTTAGGGTTAGGGTTTGGGTTAGGGTTACGGTTAGGGTTACGGTTAGGATTTAAGTTTGGGTTAGGGTTTGGTTTTGGGTTAGGGTTAGGGTTAGGATTAGAGTTCGTGTTAGGCATCAGGGGTTAGGGTTAGGTTTAGGGTTAGGGTTTGGGTTAGGGTTAGGATTAGGGGAAGGGTTAGTGTATGGGTTAGAGTGAGGGTTAGGGTTATCGTTTGGGTTAGGGTTAGGGTTAGGTTTCGGGTTAGGATTAGGGTTAGGGTTAGCGTTTGGATTAGGGTTAGGGTTAGGGTTAGGTGTAGGTTTAGGGTTTGGTTTAGGTTTAGGGTTAGGGTTAGGGTTAGGGTTTGGGTTTGGTTTAGGTTTAGGGTTAGGGTTAGGATTAAGGTTCGGGTTAGGATTAGGGTTCTGGTTAGGATTAGGGTTTGGGTTTGGGTTAGGATTAGAGTTAGGGTTAGGGTTGGGTTAGGTTTAGGGTTTGGTTTTGGGTTAGGGTGAGGGTTATGGTTAGGGTTAGGGTTAGGGTTTGGGTTTGGATTAGGGTTAGAGTTAGGGTTTGGGTTAGGTTTACGGTTAGGGTTACGGTTAGTATTTAAGTTTGGGTTCGGTTTTGGTTTTGACTTAGGGTTAGGGTTAGGGTTAGGGTTAGGGTTAGGGTTAGGCATCAGGGGTTACGGTTAGTATTTAAGTTTGGGTTCGGTTTTGGTTTTGACTTAGGGTTAGGGTTTGGGTTAGGGTTAGGATTAGGGGGAGGGTTAGTGTTTGGGTTAGTGTTATGGTTAGGTTTAGTGTTCGGGTTAGGGATAGGGATTGGGTAAGGGTTAGGGTTAGGGTTAGCGTTAGGGTTTGGGTTTGGGTTAGAGTTAGTGTTAGGGTCAGATTCAGGGTGAGGGTTTGGGTTAGGGTTAGGTTTTTGGTTTGGGTTTGGGTTAGGGTTAGGTTTAGGGTTAGGGTTAGGGTTAGAGTTAGGGTTAGGGTTACGGTTAGGGTTTCGGTTAGATTTAGGGTTAGGGTTAGGATTAGGGTTAGGGTTTGGGTTTTAGTTAGGGTTAGGGTAAGGGTTAGTATTTGGGTTAGGGTTAGGGTTAGGGTTTGCGTTAGAATTAGGCGTTAGGTTTAGGGCTGAATTAGGGTTAGTTTTAGTGTTAGGGTTAGATTTAGGGTTAGGATTAAGGGTTAGGGTTAGGGCTAGGGTTAATGTAGGGTTTAGGGTTAGGGTTAGGTTTCGGGTTTTTTGTTAGGGTTAGGGTTAGGGATTGGGTTTGGGATTGTGTTAGGGTTAGGGATAGTGTTAGGGTTAGGGTTAGGGTTTGGGTTAGGGTGAGGGTTAGGGTTAGGGTTAAGGTTAGGGTTTGGTTTAGGGTTAGGGTGAAGGTTGGGGTAAGGGTTAAGGTTAGGGTTAGGGTTTGGTTTAGGGATAGGTTTAGGGATAGGGTTAGGGTTAGTGTTAAGGTTTGGATTAGGGCTAGAGTTAAGGTTTGGCTTTGGTTTTGGGTTAGGTTTAGGGTTATGGTTAGGGTTAGTGTTAGGATTAGGGTTTGGGTTTGGGTTAGGGTTAGGATTAGGGTTAGGGTTTGGGTTAGGGTTACAGTTAGGGTTAGGGTTAGGGTTAGCATTTGGGTTAGGGTTAGGATTAGGGTTTGGGTTTTGGTTAGGGTTAGAGCTATGATTCGGGTTTGGTTTGGGTTAGGGTTAGGGTTAGGGTTAGGGTTTGGATTAGGTTTAGAGTTAGGGTTAGGTGTAGGGTTAGGGTTTGGGTTAGGTTTAGGGTTAGGGTTAGTGTTAGGGTTTGCGTTTGGTTTTGGTTTAGGGTTAGGGCTAGGATTACGGTTCGGGTTAGGATTAGTGTTTGGGTTTGAATTAGAGGTAGGGTTAGGGTTAGGTTTTCGGTTAGGGTTATGGTTAGGAATATAGTTAGGATTTAGGTTTGGGGTAGGGTTTGGTTTTGAGTTCGGTTTAGGGTTAGGGTTAGGGTTAGGGTTAGGGTTTCGCTTAGGGTTAGGATTAGTTGCAGGGTTCGGGTTTGGGTTAGAGTTAGGGTTAGCGTTAGGGTTTGGGTTAGGGTTAGGGTTAGGTTTAGGGTTTGAGTTAGGGTTAATGTTAGGTTTAGGGGTTAGGGTTAGGGTTAATGTTCGGGTTTGGGTTAGGGTTAGGGTTAGGGTTAGGGTTTGGTTTAGGATTAGGTTTAGGGTTCGGGTTTGGGTTAGGGTGAGTGTTAGGGTCAGGGCTTGGGTTAGGGTTAGGTTTAGGGTTAGGGTTTGGGTTAGGGCAATTAGGGTTAGGGTTAGGGTTAGGGATAGCATTAGGGTTAAGGTTAGGGTTAGGGATAGGGTTAGGATTAGGGTTTGTGTTTGGGTTTGGGTTACGTTTAGGATTATGGTTAGGTTTAGTGTTAGGAGTAGGGTATGGGTTTAGGTTATGGTTACGGTTTAGGTTAGGGTTAGGGTTAGGGTTAGGTTTGGGTTTATGTTAGGGTTAGGGTGAGGGTTAGGGTTAGGGTTAGGTTTTGGTTTGGGTTAGTGTTAGGGTTAGGTTTAGGGTGAGCGGTAGGGTTAGGGTTTGCGGTTGGGTTAGGTTTTCGGTTAGGGTTATGGTTAGAATTAGGGTTTTAGTTAGGGTTAGGGTTAGGGTTAGTGTTAGTGTTAGGGTTTGGGTTTGGGTTTGGCTTATTTTTAGGGTTAGGGTTAGGATTAGAGTTAGTGTTAGGATTAGGGTTTGTGTTTGGGTTAGGGTTAGGTTTAGGGTTAGGGTTAGGGGTTAGGGTTAGGGCTAGGGCTAGGGTTAGGGTTAGGTTTAGGGTTAGGGTTAGGTTTAGGGTTAGGGTTAGGGTTAGATTTAGGGTTAGTGTTAGGATTAGGGGTTGCGTTTAGTTTAGGGTTAGGGTTACGGCTAGGGTTTGGGTAACGATTAGGTTTAGGGTTAGGGTTGGGGTTAAGGTTAGGGTTAGTGTTAGGGTTAGTGTTTGGATTAGGGTTAGGGATAGGTTTAGGGTTAGGGTTAGGGTTAGGGGTTAGGGTTAGGGCTAGGGTAAGAGTTAGGTTTACGGTTAGGGTTAGGTTTAGGGTTAGGGTTAGGCTTAGGGTTTGGGTTAGTGTTAGGGTTAGGGTTATTGTTTGAGTTTGGTTTTGGGTTTGGATTAGGGTTAGGATTTTGGTTAGGGTTCGGGCTAGGGTTCGGGTTTGGTTTGGGTTAGGGTTAGGGTTTGGATTAGGGTTAGCGTTAGGGTTAGGTGTAGGGTTAGTTTTTGGGTTAGGTTTAGGGTTAGGGTTAGTGTTAGGGTTTGGGTTTGCGTTTGGTTTAGGTTTAAGGTTAGGGTTAGGATTAGGGTTCGGGTTAGGATTAGGGTTTGGGTTGGGGTTAGGGTTAGAGTTAGGGTTAGGTTTTGGGTTAGGGTTACGGTTTGGGTTTGGGTTAGGGTTATTGTTATGGTTAGGGTTAGGGTTAGGGTTTGGGTTAGGCTTAGGGTTAGGGTTAGGTTTTGGGTTAGGGTTACGGTCAGGGTTACGGTTAGGATTTAGGTTTGGGTTAGGGTTTGGTTTTGAGTTAGGGTTAGGGTTAGGGTTAGGGTTAGGGTTAGAGTTAGGGTTACGGTTACGGTTAGGGTTTCGGTTAGATTTAGGGTTAGCGTTAGGATTAGGGTTAGGGTTTGGGTTTTAGTTAGGGTTAGGGTAAGGGTTAGTGTTTGGCTTAGGATTAGGGTTAGGGTTAGCGTTAGGGTTAGGCGTTAGGTTTAGGGCTGAATTAGTGTTAGGTTTAGTGTTAGGGTTAGATTTAGGGTTAGGATTAAGGGTTAGGGTTAGGGCTAGGGTTAGCGTAGGGTTTAGGGTTAGGGTTAGGGTTCGGGTTTATGTTAGGGTTAGGGTTAGGGTTTGGGTTTGGGATTTTGTTAGGGTTAGGGATAGTGTTAGTGTTAGGGTTAGGGTTTGGGTTCGGGTGAGGGTTAGTGTTAGGGTTAGTCTTAGATTTTGCTTTAGGGTTAGGGTTAGAGTTAGGGTTTGGGTAAGGGTTAGGGGTAGCGTTAGGGTTAGAGTTAGGGTTAGGGTTAGGGATGGGGTTAGGTTTAGGGTTAGGGTTTCGGTAATTGTTAGGTTTAGGGATAGAGTTAGGTTTAGGGTTAGGGTTTGGGTTAGGCTTAGGGTTAGGGTTTGGGTTTGGGTTTGGGTTATGGTTAGGGTTAGGAGTAGGGTTAGGGTTAGGGTTAGGATTTGGGTTAGGGTTAGGATTAGGGTTTGGGTTTGGATTAGGGTTAGGGTTAGGGTTAGGTGTAGGGTTAGGGTTAGGGTTAGGGTTTGGTTTGGGGTTAGGATTAGGGTTACGGTTAGGTTTAGGGTTCTGGTTAGGGTTAGGGCTTGGTTTTGGGTTTGGAATAGGGTTAGGGTTAGCGTTAGGGTTAGTGTTTGGTTTAGGGTTAGGATTAGGATTAGGGTTTGGGGTCAGGGGTTAGGTCTAGGGTTAGGGTTAGCGTTTGGTTTAGGGTTAGTATTAGGGTTTGGGTTAGGGTTAGGGTTACGGTTTGGGTAAAGGTTAGGGTTAGTTTTAGGGTTAGGGTTAGGGTTAGGGTGAGGGTTAGGGTTAGGGTTTGGGTTAGGGTTCGGGTTAGGGTTAGGGTTAGGATTAGGATTAGGGTTAGAGTTAGGATTTGGGTTAGGGTTTGGGTTAGGCTTAGGTTTAGGGTAATAGTGAGGTTAAGGGTTAGGGGTTAGGGTTAGGGATAGGGTTATTGTTAGCTTTAGGGTTAGGGTTAGCGTTAGGGTTAGGGTTAGGGTTTGGGTTAGTGTAAGGGTTTGTGTTAGGGTGATGGTTAGGTTTAGGGTTCGTGTTAGATTTTCGGTTAGGGTTAGGGTTAGTGTCAGGGTTATTGTTTGGGTTAGTGTTATGGTTAGGTTTAGTGTTCGGGTTAGGTTTAGGGATTGGGTTAAGGTTAGGGTTAGGGTTAGGTTTAGGGTTTGGGTTTGGGTTAGAGTTAGTGTTAGGGTCAGATTCAGGGTGAGGGTTTGGGTTAGGGTTAGGTTTATGGTTTGGGTTTGGGTTAGGGTTAGGTTTAGGGTTAGGGTTAGGGTTAGAGTTAGGGTTAGGGTTACGGTTAGGGTTTCGGTTAGATTTAGGGTTAGGGTTAGGATTAGGGTTAGGGTTTGGGTTTTAGTTAGGGTTAGGGTAAGGGTTAGTGTTTGGGTTAGGGTTAGGGTTAGGGTTAGCGTTAGGGTTAGGCGTTAGGTTTAGGGCTGAATTAGGGTTAGTTTTAGTGTTAGGGTTAGATTTAGGGTTAGGATTAAGGGTTAGGGTTAGGGCTAGGGTTAACGTAGGATTTAGGGTTAGGGTTAGGTTTAGGGTTAGGGTTAGGGTTAGGGTTTTTTGTTAGGGTTAGGGTTAGGGTTTGGGTTTGGGATTGTGTTAGGGTTAGGGATAGTATTAGGGTTAGGGTTAGGGTTTGGGTTAGGGTGAGGGTTAGGGTTAGGGTTACTGTTAGGTTTTGCTTTAGTGTTAGGGTTAGAGTTAGGATTTGGGTGAGGCTTAGAGCTAGCGTTAGGGTTAGGGTTAGGGTTAGGGTTAGGGATAGGGTTAGGTTTAGGGTTAAGGTTTGCCTTAGCCTTAGGGTTAGCGTTTGAGTTGGGGTTTGGGTCAGGGTTCCGGTTAGGATTAGGGTTAGGGTTAGGGGTAGGATTTGGGTTAGGGTTAGGATTAGGGCTTAGGTTTGGATTAGGGTTAGGGTTAGGTGTAGGGTTAGGGTTAAGGTTAGGGTTACGGTTAGGATTTAATTTTGGGTTAGGGTTTGGTTTTGAGTAGGGTTAGGGTTAGGGATAGGGTTAAGGTTAGGCATCAGGGGTTAGGGTTAGGGTTAGGGTTTGGGTTAGATTTAGGATTAGGGGCAGGGTTAGTATTTGGTTTAGAGTTAGGGTTAGGGTTAGGGTTTGGGTTAGGCTTAGGGTAAGGTTTAGGGTTTGTGTTAGGGTTAATGATAGGTTTAGTGGTTAGGATTAGGGTTAAGGTTCGGGTTAGGGTTAGGATTAGTGTTAGTGATAGGGTTTGGGTTAGGATTAGGTTTAGGGTTCGGGTTTGTGTTAGGGTTAGGGTTAGCGTCAGGGTTTGGGTTAGGGTTAGGTTTAGGGTTTGGGTTTGGGTTAGGGCTAGGCTTAGGGTTAGGGATAGCGTGAGGGTTAGGGTAAGGGTAAGGGATAGGGTTAGGGTCAGGGTTTGTGTTTTGGTTTGGGTTAGGGTTAGGGTTACGGTTAGGGTTAGTGTTAGGATTAGGGTATGGGTTTAGGTTATGGTTAGGGTTTGGGTTAGGGTTAGGATTAGGGTTACGGTTAGGTTTGGGTTTGGGTTAGGGTTAGGATGAGGGTTAGGGTTATGGTTCAGGTTTGAGTTTGGTTTTGGGTTAGGGTTAGGGTTTGGGTTAGGGTTAGGGTTTGGGTTTGGGTTAGGGCTAGGGGTATGGTTAGGGTTAGGGACAGGGTTTGGGTTAGAATTAGGGTTTGGGGTTAGGGTTTGGGTTCGGGTTACAGTCAGGGTTATGGTTAGGATTTAGGTTTGGGTTGTGGTTTGGTTTTGAGTTAAGGTTAGTGTTAGGGTTAGGTATAGGGTTAGGCATCAGGGGTTAGTGTTAGCGGTACGGTTAGGGTTTGGGGTAGGTTTAGGATTAGGGGCAGGTTTAGGGTTTGGGTTAGAGTTAGGGTTATGGTTAGGGTTTGGATTAGAGTTAGGGTTAGGTTTATGGTTTAGGTTAGGGTTAGGTTTAGGGTTAGGATTTGGGTTAGGGCTAGGGTTAGGGTTAGGGATAGCGTTAGGGTTAGGGTAAGGGTTAGGGATAGGGTTAGGGTTAGGGTTTGGTTTTGGTTTGGGTTAGGGTTAGGGTTACGGTTAGGGTTAGTGTTAGGATTAGGGTATTGGTTTAGGTTATGGTTAGGGTTTGGGTTAGGGTTAGGGTTAGGGTTAGGGTTAGATTTCGGTTTGGGTTAGGGTTAGGGTGAGGGTTAGGGTTAGGGTTAGGTTTTGTGTTTGGTTTTAGGTTAGGTTTAGCGATAGGGTGAGGGTTAGGGTTTGAATTCGGGTTTGGGTTAGGGTTCGGGTTAGGGTTCGGGAGAGGGTTTGGGTTTGGAATAGAGTTAGGGTTAGGGTTAGGGTGTGTGTTTGGTTTAGGGTTAGGATTAGGGTTAGGGTTTGGGGTCAGCGGTTAGTGCTAGGGTTAGGGTTAGCGTTTGGGTTAGGGTTAGGGTTAGGGTTAGGGTTTGGTTTAGGGTTAGGGTTTGGTTTAGGGTTAGGGTTAAGGTTAGGGTAAGGGTTAGGGTTAGGCTTAGGGTTTGGTTTAGGGATAGGTTTAGGGATAGGGTTAGGGTTAGTGTTAAGGTTTGGATTAGGGTTAGAGTTAGGGTTTCGCTTTGGTTTTGGGTTAGGGTTAGCGTTAGGGTTAGGGTTAGGGATAGGGTTAGGTTTATGGTTAGGTTTTCGGTAAGTGTTAGGTTTAGGGATAGAGTTAGGTTTAGGTTTAGGATTTGGGTTAGGCTTAGGGTTAGTGTTTGGGTTTGGGTTTGGGTTAGGGTTAGAGTTAGGATTAGAGTTAGCGTTAGGATTAGCGTTTTGCTTTATGTTAGGTTTAGGGGTATGGTTAGTGTTTCGGTAAATGGTAGGTTTAGGGTTAGGGTTTGGTTTAGGGTTAGGGTTAGGCTTAGGGTTTGCGTTAGGGTTAGGGTTAGGGTTAGGATTAGGGTAAGGGTTAGGGTTAGTGTTAGGGTTAGGGTTACGGTTTGGGTTTGGATTAGGGTTACGGTTAGGGTAAGGTTTTGGTTTAGGGATAGGTTTAGGGTTTGGGTAAGGGTTAGGGTTAGGTTTAGGGTTAGGGTTAGTGTTAGGGTTTGGGTTAAGGTTAGGGTTTCGGTTTGTCTTAGGTTTAGGGTTAGGGTTAGGGTAAGGGTTAGGTTTAGTGTTACGATTTGGGTTTGGGTTAGGGTTAGGATTAGGGGCAGGGTTAGGTTTTGTGTTAGAGTTAGGGTTTGGGTTAGGGTTTGGGTTAGGGTTAGGGTTAGGTTTAGGGTTTGGATTAGGGTTAGGTTTATGGTTAGGGTTTGGGTTAGGGCTAGGGTTAGGGTTAGGGATAGCGTTAGGGTTAGGGTAAGGGTTAGGAATAGGGTTAGGGTTAGGGTTTGGGTTTCGGTTTGGGTTAGGGTTAAGGTTACGGTTAAGGTTTGTGTTAGGATTAGGGTATGGGTTAAGGTTATGTTTAGGGTTTGGGTTATGGTTAGGGTTAGGGTTAGGGTTAGGGTTTGGATTACGGTTAGGGTTAGTGTTAGGTATAGGGTTAGGTTTTGGGTTAGGTTTAGGGTTAGGGTTAGTGTTAGGTTTTGGGTTTAGGTTTGTTTTAGTTTTAGGTTTAGGGTTAGGATTAGGGTTCGTGTTAGGATTAGGGTTTGGGTTTGGATTAGGGGTAGGGTTAGGTTTAGGGTTAGTGTTAGGGTTAGGGTTTGAATTTGGGTTAGGGTTAGGGTTATGGTTAGGTTAGGGTTAGGGTTTGGGTTAGGATTAGGGTTTGGGTTTAGGGTTAGGTTTAGGGTTAGGGTTTGGGTTAGGGCTAGGGTTAGGGTTTGGATTAGGGGTAGGGTTACGCTTAGGGTTAGGGATAGGGTGAGGGTTAGGGTTAGGGTTAGGGTTTGAGTTTGGTTTGGGGTTAGGTTTAGCGATAGGGTTAAGGTTAGGGTTCGGGTTCGGGTTTGGGTTACGGTTAGGGTTAGGGTGAGGGTGAGGGTTTAGGTTAGGGTTAGGGTTAGGGTTAGGGTTAGGGTTAGGGTTAGAGCTGGGGTTAGGTTTAGGGTTTGGTTTCGGGTTACGGTTAGGTTTAGGGTTTGTGTTAGGGTTAATGTTAGGTTTAGGGGTTAGGGTTAGGGTTAGGTTTCGGTTTTGGGTTAGGGTTAGGCTTACGGTTAGCGTTTGGTTAGGATTAGGTTTAGGGTTCCGGTTTGGGTTAGGGTTAGGTGTATGGTTAGGGTTTGGGTTAGGGCTAGGGTTAGGGTTAGGGATAGCGTTAAGTTTAGGGTTAGGGTTAGGGTTAGGTTTAGGTCTAGGGTTAGCGTTAGGGTTATGATTAGAGTTTGGGTTTGGGTTAGTGTTAGGTTTAGGGTTAGGTTTAGGGTTTGGGTTAGGGTCACGGTTAGGGTTAGGGTTAGGGTTAGGGTTAGGGTTAGGGGTAGTGTTTGGGTTAGGGCTAGGGTTAGGATTAGGTTTAAGGTTTGCGTTAATGTTAGGGTTAGGGTTAGAATGAGGATTAGGGTTAGGGATTAGGGTTAGGGATAGGGTTATTGTTAGCTTTAGGGTAAGGGTTAGGTTTAGGGTTAGGGTTAGATTTAGTGTTTGGTTTAGGATTAGGGTTGGGGTTTGGGTTTTAGTTAGGGTTAGGGTAAGGGTTAGTGTTTGTGTTAGGCTTAGGGTTAGGGTTAGCGTTAGGGTTAGGCATTACGTTTGGGGCTGAATTAGGGTTAGGTTTAGTGTTAGGGTTAGATTTAGGTTTAGGAGTAAGTGTTAGGGATAGGGCTAGGGTTAGCGTAGGTTTTAGGGTTAGGGTTAGGTTTAGGGTTAGGGTTAGGGTTCGGGTTTGTGTTAGGGTTAGGGTTAGGGTTTGTGTTTGGGATTGTGTTAGGGTTAGGGATAGTGTTAGGGTTAGGGTTAGGGTTTGAGTTAGGGTGAGGGTTAGGGTTAGGGTTAGTGTTAGGAATTGCTTTAGTGTTAGGGTTAGAGTTAGGGTTTGGGTAAGGGTTAGGGTTAGCGTTAGGGTTAGGGTTAGGGTTAGGGTCAGGGTTTGGGTTAGGATTAGGTTTAGGGTTAGAGTTTGGGTTAGGGCTAGGGTTAGGGTTAGGGATAGCGTTAGGATTAGGGTAAGGGTTAGGGATAGGGTTAGGGTTAGGGTTTGGGTTTTGGTTTGGGTTAGGGTTAGGGTTACGTTTAGAGTTAGTGTTAGGATTAGGGTATGGGTTTAGGTTATGGTTAGGGTTTGGGTTAGGGTTAGGTTTAGGGTTAGGGTTAGGTTTGGGTTTGGGTTAGGGTTAGGATGAGGGTTAGGGTTAGGGTTAGGCTTTGAGTTTGGTTTTGGGTTAGGTTTAGGGTTAGGTTTAGGATTAGGGTGCGGGTTAGTATTAGGGTGTGAGTTTGGGTTAGGGTTAGAGTTAGGTTAGGGTTTGGGTTAGGGTTAGGGTTAGGGTTTGGGTTAGGGTTAGGGTTTGGGTTTGGGTTAGGGTTAGGGTTATGTTTAGGGTTAGTGTCAGGGTTTGGGTTAGAATTAGGGTTTGGGGTTAGGGTTTGGGTTCGGGTTACAGTCAGGGTTACGGTTAGGATTTAGGTTTGGGTTGTGGTTTGGTTTTGAGTTAAGGTTAGGGTTAGGGTTAGGTATAGGGTTAGGCATCAGGGGTTAGGGTTAGCGTTAGGGTTAGGGCTTGGGTTAGGTTTAGGATTAGGGGCAGGGTTACGGTTTGGGTTAGAGTTAGGGTTATGGTTAGGGTTAGGATTTGGGTTAGGGCTAGGGTTAGGGTTAGGGATAGCGTTAGGGTTAGGGTAAGGTTTCGGGATAGGGTTAGGGTTAGGGTTTGGGTTTGGTTTCGGGTTAGGTTAGGATTACGGTTATGGTTAGTGTTAGGATTAGGGTATTGGTTTAGGTTATGGTTAGGGTTTGGGTTAGGGTTAGGGTTAGGGTTAGGGTTAGGTTTGGGTTTGGGTTAGGGTTAGGGTGAGGGTTAGGTTTAGGGTTAGGTTTTGTGTTTGGTTTTAGGTTAGGTTTAGCGATAGGGTTAGGGTTAGGGTTCGGGTTCGGGTTAGGGTTAGGGTTCGGGTTAGGGTTCGGAGAGGGTTTGGGTTTGGAATAGAGTTAGGTTTAGGGTTAGGGTTAGTGTTTGGTTTAGGGTTAGGATTAGGGTTAGGGTTTGGGGTCAGCGATTAGTGCTAGGGTTAGGGTTAGCGTTTGGGTTAGGGTTAGGGTTAGGGTTTGGTTTAGGTTTAGGGTTAAGGTTAGGGTAAGGGTTAGGGTTAGGGTTAGGGTTTGGTTTAGGGATAGGTTTAGGGATAGGGTTAGGGTGAGGGTGAGGGTTTGGGTTAGGGTTAGGGTTAGGGTTAGGGTTAGGGTTAGAGCTGGGGTTAGGGTTAGGGTTTGGTTTCGGGTTACGGTTAGGTTTAGGGTTTGTGTTAGGATTAATGTTAGGTTTAGGGGTTAGGGTTAGGGTTTGGGTTTGGGTTAGGGTTAGGCTTACGGTTAGGGTTTGGGTTAGGATTAGGTTTAGGGTTCGGGTTTGGGTTAGGGTTAGGTTTAGGGTTAGGGTTTGGGTTAGGGCTAGGGTTAGAGTTAGGGATAGCGTTAAGTTTAGGGTTAGGGTTAGCGTTTGGTTTTGGTTAGGATTAGGGTTAGGGTTAGGGTTAGGTGTAGGGCTAGGGTTAGCGTTAGGGTTAGGATTAGAGTTTGGGTTTGGGTTAGGGTTAGGGTTAGGGTTAGGTCTAGGGTTTGGGTTAGGGTTACGTTTAGGGTTAGGGTTAGGGTTAGGGTTGGGGTAGTGTTTGGGTTAGGGTTAGGTTTAGGATTAGGTTTAAGGTTTGGGTTAATGTTAGGGTTACGGTTAGAATGAGGATTAGGGTTAGGGATTAGGGTTAGGGATAGGGTTATTGTTAGCTTTAGGGTTAGGGTTAGGTTTAGGGTTAGGGTTAGATTTAGGGTTAGGTTTAGGATTAGGGTTAGGGTTTGGGTTTTAGTTAGGGTTAGGGTAAGGGTTAGTGTGTGTGTTAGGCTTAGGGTTAGGGTTAGCGTTAGGGTTAGGCGTTACGTTTAGGGCTGAATTAGGGTTAGGTTTAGTGTTATGGTTAGATTTAGGTTTAGGATTAAGTGTTAGTGATAGGGCTAGTTTTAGTGTAGGTTTTAGGGTTATGGTTAGGTTTAGGGTTAGGGTTAGGATTCGGGTTTGTGTTAGGGTTAGGGTTAGGGTTTGTGTTTGGGATTGTGTTAGGGTTAGGGATAGTGTTAGGGTTAGGGATAGGGTATGGGTTAGGGTGAGAGTTAGGGTTAGGGTTAGTGTTTGGATTTGCTTTAGGGTTAGGCTTAGAGTTAGGGTAAGGCTAAGGCTTAGGGTTAGCGTTAGGCTTAGGGTTAGGGTTAGGGTTAGGGTTAGGGATAGGGTTAGGTTTAGGGTTAGGGTTTGGGTAAGTGTTAGGTTTAGGGATAGAGTTAGGGTTAGGGTTAGGGTTTGGGTTAGGGTTAGGGTTAGGATTTGGGTTTGGGTTTGGTTAGGGTTAGGGTTAGGGTTAGGGTTTGGGTTAGAGTTAGGATTAGGGGCAGGGTTAGTATTTGGGTTAGAGTTAGGGTTAGGGTTAGGGTTTGGGTTAGGGTTAGGGTTAGGTTTAGGGTTTGGTTTAGGGTTAATGTTACGTTTAGTGGTTATTGTTATGTTTAGGGTTCGGGTTAGGGTTAGGGTTAGGGTTAGTTTTAGGGTTTGGATAAGGATTAGGTTTAGGGTTCGGGTTTGTGTTAGGGTTAGGGTTAGGGTTAGGGTTAGCGTTAGGGTTATGATTAGAGTTTGGGTTTGTGTTAGGGTTAGGTTTAGGGTTAGGGTTAGGGTCAGGTTTTGGGTTAGGGTTAGGTTTAGGGTTAGGGTTAGGGTTCGGGTTAGGGATAGGGTTAGGGTTAGGGTTTGGGTTTTGGTTTGGGTTAGGGTTAGGGTTACGGTTAGGGTTAGAGTTAGGATTAGGGTATGGGTTTAGGTTATGGTTAGGGTTTGGGTTAGGGTTAGGTTTAGGTTTAGAGTTAGGTTTAGCGCTAGGGTTAGCGTTAGGGTTATGATTAGAGTTTGGGTTTGGATTAGTGTTAGGTTTAGGGTTAGGCTTAGGGTTAGGGTTAGTGTTAGGGTTTGGGTAAGGATTAGGTTTAAGGTTCGGGTTTGTGTTAGGGTTAGGGTTAGGGTTAGGGTTAACGTTAGGGTTATGATTAGAGTTTGGTTTTGGGTTAGGGTTAGGTTTAGGGTTAGGGTTAGGGTCAGGGTTTGGGTTAGGGTTAGGTTTAGGGTTAGGGTTAGGGTAAGGGTTAGGGATAGGGTTAGGGTTAGGGTTTGGGTTTTGGTTTGGGTTAGGGTTAGGGTTACGGTTAGGGTTAGTGTTAGGTTTAGGGTATGGGTTTAGGTTATGGTTAGGGTTTGGGTTAGGGTTAGGTTTAGGGTTAGGGTTAGGTTTGGGTTTGGGTTAGGGTTAGGATGAGGGTTAGGGTTAGGGTTAGGGTTTGAGTTTGGTTTTGCGTTAGGTTTAGGGTTAGGTTTAGGATTAGGGTGCGGGTTAGTATTAGGGTTTGAGTTTGGGTTAGGGTTAGAGTTAGGTTAGGGTTTGGGTTAGGGTTAGGGTTTGGGTTAGGGTTAGGGTTTGGGTTTGGGTTAGGGTTAGGGTTATGGTTAGGGTTAGGGTCAGGATTTGGGTTAGAATTAGGGTTTGGGGTTAGGGTTTGTGTTCGGGTTACAGTCAGGGTTACGTTTTAGATTTAGGTTTGGGTTGTGGTTTGGTTTTGAGTTAAGGTTAGGGTTAGGGTTAGGTATAGGGTTAGGCATCAGGGGTTAGGGTTAGAGTTAGGGTTAGGGTTTGGGTTAGGGTTAGTGTTAGGTTTTGGGTTAGGTTTAGGGTTAGGGTTAGTGTTAGGTTTTGGGTTTAGGTTTGTTTTAGGTTTAGGTTTAGGGTTAGGATTAGGGTTCGGGTTAGGATTAGGTTTTGGGTTTGGATTAGGGGTAGGGTTAAGGTTAGGGTTAGGGTTAGGGTTATGGTTAGGTTAGGGTTAGGGTTTGGGTTAGGATTAGGGTTTGGGTTAGGGTTAGGTTTAGGGTTAGGGTTTGGGTTAGGGCTAGGGTTAGGGTTAGGGATAGGGTTTGGATTAGGGGTAGGGTTACGCTTAGGGTTAGGGTTAGGGTGAGGGTTAGGGTTAGGGTTAGGGTTTGAGTTTGGTTTTGGGTTCGGTTTAGCGATAGTGTTAAGGTTAGGGTTCGGGTTCGGGTTTGGGTTAGGGTTAGGGTTAGTGTGAGGGTGAGGGTTTGGGTGTGGGTTAGGGTGAGGGTTAGGGCTAGGGTGAGGGTTTGGGTTAGGGTTAGGGTTAGGGTTAGGGTTAGAGCTGGGGTTAGGGTTAGGGTTTGGTTTCGGGTTACGGTTAGGTTTAGGGTTTGTGTTAGGGTTAATGTTAGGTTTAGGGGTTAGGGTTAGGGTTAGGGTTCGGGTTTGGGTTAGGGTAAGGCTTACGGTTAGCGTTTGGTTAGGATTAGGTTTAGGGTTCCGGTTTGGGTTAGGGTTAGGTGTAGGGTTAGGGGTTATGTTAGGGCTAGTGTTAGGGTTAGGGATAGCGTTAAGTTTAGGGTTAGGGTTAGGGTTAGGTTTAGGTCTAGGGTTAGCGTTAGGGTTATGATTAGAGTTTGGGTTTGGGTTAGCGTTAGGTTTAGGGTTAGGATTAGGGTTTGGGTTAGGGTCACGGTTAGGTTTAGGGTCAGGGTTAGGGTTAGGGGTAGTGTTTGGGTTAGGGCTAGGGTTAGGATTAGGTTTAAGGTTTGCGTTAATGTTAGGGTTAGGGTTAGAATGAGAATTAGGGTTAGGGATTAGGGTTAGGGATAGGGTTATTGTTAGCTTTAGGGTTAGGGTTAGGTTTAGGGTTAGGGTTAGATTTAGGGTTTGGTTTAGGATTAGGGTTAGGGTTTGGGTTTAAGTTAGGGTTAGGGTAAGGGTTAGTGTTTGTGTTAGGCTTAGGTTTAGGGTTAGCTTTAGGGTTAGGCGTTACGTTTAAGCTGAATTAGGGTTAGGTTTTGTGTTAGGGTTAGATTTAGGTTTAGGATTAAGTGTTAGGGATAGGGTTAGTGTTAGCGTAGGTTTTAGGGTTAGGGTTAGGTTTAGGGTTAGGGTTAGGGTTCGGGTTTGTGTTAGGGTTAGGGTTAGGGTTTGTGTTTGGGATTGTGTTAGGGTTAGGGATAGTGTTAGGGTTAGGGTTAGGGTTTGAGTTAGGGTGAGGGTTAGGGTTAGGGTTAGTGTTAGGATTTTTTTAGGGTTAGGGTTAGAGTTAGGGTTTGGGTAAGGGTTAGGGTTAGCGTTAGGGTTAGGGTTAGGGTTAGGGTCAGGGTTTGGGTTAGGGTTAGGTTTAGGGTTAGGGTTTGGTTTAGGGCTAGGAATAGGGTTAGGGATAGCGTTAGGATTAGGGTAAGGGTTAGGGATAGGGTTAGGGTTAGGGTTTGGGTTTTGGTTTGGGTTAGGGTTAGGGGTACGTTTAGGGTTAGTGTTAGGATTAGGGTATGGGTTTAGGTTATGGTTAGGGTTTGGGTTAGGGTTAGGTTTAGGGTTAGGGTTAGGTTTGGGTTTGGGTTAGGGTTAGGATGAGGGTTAGGGTTAGGGTTAGGGTTTGAGTTTGGTTTTGGGTTAGGTTTAGGGTTAGGTTTAGGATTAGGGTGCGGGTTAGTATTAGGGTTTGAGTTTGGGTTAGGGTTAGAGTTAGGTTAGAGTTTGGGTTAGGGTTAGGGTTTGGGTTAGGGTTAGGGTTTGGGTTTGGGTTAGGGTTAGGGTTATGTTTAGGGTTAGGGTCAGGGTTTGGGTTAGAATTAGGGTTTGGGGTTAGGGTTTTGGTTCGGGTTACAGTCAGGGTTACGGTTAGGATTTAGGTTTGGGTTGTGGTTTGGTTTTGAGTTAAGGTTAGTGTTAGGGTTAGGTATAGGTTTAGGCATCAGGGGTTAGGGTTAGCGTTAGGGTTAGGGTTTGGGTTAGGTTTAGGATTAGGGGCAGGGTTACGGTTTGGGTTAGAGTTAGGGTTATGGTTAGGGTTAGGATTTGGGTTAGGGCTAGGGTTAGGGTTAGGTATAGCGTTAAGTTTAAGTTAGGGTTAGGGTTTGGTTTTGGTTAGGATTAGGGTTAGGGTTAGGGTTAGGTTTAGGGCTAGGGTTAGCGTTAGGGTTATGATTAGAGTTTGGGTTTGGGATAGGGTTAGGTTTAGGGTTAGGTTTAGGGTTTTGGGTTAGGGTTACGGTTAGGGTTAGGGTTAGGGTTAGGGTTGGGGTAGTTTTTGGGTTAGGACTAGGGTTAGGATTAGGTTTAAGGTTTGCGTTAATGTTAGGGTTAGGGTTAGAATGAGGATTAGGGTTAGGGATTAGGGTTAGGGATAGGGTTATTGTTAGCTTTAGGGTTAGGGTTAGGTTTAGGGTTAGGGTTAGATTTAGGGTTAGGTTTAGGATTAGGGTTAGGGTTTGGGTTTTAGTTAGGGTTAGGGTAAGGGTTAGTGTTTGTGTTAGGCTTAGGGTTACGGTTAGCGTTAGGGTTAGGCGTTACATTTAGGGCTGAATTAGGGTTAGGTTTAGTGTTAGGGATAGATTTAGGTTTAGGATTAAGTGTTAGGGATAGGGCTAGTTTTAGCGTAGGTTTTAGGGTTAGGGTTAGGTTTAGGGTTAGGGTTAGGATTCGGGATTGTGTTAGGGTTAGGGTTAGGGTTTGTGTTTGGGATTGTGTTAGGGTTACGGATAGTGTTAGGGTTAGGGTTAGGGTTTGGGTTAGGGTGAGGGTTAGGGTTAGGGTTAGTGTTAGGATTTGCTTTAGGGTTAGGGTTAGAGTTAGGGTTTGGGTAAGGGTTAGGGTTAGCGTTAGGGTTACGGTTAGGGTTAGGGTTAGGGATAGGGTTAGGTTTAGGGTTAGGGTTTGGGTAAGTGTTAGGTTTAGGGATAGAGTTAGGATTAGGGTTAGGGTTTGGGTTAGGGTTAGGGTTAGGATTTGGGTTTGGGTTTGGTTAGGGTTAGGGTTAGGGTTAGGGTTTGGTTTAGAGTTAGGATTAGGGGCAGGGTTAGTATTTGGGTTAGAGTTAGGGTTAGGGTTAGGGTTTGGGTTAGGGTTAGGGTTAGGTTTAGGGTTTGGGTTAGGGTTAATGTTACGTTTAGTGGTTATTGTTAGGTTTAGGGTTCGGGTTAGGGTTAGGGTTAGGGTTAGGTTTTGGGTCAGGGTTTGGGTTAGGGTTAGGTTTAGGGTTAGGGTTAGGGTTAGGTTTAGGGTTAGGGTTTGGGTTAGGGCTAGGGTTAGGGTTAGGGATAGCGTTAGTGTTAGGGTAAGGGTTAGGAATAGGGTTAGGGTTAGGGTATGAGTTTCGGTTTGGGTTAGAGTTAGGGTTACGGTTACGGTTTGTGTTAGGATTAGGTTATGGGTTAAGGTTATGGTTAGGGTTTGGGTTAGGGTTAGGGTTAGGCTTAGGGTTAGGGTTTGGATTAGGGTTAGGGTTAGTGTTAGGTATAGGGTTAGGTTTTCGGTTAGGTTTAGGTTTAGGGTTAGTGTTAGGTTTTGGGTTTGGGTTTGTTTTAGGTTTAGGGTTAGGGTTAGGATTAGGGTTCGGGTTAGGATTAGGGATTGGGTTTGGATTAGGGGTAGGGTTAGGTTTAGGGTTAGGGTTAGCGTTAGGGTTTGAATTTGGGTTAGGGTTAGGGTTATGGTTAGGGTTCGGGTAAGGGTTTGGGTTAGGATTAGGGTTTGGGTTAGGGTTAGGTTTAGGGTTACGGTTTGGTTTAGGGCTAGGGTTAGGGTTAGGGATAGGGTTTGGATTAGGGGTAGGGTTACGCTTAGGGTTAGGGTTAGGGTTAGGGTTAGGGTTAGGGTTTGAGTTTGCTTTTGGGTTAGGTTTAGCGATAGGGTTAAGGTTAGGGTTCGGGTTCGGGTTTGGGTTAGGGTTAGGGTTAGGGTGAGGGTGAGGGTTTGGGTTAGGATTAGGGTTAGGGTTAGGGTTAGGGTTAGGGTTAGGGTTAGGGTTAGGATTAGGGTAAGGGTTAGGGTTAGGGTTAGGGTTAGGTTTAGGGTTACGGTTTGGGCTTGGATTAGGGTTAGGGTTAGGGTAAGGGTTTGGGTTAGGGATAGGTTTAGGTTTTGGGTAAGGGTTAGGGTTAGGTTTAGGGTTAGGGTTAGTGTTAGGGTTTGGGTTAAGGTTAGGGTTTCGGTTTGTCTTAGGTTTACGGTTAGGGTTAGGGTAAGGGTTAGGGTTAGTGTTACGATTTGGGTTTGGGTTAGGGTTAGGATTAGGGCCAGGGTTAGGTTTTGTGTTAGAGTTAGGGTTTGGGTTAGTGTTTGGGTTAGGGTTAGGGTTAGGTTTAGGGTTTGGATTAGGGTTAGGTTTAGGGTTAGGGTTTGGGTTAGGGCTAGGGTTAGGGTTAGGAATAGCGTTAGGGTTAGGGTAAGGGTTAGGAATAGGGTTAGGGTTAGGGTTTGGGTTTCGGTTTGGGTTAGGGTTAAGGTTACGGTTACAGTATGTGTTAGGATTATGGTATGGGTTAAGGTTATGGTTAGGGTTTGGGTTATGGTTAGGGTTAGGGTTAGGGTTAGGGTTTGGATTAGGGTTAGGGTTAGTGTTAGGTATAGGGTTAGGTTTTGGGTTAGGTTTAGGGTTAGGGTTAGTGTTAGGTTTTGGGTTTAGGTTTGTTTTAGGTTTAGGTTTAGGGTTAGGATTAGGGTTCGGGTTAGGATTAGGTTTTGGGTTTGGATTAGGGGTAGGGTTAAGGTTAGGGTTAGGGTTAGGGTTAGGGTTTGAATTTGGGTTAGGGTTAGGGTTATGGTTAGGTTAGGGTTAGGGTTTGGGTTAGGATTAGGGTTTGGGTTAGGGTTAGGTTTAGGGTAGGGTTTGGGTTACGGCTAGGATTAGGGTTAGGGATAGGGTTTGGATTAGGGGTAGGGTTACGCTTAGGGTTAGGGTTAGGGTGAGGGTTAGGGTTAGGGTTAGGGTTTGAGTTTGGTTTGGGTTAGGTTTAGCGATAGGGTTAAGGTTAGGGTTCGGGTTCGGGTTTGGGTTAGGGTTAGGGTTAGGGTGAGGGTGAGGGTTTGGGTTAGGGTTAGGGTTACGGTTAGGGTTAGGGTTAGAGCTGGGGTTAGGGTTAGAGGTTGGTTTCGGGTTACGGTTAGGTTAGGGTTTGTGTTAGGGTTAATGTTAGGTTTAGGGGTTAGGGTTAGGGTTAGGGTTCGGGTTTGGGTTAGGGTAAGGCTTACGGTTAGCGTTTGGTTAGGATTAGGTTTAGGGTTCCGGTTTGGGTTAGGGTTAGGTTTAGGGTTAGGGTTTATGTTAGGTCTATGGTTAGGGTTAGGGATAGCGTTAAGTTTAGGGTTAGGGTTAGGGTTAGGTTTAGGTCTAGGGTTAGCGTTAGGGTTATGATTAGAGTTTGGGTTTGGGTTAGCGTTAGGTTTAGGGTTAGGTTTAGGGTTTGGGTTAGGGTCACGGTTAGGGTTAGGGTTAGGGTTAGGCTTAGGGGTAGTGTTTGGTTTAGGGCTAAGGTTAGGATTAGGATTAAGGTTTGCGTTAATGTTAGGGTTAGGGTTAGAATGAGAATTAGGGTTAGGGATTAGGGTTAGGGATAGGGTTATTGTTAGCTTTAGGGTTAGGGTTAGATTTAGGGTTAGGGTTAGATTTAGGGTTTGGTTTAGGATTAGGGTTAGGGTTTGGGTTTAAGTTAGGGTTAGGGTAAGGGTTAGTGTTTGTGTTAGGCTTAGGGTTAGGGTTAGCATTAGGGTTAGGCGTTACGTTTAGGGCTGAATTAGGTTTAGGTTTAGTGTTAGGGTTAGATTTAGGTTTAGGATTAAGTGTTAGGGATAGGGCTAGGGTTAGCGTAGGTTTTAGGGTTAGGGTTAGGTTTAGGGTTAGGTTTAGGGTTCGGGTTTGTGTTAGGGTTAGGGTTAGGGTTTGTGTTTGGGATTGTGTTAGGGTTAGGGATAGTGTTAGGATTAGTGTTAGGGTTTGAGTTAGGGTGAGGGTTAGGGTTAGGGTTAGTGTTAGGATTTTTTTAGGGTTAGGGTTAGAGTTAGGGTTTGGGTAAGGGTTAGGGTTAGCTTTAGGGTTAGGGTTAGGGTTAGGGTTAGGGTCAGGGTTTGGGTTAGGGTTAGGTTTAGGGTTAGGGTTTGGGTTAGGGCTAGGGTTAGGGTTAGGGATAGCGTTAGGATTAGGGTAAGGGTTAGGGATAGGGTTAGGGTTAGGGTTTGGGTTTTGGTTTGGGTTAGGGTTAGGGTTACGTTTAGGGTTAGTGTTAGGATTAGGGTATGGGTTTAGGTTATGGTTAGGGATTGGGTTAGGGTTAGGTTTAGGGTTAGGGTTAGGTTTGGGTTTGGGTTAGGTTTATAATGAGGGTTAGGGTTAGGGTTAGTGTTTGAGTTTGGTTTTGGGTTAGGTTTAGGGTTAGGTTTAGGATTAGGGTGTGGGTTAGTATTAGGGTTTGAGTTTGGGTTAGGGTTAGAGTTAGGTTATGGTTTGGGTTAGGGTTAGGGTTTGGGTTAGGGTTAGGGTTTGGGTTTGGGTTTGGGTTAGGGTTAGGGTTATGTTTAGGGTTAGGGTCAGGGTTTGGGTTAGAATTAGGGTTTGGGGTTAGGGTTTGTGTTCGGATTACAGTCAGGGTTACGGTTAGGATTTAGGTTTGGGTTGTGGTTTGGTTTTGAGTTAAGGTTAGGGTTAGGGTTAGGTATAGGGTTAGGCATCAGGGGTTAGGGTTAGCGTTAGGGTTAGGGTTTGGGTTAGGTGTAGGATTAGGGGCAGGGTTACGGTTTGGGTTAGAGTTAGGGTTATTGTTAGGGTTAGGATTTGGGTTAGGGCTAGGGTTAGGGTTAGGGATAGCGTTAGGGTTAGGGTAAGGGTTCGGGATAGGGTTAGGGTTAGGGTTTGGGTTTGGTTTCGGGTTAGGGTTAGGGTTACGGTTATGGTTAGTGTTAGGATTAGGGTATTGGTTTAGGTTATGGTTAGGGTTTGGGTTAGGGTTAGGGTTAGGGTTAGGTTTGGGTTTGGGTTAGGGTTAGGGTGAGGGTTAGGTTTAGGGTTAGGTTTTGTGTTTGGTTTTAGGTTAGGTTTAGCGATAGGGTTAGGGTTAGGGTTCGGGTTCGGGTTTGGGTTAGGGTTCGGGTTAGGGTTCGGAGAGGGTTTGGGGTTGGAATAGAGTTAGGGTTAGGGTTAGGGTTAGTGTTTGGTTTAGGGTTAGGATTAGGCTTAGTTTTTGGGGTCAGCGGTTAGTGCTAGGGTTAGGGTTATCGTTTGGGTTACGGTTAGGGTTAGGGTTAGGGTTTGGTTTAGGGTTAGGTTTAAGGTTAGGGTAAGGGTTAGGGTTAGGGTTAGGGTTTGGTTTAGGGATAGGTTTAGGGATAGGGTTAGGGTGAGGGTGAGGGTTTGGGTTAGGGTTAGGGTTAGGGTTAGGGTTAGAGCTGGGGTTAGGGTTAGGGTTTGGTTTCGGGTTACGGTTAGGTTTAGCGTTTGTGTTAGGTTTAATGTAAGGTTTAGGGGTTAGGGTTAGGGTTAGGGTTCGGGTTTGGGTTAGGGTTAGGCTTACGGTTAGGGTTTGGGTTAGGCTTAGGTTTAGGGTTCGGGTTTGGGTTAGGGTTAGGTTTAGGGTTAGGGTTTGGGTTAGGGCTAGGGTCAGGGTTAGGGTGAGGGTGAGGGTTAGGGTTTGGGTTTTGGCTTGTGTTAGGGTTAGGGTTAGGGTTTAGGTATGGGTTTAGGTTATGTTTAGGGCTAGGGTTAGGGTTAGGGATAGCGTTAAGTTTAGGGTTAGGGTTAGCGTTTGGTTTTGGTTA
Organism: Eospalax fontanierii; assembly: GCA_035773235.1. NCBI lineage: Eukaryota > Metazoa > Chordata > Mammalia > Rodentia > Spalacidae > Eospalax > Eospalax fontanierii. The sequence goes on along the minus strand of JAJHUQ010000039.1, from coordinate 392,623 downwards.
GGATTAGGGTTAGGGTTAGGGTTAGGTTTAGGGCTAGGGTTAGCGTTAGGGTTATGATTAGAGTTTGGGTTTGGGTTAGGGTTAGGTTTAGGGTTAGGTTTAGGATTTGGGTTAGGGTTACGGTTAGGGTTAGGGTTAGGGTTAGGGTTGGGGTAGTGTTTGGGTTAGGACTAGGGTTAGGATTAGGTTTAAGATTTGCGTTAATATTAGGGTTAGGGTTAGAATGAGGATTAGGGTTAGGGATTAGGGTTAGGGATAGGTTTATTGTTAGCTTTAGGGTTATATTTAGGTTTAGTTTTAGGGTTAGGATTAGGGTTTCGGTAGTGCAAGTGTTTGGGTTAGGGTTAGGGTTAGGGTTAGGGTTAGCGTTAGGTTTAGGCGTTAGGTTTAGGGCTGAATTAGGGTTAGGTTTAGTGTTAGGGTTAGATTTAGGGTTAGGGTTAGAGGTTAGGGTTAGGGCTAGGGTTAGCGTAGGGCTTAGGGTTGGGTTTAGGGTTAGGGTTAGGGTGAGATTTAGGGTTAGTGTTAGGATTAGGGTTTTCGTTTAAGTTAGGGTTAGGGTTACGGTTAAGGTGTGGCTAAGGATTAGGTTTAGGGTTAGGGTTTCGATTAAGGTTAGGGTTAGGGTTAGGGTTAATGTTAGGGTTAGGGTTAGGGTTAGGGTTAGTGTTAGGTTTAGGGTTTGGATTAGGGTTAGGTTTAGTGTTAGGGTTTGGGTTAGGTTTAGGGTTTGGGTTAGGGTTATGGTTTGGGTTAGGGTTAGGGTTAGGGTTAGGGATAGCGTTAAGTTTAGGGTTAGGGTTAGCGTTTGGTTTTGGTTAGGATTAGGGTTAGGGTTAGGGTTAGGTTTAGGGCTAGGGTTAGCGTTAGGGTTATGATTAGAGTTTGGGTTTGGGTTAGGGTTAGGTTTAGGCTAAGGTTTAGGATTTGGGTTAGGGTTACGGTTAGGGTTAGGGTTAGGGTTAGGGTTGGGGTAGTGTTTGGGTTAGGACTAGGGTTAGGATTAGGTTTAATGTTTGCGTTAATGTTAGGGTTAGGGTTAGAATGAGGATTAGGGTTAGAGATTAGGGTTAGGGATAGGGTTATTGTTAGCTTTAGGGTTAGGGTTACTTTTAGGTTTATGGTTAGATTTAGGGTTAGGTTTAGGATTAGGGTTAGGGTTTGGATTTTAGTTAGGGTTAGGGTAAGGGTTAGTGTTTGTGTTAGGCTTAGGGTTAGGGTTAGCGTTAGGGTTAGGCGTTACGTTTAGGGCTGAGTTAGGGTTAGGTTTAGTGTTAGGGTTAGATTTAGGTTTAGGATTAAGTGTTAGGGATAGGGCTAGTTTTAGCGTAGGTTTTAGGGTTAGGGTTAGGTTTAGGGTTAGGGTTAGGATTCGGGATTGTGTTAGGGTTAGGGTTAGGGTTTGTGTTTGGGATTGTGTTAGGGTTAGGGATAGTGTTAGGGTTAGGGTTAGGGTTTGGGATAGGGTGAGGGTTAGGGTTAGGGTTAGTGTTAGGATTTGCTTTAGGGTTAGGGTAAGAGTTAGGGTTTGGGTAAGGGTTAGGGTTAGCGTTAGGGTTAGGGTTAGGGTTAGGGTTAGGGTGAGGGATAGGGTTAGGTTTAGGGTTAGGGTTTGGGTAAGTGTTAGGTTTAGGGATAGAGTTAGGGTTAGGGTTAGGGTTTGGGTTAGGGTTAGGGTTAGGGTTAGGATTTGGGTTTGGGTTTGGTTAGGGTTAGGGTTGGGGTTAGGGTTTGGGTTAGAGTTAGGATTAGGGGCAGGGTTAGTATTTGGGTTAGAGTTAGGGTTAGGGTTAGGGTTTGGGTTAGGGTTAGGGTTAGGTTTAGGGTTTGGGTTAGGGTTAATGTTACGTTTAGTGGTTATTTTTAGGTTTAGGGTTCGGGTTAGGGTTAGGGTTAGGGTTAGGGTTAGTGTTAGGGTTTGGGTAAGGATTAGGTTTAGGGTTCGGGTTTGTGTTAGGGTTAGGGTTAGGGTTAGGGTTAGCGTTAGGGTTATGATTAGAGTTTGGGTTTGGGTTAGGGTTAGGTTTAGGGTTAGGGTTAGGGTCAGGGTTTGGGTTAGGGTTAGGTTTAGGGTTAGGGTTAGGGTTAGGTTTAGGGTTAGGGTTTGGTTTAGGGCTAGGGTTAGGGTTAGAGATAGCGTTAGGGTTAGGGTAAGGGTTAGGAATAGGGTTAGGGTTAGGGTTTGGGTTTCGGTTTGGGTTAGGGTTAGGGTCAGGGTTACGGTTTGTGTTAGGATTAGGGTATGGGTTAAGGTTATGGTTAGGGTTTGGGTTAGGGTTAGGGTTAGGGTTAGGGTTAGGGTTTGGATTAGGGTTAGGGTTAGTGTTAGGTATAGGGTTAGGTTTTGGGTTAGGTTTAGGTTTAGGGTTAGTGTTAGGTTTTGGGTTTGGGTTTGTTTTAGGTTTAGGGTTAGGGTTAGGATTAGGGTTCAGGTTAGGATTAGGGTTTCGGTTTGGATTAGGGGTAGGGTTAGGGTTAGGGTTAGGGTTTGAATTTGGGTTAGGGTTAGGGTTATGGTTAGGTTTCGGGTTAGGGTTTGGGTTAGGATTAGGGTTTGGGTTAGGGTTAGGTTTAGGGTTAGGGTTTGGGTTAGGGCTAGGATTAGGGTTAGGGATAGGGTTTGGATTAGGGGTAGGGTTACGCTTAGGGTTAGGGTTAGGGTGAGGGTTAGGGTTAGGGTTAGGGTTTGAGTTTGGTTTTGGGTTAGGTTTAGCGATAGGGTTAAGGTTTGGGTTCGGGTTCGGGTTTGGGTTGGGGTTAGGGTTAGGGTGAGGGTGAGGGTTTGGGCTAGGGTTAGGATTAGGGTTAGGTTTAGGGTTAGGCTTAGGGTTAGAGCTGGGGTTAGGGTTAGGGTTTGGTTTCGGGTTTTGGTTAGGTTTAGTGTTATTGTTAGGGTTAATGTTAGGTTTAGGGGTTAGGGTTAGGGTTAGGTTTCGGGTTTGGGTTAGGGTTAGGCTTACGGTTAGCGTTTGGTTAGGATTAGGTTTAGGGTTCCGGTTTGGGTTAGGGTTAGGTTTAGGGTTAGGGTTTGGGTTAGGGCTAGGGTTTGGGTTAGGGATAGCGTTAAGTTTAGGGTTAGGGTTAGGGTTAGGTTTAGGGCTAGGGTTAGCGTTAGGGTTATGATTAGAGTTTGGGTTTTGGTTAGCGTTAGGTTTAGGGTTAGGTTTAGGGTTTGGGTTAGGGTCACGGTTAGGGTTAGGGTTAGGGTTAGGGTTAGGGGTAGTGTTTGGGTTAGGGCTAGGGTTAGGATTAGGTTTAATGTTTGCGTTAATGTTAGGGTTAGGCTTAGAATGAGGATTAGGGTTAGGGATTAGGGTTAGTGATAGGGTTATTGTTAGCTTTAGGGTTAGGGTTAGGGTTAGGGTTAGGGTTAGGGTTAGGGGTAGGGGGAATGTTAGATTTAGGGGTTAGTCTTAGGGTTAGGGTTCGGGTTTGGGTTAGGGTTAGGCTTACGGTTAGGGTTTGGGTTAGGATTAGGTTTAGGGTTCGGGTTTGGGTTAGGGTTAGGTTTAGGGTTAGGGTTTCGGTTAGGGCTAGGGTTAGGGTTAGGGATATCGTTAAGTTTAGGGTTAGGGTTAGGGTTTGGTTTTGGTTAGGATTAGGGTTAGGGTTAGGGTTAGGTTTAGGGCTAGGGTTAGCGTTAGGGTTATGATTAGAGTTTGGGTTTGGGTTAGGGTTAGGTTTAGGGTTAGGGTTAGGGTTAGGGTTAGGGTTACGGTTAGGGTTAGGGTTTGGGTTAGGGTTTGGGTTAGGGTTAGGGTTAGGTTTAGTGTTTGGAATAGGGTTATGTTTAGGGTTAGGGTTTGGGTTAGGGCTAGGGTTAGGGTTAGGGATAGCGTTAGGGTTAGGGTAAGGGTTAGGAATAGGGTTAGGTTTTGGGTTAGGTTTAGGTTTAGGGTTAGTGTTAGGTTTTGGGTTTGGGTTTGTTTTAGGTTTAGCGTTAGGGTTAGGATTAGGGTTCGGGTTAGGATTAGGGTTTGGGTTTGAATTAGGGTTAGGGTTAGGGTTAGGGTTAGGGTTAGGGTTTGTATTTGGGTTAGGGTTACGGTTATGGTTAGGGTTCGGGTTAGGGTTTGGGTTAGGATTAGGGTTTGGGTTAGTGTTAGGTTTAGGGTTAGGGTTTGGGTTAGGGCTAGGGTTAGGGTTAGGGATAGGGTTTGGATTAGGGGTAGGGTTACGCTTAGGGTTAGGGTTAGGGTGAGGTTTAGGGTTAGGGTTAGGGTTTGAGTTTGGTTTTGGGTTAGGTTTAGCGATAGGTTTAAGGTTAGGTTTCGGGTTCGGGTTTGGGTTAGGGTTAGGGATAGGGTGAGGGTGAGGGTTTGGGTTAGGGTTAGGGTTAGGGTTAGGGTTAGAGCTGGGTTTAGGGTTAGGGTTTGGTTTTGGGTTACGGTTAGGTTTAGGGTTTGTGTTAGGGTTAATGTTAGGTTTAGGGGTTAGTGTTTTGGTTAGGGTTCGGGTTTGGGTTAGGGTTAGGCTTACGGTTAGCGTTTGGTTAGGATTAGGTTTAGGGTTCCTGTTTGGGTTAGGGATAGGTTTAGGGTTAGGGTTTGGGTTAGGGCTAGGGTTAGCGTTAGGGATAGCGTTAAGTTTAGGGTTAGGGTTAGGGTTAGGTTTAGGGCTAGGGTTAGCGTTAGGGTTATGATTAGAGTTTGGGTTTGGGTTAGCGTTAGGTTTAGGGTTAGGTTTAGGGTTTGGGTTAGGGTCACGGTTAGGGTTAGGGTTAGGGTTAGGGTTAGGGGTAGTGTTTGGGTTAGGGCTAGGGTTAGGATTAGGTTTAAGGTTTGCGTTAATGTTAGGGTTAGGGTTAGAATGAGGATCAGGGTTAGGGATTAGGGTTAGGGATAGGGTTATTGTTAGCTTTAGGGTTAGGGTTAGGTTTAGGGTTAGGGTTAGATTTAGGGTTTGGTTTAGGATTAGTGTTAGGGTTTGGGTTTTAGTTAGGGTTAGGGTAAGGGTTAGTGTTTGTGTTAGGCTTAGGGTTAGGGTTAGCGTTAGGGTTAGGCGTTACGTTTAGGGCTGAATTAGGGTTAGGTTTAGTGTTAGGGTTAGATTTAGGTTTAGGATTAAGTGTTAGGGATAGGGCTAGGGTTAGCCTAGGTTTTAGGGTTAGGGTTAGGTTTAGGGTTAGGGTTAGGGTTCGGGTTTGTGTTAGGGTTAGGGTTAGGGTTTGTGTTTGGGATTGTGTTAGGGTTAGGGATAGTGTTAGGGTTAGGGTTAGGGTTTGGGTTAGGGTGAGGGTTTGAGTTAGGGTTAGGTATAGGGTTAGGTTAGGGTTTGGGTTAGAGATAGGGTTAGGGTTAGGGATAGCGTTAGGGTTAGGGTAAGGGTTAGGAATAGGGTTAGGGTTAGGGTTTGGGTTTCGGTTTGGGTTAGGGTTAGGGTTACGGTTACGGTTTGTGTTAGAATTAGGGTATGGGTTAAGGTTATGGTTAGGGTTTGGGTTACGGTTATGGTTAGGGTTAGGGTTAGGGTTTGTATTAGGGTTAGGGTTAGTGTTAGGTATAGGGTTAGGTTTTGGGTTAGGTTTAGGTTTAGGGTTAGTGTTAGGTTTTGGGTTTGGGTTTGTTTTAGGTTTAGGGTTAGGGTTAGGATTAGGGTTCGGGTAAGGATTAGGGTTTGGGTTTGGATTAGGGTTAGGGTTAGGGTTAGGGTTAGGGTTAGGGTTTGAATTTGGGTTAGGGTTAGGGTTATGGTTAGGTTTCGGGTTAGGGTTTGGGTTAGGATTAGGGTTTGGGTTAGGGTTAGGTTTAGGGTTAGGGTTTGGGTTAGGGCTAGGGTTAGGGTTAGGGATAGGGTTTGGATTAGGGGTACGGTTACGCTTAGGGTTAGGGTTAGGGTGAGGGTTAGGGTTAGGGTTAGGTTTTGAGTTTGGTTTGGGTTAGTTTTAGCGATAGGGTTAAGGTTAGGGTTCGGGTTCGGGTTTGGGTTAGGGTTAAGGTTAGGGTGAGGGTGAGGGTTTGGGTTAGGGTTAGGGTTAGGGTTAGGTTTAGGGTTAGGGTTAGGGTTAGAGCTGGGGTTAGGGTTAGGGTTTGGTTTCGGGTTTTGGTTAGGTTTAGGGTTATTGTTAGGGTTAATGTTAGGTTTAGGGTTTAGGGTTAGGGTTAGGGTTCGGGTTTGGGTTAGGGTTAGGCTTACGGTTAGCGTTTGGTTAGGATTAGGTTTAGGGTTCCGGTTTGGGTTAGGGTTAGGTTTAGGGTTAGGGTTTGGGTTAGGGCTAGGGTTTGGGTTAGGGATAGCGTTAAGTTTAGGGTTAGGGTTAGGGTTAGGTTTAGGGCTAGGGTTAGCGTTAGGGTTATGATTAGAGTTTGGGTTTTGGTTAGCGTTAGGTTTAGGGTTTGGTTTAGGGTTTGGGTTAGGGTCACGGTTAGGGTTAGGGTTAGGGTTAGGGTTAGGGGTAGTGTTTGGGTTAGGGCTAGGGTTAGGATTAGGTTTAATGTTTGCGTTAATGTTAGGGTTAGGCTTAGAATGAGGATTAGGGTTAGGGATTAGGGTTAGTGATAGGGTTATTGTTAGCTTTAGGGTTAGGGTTAGGGTTAGGTTTAGGGTTAGGGTTAGGGTTAGGGTTAATGTTAGATTTAGGGGTTAGTCTTAGGGTTAGGGTTCGGGTTTGGGTTAGGGTTAGGCTTACGGTTAGGGTTTGGGTTAGGATTAGGTTTAGGGTTCGGGTTTGGGTTAGGGTTAGGTTTAGGGTTAGGGTTTCGGTTAGGGCTAGGGTTAGGGTTAGGGATATCGTTAAGTTTAGGGTTAGGGTTAGGGTTTGGTTTTGGTTAGGATTAGGGTTAGGGTTAGGGTTAGGTTTAGGGCTAGGGTTAGCATTAGGGTTAAGATTAGAGTTTGGGTTTGGGTTAGGGTTAGGTTTAGGGTTAGGGTTAGGGTTAGGGTTAGGGTTAGGGTTAGGGTTAGGGTTAGGGTTTGGGTTAGGGTTTGGGTTAGGGTTAGGGTTAGGTTTAGGGTTTGGAATAGGGTTATGTTTAGGGTTAGGGTTTGGGTTAGGGCTAGGGTTAGGGTTAGGGATAGCGTTAGGGTTAGGGTAAGGCTTAGGAATAGGGTTAGGTTTTGGGTTAGGTTTAGGTTTAGGGTTAGTGTTAGGTTTTGGGTTTGGGTTTGTTTTAGGTTTAGCGTTAGGGTTAGGATTAGGGTTCGGGTTAGGATTAGGGTTTGGGTTTGAATTAGGGTTAGGGTTAGGGTTAGGGTTAGGGTTAGGGTTAGGGTTTGTATTTGGGTTAGGGTTAGGGTTATGGTTAGGGTTCGGGTTAGGGTTTGGGTTAGGATTAGGGTTTGGGTTAGTGTTAGGTTTAGGGTTAGGGTTTGGGTTAGGGCTAGGGTTAGGGTTAGGGATAGGGTTTGGATTAGGGGTAGGGTTACGCTTAGGGTTAGGGTTAGGGTGAGGTTTAGGGTTAGGGTTAGGGTTTGAGTTTCGTTTTGGGTTAGGTTTAGCGATAGGTTTAAGGTTAGGTTTCGGGTTCGGGTTTGGGTTAGGGTTAGGGATAGGGTGAGGGTGAGGGTTTGGGTTAGGGTTAGGGTTAGGGTTAGGGTTAGAGCTGGGGTTAGGGTTAGGGTTTGGTTTTGGGTTACGGTTAGGTTTAGGGTTTGTGTTAGGGTTAATGTTAGGTTTAGGGGTTAGTGTTAGGGTTAGGGTTCGGGTTTGGGTTAGGGTTAGGCTTACGGTTAGCGTTTGGTTAGGATTAGGTTTAGGGTTCCTGTTTGGGTTAGGGATAGGTTTAGGGTTAGGGTTTGGGTTAGGGCTAGGGTTAGCGTTAGGGATAGCGTTAAGTTTAGGGTTAGGGTTAGGGTTAGGTTTAGGGCTAGGGTTAGCGTTAGGGTTATGATTAGAGTTTGGGTTTGGGTTAGCGTTAGGTTTAGGGTTAGGTTTAGGGTTTGGGTTAGGGTCACGGTTAGGGTTAGGGTTAGGGTTAGGGTTAGGGGTAGTGTTTGGGTTAGGGCTAGGGTTAGGATTAGGTTTAAGGTTTGCGTTAATGTTAGGGTTAGGGTTAGAATGAGGATCAGGGTTAGGGATTAGGGTTAGGGATAGGGTTATTGTTAGCTTTAGGGTTAGGGTTAGGTTTAGGGTTAGGGTTAGATTTAGGGTTTGGTTTAGGATTAGTGTTAGGGTTTGGGTTTTAGTTAGGGTTAGGGTAAGGGTTAGTGTTTGTGTTAGGCTTAGGGTTAGGGTTAGCGTTAGGGTTAGGCGTTACGTTTAGGGCTGAATTAGGGTTAGGTTTAGTGTTAGGGTTAGATTTAGGTTTAGGATTAAGTGTTAGGGATAGGGCTAGGGTTAGCCTAGGTTTTAGGGTTAGGGTTAGGTTTAGGGTTAGGGTTAGGGTTCGGGTTTGTGTTAGGGTTAGGGTTAGGGTTTGTGTTTGGGATTGTGTTAGGGTTAGGGATAGTGTTAGGGTTAGGGTTAGGGTTTGGGTTAGGGTGAGGGTTAGGGTTAGGGTTAGGGTTAGGTTTAGGGTTAGGGTTTGGGTTAGGGCTAGGGTTAGGGTTAGGGATAGCGTTAGGGTTAGGGTAAGGGTTAGGAATAGGGTTAGGCTTAGGGTTTGGGTTTCGGTTTGGGTTAGGGTTAGGGTTACGGTTACGGTTTGTGTTAGAATTAGGGTATGGGTTAAGGTTATGGTTAGGGTTTGGGTTACGGTTAGGGTTAGGTTTAGGTTTAGGGTTAGTGTTAGGTTTTGGGTTTGGGTTTGTTTTAGGTTTAGGGTTAGGGTTAGGATTAGGGTTCGGGTTAGGATTAGGGTTTGGGTTTGGATTAGGGTTAGGGTTAGGGTTAGGATTAGGGTTAGGGTTTGAATTTGGGTTAGGGTTAGGGTTATGGTTAGGTTTCGGGTTAGGGTTTGGGTTAGGATTAGGGTTTGGGTTAGGGTTAGGTTTAGGGTTAGGGTTTGGGTTAGGGCTAGGGTTAGGGTTAGGGATAGGGTTTGGATTAGGGGTACGGTTACGCTTAGGGTTAGGGTAAGGTTGAGGGTTAGGGTTAGGGTTAGGTTTTGAGTTTGGTTTTGGGTTAGTTTTAGCGATAGGGTTAAGGTTAGGGTTCGGGTTCGGGTTTGGGTTAGGGTTAAGGTTAGGGTGAGGGTGAGGGTTTGGGTTAGGGTTAGGTTTAGGGTTAGGGTTAGGGTTAGAGCTGGGGTTAGGGTTAGGGTTTGGTTTCGGGTTTTGGTTAGGTTTAGGGTTATTGTTAGGGTTAATGTTAGGTTTAGGGGTTAGGGTTAGGGTTAGGGGTAGTGTTTGGGTTAGGGCTAGGTTTAGGATTAGGTTTAATGTTTGCGTTAATGTTAGGGTTAGGCTTAGAATGAGGATTAGGGTTAGGGATTAGGGTTAGTGATAGGGTTATTGTTAGCTTTAGGGTTAGGGTTAGGGTTAGGTTTAGGGTTAGGGTTAGGGTTAGGGTTAATGTTAGATTTAGGGGTTAGTCTTAGGGTTAGGGTTCGGGTTTGGGTTAGGGTTAGGCTTACGGTTAGGGTTTGGGTTAGGATTAGGTTTAGGGTTCGGGTTTGGGTTAGGGTTAGGTTTAGGGTTAGGGTTTCGGTTAGGGCTAGGGTTAGGGTTAGGGATATCGTTAAGTTTATGGTTAGGGTTAGGGTTTGGTTTTGGTTAGGATTAGGGTTAGGGTTAGGGTTAGGTTTAGGGCTAGGGTTAGCGTTAGGGTTAAGATTAGAGTTTGGGTTTGGGTTAGGGTTAGGTTTAGGGTTAGGGTTAGGGTTAGGGTTAGGGTTAGGGTTTGGGTTAGGGTTTGGGTTAGGGTTAGGGTTAGGTTTAGGGTTTGGAATAGGGTTATGTTTAGGGTTAGGGTTTGGGTTAGGGCTAGGGTTAGGGTTAGGGATAGCGTTAGGGTTAGGGTAAGGGTTAGGAATAGGGTTAGGTTTTGGGTTAGGTTTAGGTTTAGGGTTAGTGTTAGGTTTTGGGTTTGGGTTTGTTTTAGGTTTAGCGTTAGGGTTAGGATTAGGGTTCGGGTTAGGATTATGGTTTGGGTTTGAATTAGGGTTAGGGTTAGGGTTAGGGTTAGGGTTAGGGTTAGGGTTTGTATTTGGGTTAGGGTTAGGGTTATGGTTAGGGTTCGGGTTAGGGTTTGGGTTAGGATTAGGATTTGGGTTAGTGTTAGGTTTAGGGTTAGGGTTTGGGTTAGGGCTAGGGTTAGGGTTAGGGATAGGGTTTGGATTAGGGGTAGGGTTACGCTTAGGGTTAGGGTTAGGGTGAGGTTTAGGGTTAGGGTTAGGGTTTGAGTTTGGTTTTGGGTTAGGTTTAGCGATAGGTTTAAGGTTAGGTTTCGGGTTCGGGTTTGGGTTAGGGTTAGGGATAGGGTGAGGGTGAGGGTTTGGGTTAGGGTTAGGGTTAGGGTTAGGGTTAGAGCTGGGGTTAGGGTTAGGGTTTGGTTTTGGGTTATGGTTAGGTTTAGGGTTTGTGTTAGGGTTAATGTTAGGTTTAGGGGTTAGTGTTAGGGTTAGGGTTCGGGTTTGGGTTAGGGTTAGGCTTACGGTTAGCGTTTGGTTAGGATTAGGTTTAGGGTTCCTGTTTGGGTTAGGTATAGGTTTAGTGTTTGGGTTTGGGTTAGGGCTAGGGTTAGCGTTATGGATAGCGTTAAGTTTAGGGTTAGGGTTAGGGTTAGGTTTAGGGCTAGGGTTAGCGTTAGGGTTATGATTAGAGTTTGGGTTTGGGTTAGCGTTAGGTTTAGGGTTAGGTTTAGGGTTTGGGTTAGGGTCACGGTTAGGGTTAGGGTTAGGGTTAGGGGTAGTGTTTGGGTTAGGGCTAGGGTTAGGATTAGGTTTAAGGTTTGCGTTAATGTTAGGGTTAGGGTTAGAATGAGGATCAGGGTTAGGGATTAGGGTTAGGGATAGGGTTATTGTTAGCTTTAGGGTTAGGGTTAGGTTTAGGGTTAGGGTTAGATTTAGGGTTTGGTTTAGGATTAGTGTTAGGGTTTGGGTTTTAGTTAGGGTTAGGGTAAGGGTTAGTGTTTGTGTTAGGCTTAGGGTTAGGGTTAGCGTTAGGGTTAGGCGTTACGTTTAGGGCTGAATTAGGGTTAGGTTTAGTGTTAGGGTTAGATTTAGGTTTAGGATTAAGTGTTAGGGATAGGGCTAGGGTTAGCCTAGGTTTTAGGGTTAGGGTTAGGTTTAGGGTTAGGGTTAGGGTTCGGGTTTGTGTTAGGGTTAGGGTTAGGGTTTGTGTTTGGGATTGTGTTAGGGTTAGGGATAGTGTTAGGGTTAGGGTTAGGGTTTGGGTTAGGGTGAGGGTTAGGGTTAGGGTTAGGGTTAGGTTTAGGGTTAGGGTTTGGGTTAGGGCTAGGGTTAGGGTTAGGGATAGCGTTAGGGTTAGGGTAAGGGTTAGGAATAGGGTTAGGGTTAGGGTTTGGGTTTCGGTTTGGGTTAGGGTTAGGGTTACGGTTACGGTTTGTGTTAGAATTAGGGTATGGGTTAAGGTTATGGTTAGGGTTTGGGTTACGGTTAGGGTTAGGGTTAGGGTTAGGGTTTGTATTAGGGTTAGGGTTAGTGTTAGGTATAGGGTTAGGTTTTGGGTTAGGTTTAGGTTTAGGGTTAGTGTTAGGTTTTGGGTTTGGGTTTGTTTTAGGTTTAGGGTTAGGGTTAGGATTAGGGTTCGGGTTAGGATTAGGGTTTGGGTTTGGATTAGGGTTAGGGTTAGGGTTAGGGTTAGGGTTAGGGTTTGAATTTGGGTTAGGGTTAGGGTTATGGTTAGGTTTCGGGTTAGGGTTTGGGTTAGGATTAGGGTTTGGGTTAGGGTTAGGTTTAGGGTTAGGGTTTGGGTTAGGGCTAGGGTTAGGGTTAGGGATAGGGTTTGGATTAGGGGTACGGTTACGCTTAGGGTTAGGGTTAGGGTGAGGGTTAGGGTTAGGGTTAGGTTTTGAGTTTGGTTTTGGGTTAGTTTTAGCGATAGGGTTAGGGTTAGGGTTCGGGTTCGGGTGTGGGTTAGGGTTAAGGTTAGGGTGAGGGTGAGGGTTTGGGTTAGGGTTAGGGTTAGGGTTAGGGTTAGGGTTAGGGTTAGAGCTGGGTTTAGGGATAGGGTTTGGTTTCGGGTTACGGTTAGGTTTAGGGTTTGTGTTAGGGTTAATGTTACGTTTAGGGGTTAGGGTTAGGGTTAGGGTTCGGGTTTGGGTTAGGGTTAGGCTTACGGTTAGCCTTTGGTTAGGATTAGGTTTAGGGTTCCGGTTTGGGTTAGGGTTTTGTTTAGGGTTAGGGTTTGGGTTAGGGCTAGGGTTAGGGTTAGGGATAGCGTTAAGTTTAGGGTTAGGGTTAGGGTTAGGTTTAGGGCTATTGTTAGCGTTAGGGTTATGATTAGAGTTTGGGTTTGGGTTAGCGTTAGGTTTAGGGTTAGGTTTAGGGTTTGGGTTAGGGTCACGGTTAGGGTTAGGTTTAGGGTTAGGGTTAGGGTTAGCGGTAGTGTTTGGGTTAGGGCTAGGGTTAGGATTAGGTTTAATGTTTGCGTTAATGTTAGGGTTAGGCTTAGAATGAGGATTAGGTTTAGGGATTAGGGTTAGGGATAGGGTTATTGTTAGCTTTAGGGTTATGGTTAGGTTTAGGGTTAGGGTTAGTTTTAGGGTTTGGTTTAGGATTAGGGTTAGGGTTTGGGTTTTAGTTAGGGTTAGGGTAAGGGTTAGTGTTTGTGTTAGGCTTAGG
>JAJHUQ010000039.1:375000-377500 GCA_035773235.1 Eospalax fontanierii | reverse complement strand
AGCGTTAGGGTTATGATTAGAGTTTGGGTTTGGGTTAGCGTTAGGTTTAGGGTTAGGTTTAGGGTTTGGGTTAGGGTCACGGTTAGGGTTAGGGTTAGGGTTAGGGTTAGGGGTAGTGTTTGGGTTAGGGCTAGGGTTAGGATTAGGTTTAATGTTTGCGTTAATGTTAGGGTTAGGGTTAGAATGAGGATTAGGGTTAGGGATTAGGGTTAGGGATAGGGTTATTGTTAGCTTTAGGGTTAGGGTTAGATTTAGGGTTAGGGTTAGATTTAGGGTTTGGTTTAGGATTAGGGTTAGGGTTTGGGTTTTAGTTATGGTTAGAGTAAGGGTTAGTGTTTGTGTTAGGCTTAGGGTTAGGGTTAGCGTTAGGGTTAGGCGTTACGTTTAGGGCTGAATTAGGGTTAGGTTTAGTGTTAGGGTTATATTTAGGTTTAGGATTAAGTGTTAGGGATAGGGCTAGGGTTAGCGTAGGTTTTAGGGTAGGGTTAGGTTTAGGGTTAGGGTTAGGATTCGGGTTTGTGTTAGGGTTAGGGTTAGGGTTTGTGTTTGGGATTGTGTTAGGGTTAGGGATAGTGTTAGGGTTAGGGTTAGGGTTTGGGTTAGGGTGAGGGTTAGGGTTAGGGTTAGTGTTTGGATTTGCTTTAGGGTTAGGGTTAAAGTTAGGGTTTGGGTAAGGTTTAGGGTTAGCGTTAGGGTTAGGGTTAGGGTTAGGGTTAGGGTTAGGGTTAGGGTTAGGGATAGGGTTTGGTTTAGGGTTAGGGTTTGGGTAAGGGTTAGGGTTAGCGTTAGGGTTAGGGTAAGGGTTATGGATAGGTTTAGGGTTAGGGTTTGGGTTTTGGTTTTGGTTAGGGTTAGGGTTACGGTTAGGGTTAGTGTTAGGATTAGGGTATGGGTTTAGGTTATAGTTAGGGTTTGGGTTAGGGTTAGGTTTAGGGTTAGGTTTAGGTTTGGGTTTGGGTTAGGGTTAGGATGAGGGTTAGGGTTAGGGTTAGGGTTTGAGTTTCATTTTGGGTTAGGTTTAGGGTTAGGTTTAGGATTGGGTGCGGGTGAGTATTAGGGTTTGAGTTTGGGTTAGGTTTAGAGTTAGGTTAGGGTTTGGGTTAGGGTTAGGGTTTGGGTTAGGGTTAGGGTTAGGGTTAGGGTTAGGGTTAGGGTTTGGATTAGAGTTAGGATTAGGGGCAGGGTTAGTATTTGGGTTAGAGTTAGGGTTAGGGTTAGAGTTTGGGTTAGGTTTAGGGTTAGGTTTAGGGTTTGGGTTAGGGTTAATGTTACGTTTAGTGGTTATTGTTAGGTTTAGGGTTCGGGTTAGGGTTAGGGTTAGGGTTAGTGTTAGGGTTTGGGTAAGGATTAGGTTTAGGGTTCGGGTTTGTGTTAGGGTTAGGGTTAGGGTTAGGGTTAGCGTTAGGGTTATGATTAGAGTTTGGGTTTGGGTTAGGGTTAGGTTTAGGGTTAGGGTTACGGTCAGTGTTTGGGTTAGGGTTAGGTTTAGGGTTAGGGTTAGGGTTAGGTTTAGGGTTAGGGTTTGGGTTAGGGCTAGGGTTAGGGTTAGGGATAGCGTTAGGGTTAGGGTAAGGGTTAGGAATAGGGTTAGGGTTTGGGTTTGGGTTTCGGTTTGGGTTAGGGTTAGGGTTACGGTTACGGTTTGTGTTAGGATTAGGGTATGGGTTAAGGTTATGGTTAGGGTTTGGGTTAGGGTTAGGGTTAGGGTTAGCGTTAGGGTTTGGATTAGGGTTAGGTTTAGTGTTAGGTATAGGGTTAGGTTTTGGGTTAGGTTTAGGTTTAGGGTTAGTGTTAGGTTTTGGGTTTGGGTTTGTTTTAGGTTTAGCGATAGGGTTAAGGTTAGCGTTAGGGTTAGGATTAGGGTTCGGGTTAGGATTAGGGTTTGGGTTTGGATTAGGGGTAGGGTTAGGGTTAGGGTTAGGGTTAGGGTTAGGGTTTGAATTTGGTTTAGGTTAGGGTTATGGTTAGGTTTCGGGTTAGGGTTTGGGTTAGGATTAGGGTTTGGGTTAGGGTTAGGTTTAGGGTTAGGGTTTGGGTTAGGGCTACGGTTAGGGTTAGGGATGGGGTTAGGATTAGGGTTTGGGTTAGGGTTAGGTTTAGGGTTAGGGTTTGGGTTAGGGCTACGGCTAGGGTTAGGGATGGGGTTTGGATTAGGGGTAGGGTTACGCTTAGGTTTAGGGTTAGGGTGAGGGTTAGGGTTAGGGTTAGGTTTTGAGTTTTGTTTTGGGTTAGGTTTAGCGATAGGGTTAAGGTTAGGGTTCGGGTTCGGGTTTGGGTTAGGGTTAAGGTTAGGGTGAGGGTGAGGGTTTGGGTTAGGGTTAGGGTTAGGGTTAGGGTTAGGGTTAGGGTTAGTGTTAGAGCTGGGGTTAGGGTTAGGGTTTGGTTTCGGGTTACGGTTAGGTTTAGGGTTTGTGTTAGGGTTAATGTTAGGTTTAGGGGTTATGGTTAGGGTTAGCGTTCGGGTTTGGGTTAGGGATAGGCTTACGCTTAGCGTTTGGTT
>JAJHUQ010000039.1:357500-362500 GCA_035773235.1 Eospalax fontanierii | reverse complement strand
AGGTTATGGTTAGGGTTTGGGTTAGGGTTAGGGTTAGGGTTAGGTTTGGGTTTCGGTTAGGGTTAGGGTGAGGGTTAGGTTTAGGGTTAGGTTTTGTGTTTGGTTTTAGGTCAGGTTTAGCGATAGGGTTAGGGTTAGGATTCGGGTTCGGGGTTGGGTTAGGGTTCGGGTTAGGGTTCGGGAGAGGGTTTGGGTTTGGAATAGAGTTAGGGTTAGTGTTAGGGTTAGTGTTTGGTTTAGGGTTAGGATTAGGGTTAGGGTTTGGGTTTTAGTTATGGTTAGGGTAAGGGTTAGTGTTTGTGTTAGGCTTAGGGTTAGGTTTAGCGTTAGGGTTAGGCATTACGTTTAGGGCTGAATTAGGGTTAGGTTTAGTGTTAGGGTTAGATTTAGTTTTTGGATTAAGGGTTAGGGATAGGGCTGGTTTTAGCGTAGGTTTTAGGGTTAGGGTTAGGTTTAGGGTAAGGGTTAGGATTCGGGCTTGTGTTAGGGTTAGGGTTAGGGTTTGTGTTTGGGATTGTGTTAGGGTTAGGGATAGTGTTAGGGTTAGGGTTAGGGTTTGGGTTAGGGTGAGTGTTAGGGTTAGGGTTAGTGTTAGGATTTGCTTTAGGGTTAGGATTAGAGTTAGGGTTTGGGTAATGGTTAGGGTTAGCATTAGGGTTAGGGTTAGGGTTAGGGTTAGGGTTAGGGATAGGGTTAGGTTTAGGGTTAGGGTTTGGGTAAGTGTTAGGTTTAGGGATAGAGTTAGGGTTAGGGTTAGGGTTTGGGTTAGGGTTAGGTTTAGGATTTGGTTTTGGGTTTGGTTAGGGTTAGGGTTAGGGTTAGGGTTTGGGTTAGAGTTAGGATTAGGGGCAGGGTTAGTATTTGGGTTAGAGTTAGGGTTAGGGTTAGGGTTTGGGTTAGGGTTTGGGTTAGGTTTAGGGTTTGGGTTAGGGTTAATGTTACGTTTAGTGGTTATTGTTAGGTTTAGGGTTCGGGTTAGGGTTAGGGTTAGGGTTAGTGTTAGGGTTTGGGTAAGGATTAGGTTTAGGGTTCGGGTTTGTGTTAGGGTTAGTGTTAGGGTTAGGGTTAGCGTTAGGGTTATGATTAGAGTTTGGGTTTGGGTTAGGGTTAGGTTTAGGGTTAGGGTTAGGGTCAGGGTTTGGGTTAGGGTTAGGTTTAGGGTTAGGGTTAGGGTAAGGGTTAGGGTTAGGGTAAGGGTTAGGGATAGGGTTAGGGTTAGGGTTTGGGTTTTGGTTTGGTTTAGGGTTAGGGTTACGGTTAGGGTTAGAGTTAGGATTAGGGTATGGGTTTAGGGTTAGGGTTAGGGTTAGGGTTAGGGTTAGGGTTAGGGGTAGTGTTAGGGTTTGGGTAAGGATTAGGTTTAGGGTTCGCGTTTGTGTTAGGGTTAGGGTTAGGTTTAGGGTTAGCGTTAGGGTTATGATTAGAGTTTGGGTTTGGGTTAGGGGTAGGTTTAGGGTTAGGGTTAGGGTCAGGGTTTGGGTTAGGGTTAGGTTTAGGGTTAGGGTTAGGGTAAGGGTTAGGGATAGGGTTAGGGTTAGGGTTTGGGTTTTGGTTTGGGTTAGGGTTAGGGTTAGGGTTTGAGTTTGGTTTTGGGTTAGGTTTAGGGTTAGGTTTAGGATTAGGGTGCGGGTTAGTATTAGGGTTTGAGTTTGGGTTAGTGTTAGAGTTAGGTTAGGGTTTGGGTTAGGGTTAGGGTTTGGGTTAGGGTTAGGGTTAGGGTTAGGGTTAGGTTTGGGTTTGTGTTAGGGTTCGGGTGAGTGTTAGGTTTAGGGTTAGGTTTTGTGTTTGGTTTTAGGTTAGGTTTAGCGATAGGTTTAGGGTTAGGGTTCGGTTTTGATTTGGGTTAGGGTTCGGGTTAGGGTTCGGGAGAGGGTTTGGGTTTGGAATAGAGTTATGGTTAGGGTTAGGGTTAGTGTTTGGTTTAGGGTTAGGATTAGGGTTAGGGTTTGTGGTCAGCGGTTAGTGCTAGGGTTAGGGTTAGCGTTTGGGTTAGGGTTAGGGTTAGGGTTAGGGTTGGTTTAGGGTTAGGGTTAAGGTTAGGGTAAGGGTTAGGGTTAGGGTTAGGGTTTGGTTTAGGGATAGGTTTAGGGATAGGGTTAGGGTGAGGGTGAGGGTTTGGGTTAGGGTTAGGGTTAGGGTTAGGGTTAGAGCTGGGGTTAGGGTTAGGGTTTGGTTTCGGGTTACGGTTAGATTTAGGGTTTGTGTTAGGGTTAATGTTAGGTTTAGGGTTTAGGGTTAGGGTTAGGGTTCGGGTTTGGGTTACGGTTAGGCTTACGGTTAGGGTTTGGGTTAGGATTAGGTTTAGGGTTCGGGTTTGGGTTAGGGTTACGTTAGGATTAGGGTTTGGGTTAGTGCTAGGGTTAGGGTTAGGGATAGCGTTAAGTTTAGGGTTAGGGTTAGGGTTTGGTTTTTGTTAGGGTTAGGGTTAGGGTTAGGTTTAGGGCTAGGGTTAGCGTTAGGGTTATGATTAGAGTTTGGGTTTGGGTTAGGGTTAGGTTTAGGGTTAGGTTTAGGGTTTGGGTTAGGGTTACGGTTAGGGTTAGGGTTAGGTTTAAGGTTTGCGTTAATGTTAGGGTTAGGGTTAGAATGAGGATTAGGGTTAGGGATAAGGGTTAGGGATACGGTTATTGTTAGCTTTAGGGTTAGGGGTAGGTTCAGGGTTAGCGTTAGATTTAGGGTTAGGTTTAGGATTAGGGTTAGGGTTTGGGTTTTAGTTAGGGTTAGGGTAATGGTTAGTGTTTGTGTTAGGCTTAGGGTTAGGGTTAGCGTTAGGGTTAGGCGTTACGTTTAGGGCTGAATTAGGGTTAGGTTTAGTGTTAGGGTTAGATTTAGGATTAGGATTAAGTGTTAGGGATAGGGCTAGTTTTAGCGTATGTTTTAGGGTTAGGGTTAGGTTTAGGGTTAGGGTTAGGATTCGGGTTTGTGTTAGGGTTAGGGTTCGGGTTTGTGTTTGGGATTGTGTTAGGGTTAGGGATAGTGTTAGGGTTAGGGTTAGGGTTTGGGTTAGGGTGAGGGTTAGGGTTAGGGTTAGTGTTAGGATTTGCTTTAGGGTTAGGGTTAGAGTTAGGGTTTGGGTAAGGGTTAGGGTTAGCGTTAGGGTTAGGGTTAGGGTTAGGGTTAGGGTCAGGGTTTGGGTTAGGGTTAGGTTTAGGGTTAGGTTTTGGGTTAGGGCTAGGGTTAGGTTTAGGGTTTGGGTAAGGATTAGGGTTAGGTTTAGGGTTAGGGTTAGTGTTAGGGTTTGGGTTAGGGTTTGGTTTAGGGTTAGGATTAAGGTTAGGGTAAGCGTTAGGGTTAGGCTTAGGGTTTGGTTTAGGGATAGGGTTAGGGTTAGTGTTAAGGTTTGGATTCGGGTTAGAGTTAGGGTTTCGCTTTGGTTTTGGGTTAGGGTTAGCGTTAGGGTTAGGGTTAGGGATAGGGTTAGGTTTATGGTTAGGGTTTCGGTAAGTTTTAGGTTTAGGGATAGAGTTAGGTTTAGGTTTAGGTTTTGGGTTAGGCTTAGGGTTAGTGTTTGGGTTTGGGTTTGGGTTAGGGTTAGAGTTAGGATTAGAGCTAGCGTTAGGACTAAGGTTTTGCTTTATGTTAGGTTTAGGGGTATGGTTAGTGTTTCGGTAAATGGTAGGCTTAGGGTTAGGGTTTGGTTTAGGGTTAGGGTTAGGCTTAGGGTTTGCGTTAGGGTTAGGGTTAGGGTTAGGATTAGGGTAAGGGTTAGGGTTAGGGTTAGGGTTAGGCTTAGGTTTACGGTTTGTGTTTGGATTAGGGTTAGGGTTAGGGTAAGGGTTTGGGTTACGGATAAGTTTAGGGTTTGTGTAAGGGTTAGGGTTAGGTTTAGGTTTAGGGTTTGTGTTAGGGTTTGGGTTAAGGTTAGGGTTTCGGTTTGTCTTAGGTTTAGGGTTAGGGTTAGGGTTAGGGTCAGGGTTTGGGTTAGGGTTAGGTTTAGGGTTAGGGTTTGGGTTAGGGTTTGGGTTAGGGTTAGGATGAGGGTTAGGGTTAGGGTTAGGGTTAGGGTTAGTGTTAGGATTAGGGTATGGGTTTAGGTTATGGTTAGGGTTTGGGTTAGGGTTAGGTTTAGGGGTAGGGTTAGGTTTGGGTTTGGGTTAGGGTTAGGATGAGGGTTAGGGTTAGGGTTAGGGTTTGCGATTGGTTTTGGGTTAGGTTTAGGGTTAGGTTTAGGATTAGGGTGCGGGTTAGTATTAGGGTTTGAGTTTGGGTTAGGGTTAGAGTTAGGTTAGGGTTTGGGTTAGGGTTAGGGTTTGGGTTAGGGTTAGGGTTTGGGTTTGGGTTAGGGTTAGGGTTATGTTTAGGGTTAGGGTCAGGGTTTGGCTTAGAATTAGGGTTTGGGGTTAGGGTTTGGGTTCGGGTTACAGTCAGGGTTACGGTTAGGATTTAGGTTTGGGTTGTGGTTTGGTTTTGAGTTAAGGTTAGGGTTAGGGTTAGGTATAGGGTTAGGCATCAGGGGTTAGGGTTAGCGTTAGGGTTAGGGTTTGGGTTAGGTTTAGGATTAGGGGCAGGGTTACGGTTTGGGTTAGAGTTAGGGTTATGGTTAGGGTTAGGATTTGGGTTAGGGCTAGGGTTAGGGTTAGGGATAGCGTTAGGGTTAGAGTAAGGTTTCGGGATAGGGTTATGGTTAAGGTTTGGGTTTGGTTTGGGGTTAGGGTTAGGGTTACGGTTATGGTTAGTGTTAGGATTAGGGTATTGGTTTAGGTTATGGTTAGGGTTTGGGTTAGGGTTAGTGTTAGGGTTAGGGTTAGGTTTGGGTTTGGGTTAGGGTTAGGGTGAGGGTTAGGTTTAGGGTTAGGTTTTGTGTTTGGTTTTAGGTTAGGTTTAGCGATAGGGTTAGGGTTAGGGTTTGGGTTTTGGTTTGGGTTAGGGTTAGGGTTACGGTTAGGGTTAGTGTTAGGATTAGGGTATGGGTTTAGGTTATGGTTAGGGTTTGGGTTAGGGTTAGGTTTAGGGGTAGGGTTAGGTTTGGGTTTGGGTTAGGGTTAGGATGAGGGTTAGGG
>JAJHUQ010000039.1:345000-355000 GCA_035773235.1 Eospalax fontanierii | reverse complement strand
TTGGGTTTGGGTTAGGGTTAGGTTTAGGGTTAGGGTTAGGGTCAGGGTTTGGGTTAGGGTTAGGTTTAGGGTTAGGGTTAGGGTAAGGGTTAGGGATAGGGTTAGGGTTAGGGTTTGGGTTTTGGTTTGGGTTAGGGTTAGGGTTACGGTTAGGGTTACAGTTAGGATTAGTGTATGGGTTTAGGTTATGGTTAGGGTTTGGGTTAGGGTTAGGTTTAGGGTTAGGGTTAGGTTTAGGGCTAGGGTTAGCGTTAGGGTTATGATTAGAGTTTGGGTTTGGGTTAGGGTTAGGTTTAGGTTTAGGGTTAGGGTTAGGGTTAGTGTTAGGGTTTGGGTAAGGATTAGGTTTAGGGTTCGGGTTTGTGTTAGGGTTAGGGTTAGGGTTAGGGTTAGCGTTAGGGTTATGATTAGAGTTTGGGTTTGGGTTAGGGTTAGGTTTAGGGTTAGGGTTAGGGTCAGGGTTTGGGTTAGGGTTAGGTTTAGGGTTAGGTTTAGGGTAAGGGTTAGGGATAGGGTTAGGGTTAGGGTTTGGGTTTTGGTTTGGGTTAGGGTTAGGGTTAGGGTTTGAGTTTGGTTTTGGGTTAGGTTTAGGGTTAGGTTTAGGATTAGGGTGCGGGTTAGTATTAGGGTTTGAGTTTGGGTTAGGGTTAGAGTTAGGTTAGGGTTTGGGTTAGGGTTAGGGTTTGGGTTAGGGTTAGGGTTTGGGTTTCGGTTAGGGTTAGGGTTATGTTTAGGGTTAGGGTCAGGGTTTAGGTTAGAATTAGGGTTTGGGGTTAGGGTTTGGGTTCGGGTTACAGTCAGGGTTACGGTTAGGATTTAGGATTGGGTTGTGGTTTGGTTTTGAGTTAAGGTTAGGGTTAGGGTTAGGAATAGGGTTAGGCATCAGGGGTTAGGGTTAGCGTTAGGGTTAGGGTTTGGGTTAGGTTTAGGATTAGGGGCAGGGTTACGGTTTGGGTTAGAGTTAGTGTTATGGTTAGGGTTAGGATTTGGGTTAGGGCTAGGGTTAGGGTTAGGGATAGCGTTAGGGTTAGGGTAAGGGTTCGGGATAGGGTTAGGGTTAGGGTTTGGGTTTGGTTTGGGGTTAGGGTTAGGGTTACGGTTATGGTTAGTGTTAGGATTAGGGTATTGGTTTAGGTTATGGTTAGGGTTTGGGTTAGGGTTAGGGTTAGGGTTAGGTTTGGGTTTCGGTTAGGGTTAGGGTGAGGGTTAGGTTTAGGGTTAGGTTTTGTGTTTGGTTTTAGGTCAGGTTTAGCGATAGGGTTAGGGTTAGGGTTCGGGTTCGGGGTTGGGTTAGGGTTCGGGTTAGGGTTCGGGAGAGGGTTTGGGTTTGGAATAGAGTTAGGGTTAGTGTTAGGGTTAGTGTTTGGTTTAGGGTTAGGATTAGGGTTAGGGGTTGGGTTTTAGTTATGGTTAGGGTAAGGGTTAGTGTTTGTGTTAGGCTTAGGGGTAGGTTTAGCGTTAGGGTTAGGCATTACGTTTAGGGCTGAATTAGGGTTAGGTTTAGTGTTAGGGTTAGATTTAGGTTTTGGATTAAGTGTTAGGGTTAGGGCTAGTTTTAGCGTAGGTTTTAGGGTTAGGGTTAGGTTTAGGGTTAGGGTTAGGATTCGGGTTTGTGTTAGGGTTAGGGTTAGGCTTTGTGTTTGGGATTGTGTTAGGGTTAGGGATAGTGTTAGGGTTAGGGTTAGGGTTTGGGTTAGGGTGAGTGTTAGGGTTAGGGTTAGTGTTAGGATTTGCTTTAGGGTTAGGATTAGAGTTAGGGTTTGGGTAAGGGTTAGGGTTAGCATTAGGGTTAGGGTTAGGGTTAGGGTTAGGGTTAGGGATAGGGTTAGGTTTAGGGTTAGGGTTTGGGTAAGTGTTAGGTTTAGGTATAGAGTTAGGGTTAGGGTTAGGGTTTGGGTTAGGGTTAGGTTTAGGATTTGGTTTTGGGTTTGGTTAGGGTTAGGGTTAGGGTTAGAGTTAGGATTAGGGGCAGGGTTAGTATTTGGGTTAGAGTTAGGGTTAGGGTTAGGGTTTGGGTTAGGGTTTGGGTTAGGTTTAGGGTTTGGGTTAGGGTTAATGTTACGTTTAGTGGTTTTTGTTAGGTTTAGGGTTCGGGTTAGGGTTAGGGTTAGGGTTAGTGTTAGGGTTTGGGTAAGGATTAGGTTTAGGGTTCGGGTTTGTGTTAGGGTTAGTGTTAGGGTTAGGGTTAGCGTTAGGGTTATGATTAGAGTTTGGGTTTGGGTTAGGGTTAGGTTTAGGGTTAGGGTTAGGGTCAGGGTTTGGGTTAGGGTTAGGTTTAGGGTTAGGGTTAGGGTAAGGGTTAGGGTTAGGGTAAGGGTTAGGGATAGGGTTAGGGTTAGGGTTTGGGTTTTGGTTTGGGTTAGGGTTAGGGTTACGGTTAGGGTTAGAGTTAGGATTAGGGTATGGGTTTAGGGTTAGGGTTAGGGTTAGGGTTAGGGTTAGGGTTAGGGTTAGTGTTAGGGTTTGGGTAAGGATTAGGTTTAGGGTTCGCGTTTGTGTTAGGGTTAGGGTTAGGTTTAGGGTTAGCGTTAGGGTTATGATTAGAGTTTGGGTTTGGGTTAGGGGTAGGTTTAGGGTTAGGGTTAGGGTCAGGGTTTGGGTTAGGGTTAGGTTTAGGGTTAGGGTTAGGGTAAGGGTTAGGGATAGGGTTAGGGTTAGGGTTTGGGTTTTGGTTTGGGTTAGGGTTAGGGTTAGGGTTTGAGTTTGGTTTTGGGTTAGGTTTAGGGTTAGGTTTAGGATTAGGGTGCGGGTTAGTATTAGGGTTTGAGTTTGGGTTAGTGTTAGAGTTAGGTTAGGGTTTGGGTTAGGGTTAGGGTTTGGGTTAGGGTTAGGGTTAGGGTTAGGGTTAGGTTTGTGTTTGTGTTAGGGTTCGGGTGAGTGTTAGGTTTAGGGTTAGGTTTTGTGTTTGGTTTTAGGTTAGGTTTAGCGATAGGTTTAGGGTTAGGTTTTGGTTTTGATTTGGGTTAGGGTTCGGGTTAGGGTTCGGGAGAGGGTTTGGGTTTGGAATAGAGTTATGGTTAGGGTTAGGGTTAGTGTTTGGTTTAGGGTTAGGATTAGGGTTAGGGTTTGTGGTCAGCGGTTAGTGCTAGGGTTAGGGTTAGCGTTTGGGTTAGGGTTAGGGTTAGGGTTAGGGTTGGTTTAGGGTTAGGGTTAAGGTTAGGGTAAGGGTTAGGGTTAGGGTTAGGGTTTGGTTTAGGGATAGGTTTAGGGATAGGGTTAGGGTGAGGGTGAGGGTTTGGGTTAGGGTTAGGGTTAGGGTTAGGGTTAGGGTTAGAGCTGGGGTTAGGGTTAGGGTTTGGTTTCGGGTTACGGTTAGATTTAGGGTTTGTGTTAGGGTTAATGTTAGGTTTAGGGTTTAGGGTTAGGGTTAGGGTTCGGGTTTGGGTTACAGTTAGGCTTACGGTTAGGGTTTGGGTTAGGATTAGGTTTAGGGTTCGGGTTTGGGTTAGGGTTACGTTAGGATTAGGGTTTGGGTTAGGGCTAGGGTTAGGGTTAGGGATAGCGTTAAGTTTAGGGTTAGGGTTAGGGTTTGGTTTTTGTTAGGGTTAGGGTTAGGGTTAGGTTTAGGGCTAGGGTTAGCGTTAGGGTTATGATTAGAGTTTGGGTTTGGGTTAGGGTTAGGTTTAGGGTTAGGTTTAGGGTTTGGGTTAGGGTTACGGGTAGGGTTAGGGTTAGGTTTAAGGTTTGCGTTAATGTTAGGGTTAGGGTTAGAATGAGGATTAGGGTTAGGGATAAGGGTTAGGGATAGGGTTATTGTTAGCTTTAGGGTTAGGGTTAGGTTTAGGGTTAGCGTTAGATTTAGGGTTAGGTTTAGGATTAGGGTTAGGGTTTGGGTTTTAGTTAGAGTTAGGGTAAGGGTTAGTGTTTGTGTTAGGCTTAGGGTTAGGGTTAGCGTTAGGGTTAGGCGTTACGTTTAGGGCTGAATTAGGGTTAGGTTTAGTGTTAGGGTTAGATTTAGGATTAGGATTAAGTGTTGGGGATAGGCCTAGTTTTAGCGTATGTTTTAGGGTTAGGGTTAGGTTTAGGGTTAGGGTTAGGATTCGGGTTTGTGTTAGGGTTAGGGTTCGGGTTTGTGTTTGGGATTGTGTTAGGGTTAGGGATAGTGTTAGGGTTAGGGTTAGGGTTTGGGTTAGGGTGAGGGTTAGGGTTAGGGTTAGTGTTAGGATTTGCTTTAGGGTTAGGGTTAGAGTTAGGGTTTGGGTAAGGGTTAGGGTTAGCGTTAGGGTTAGGGTTAGGGTTAGGGTTAGGGTCAGGGTTTGGGTTAGGGTTAGGTTTAGGGTTAGGGTTTGGGTTAGGGCTAGGGTTAGGTTTAGGGTTTGGGTAAGGGTTAGGGTTAGGTTTAGGGTTAGGGTTAGTGTTAGGGTTTGGGTTAGGGTTTGGTTTAGGGTTAGGATTAAGGTTAGGGTAAGCGTTAGGGTTAGGCTTAGGGTTTGGTTTAGGGATAGGGTTAGGGTTAGTGTTAAGGTTTGGATTCGGGTTAGAGTTAGGGTTTCGCTTTGGTTTTGGGTTAGGGTTAGCGTTAGGGTTAGGGTTAGGGATAGGGTTAGGTTTATGGTTAGGGTTTCGGTAAGTTTTAGGTTTAGGGATAGAGTTAGGTTTAGGTTTAGGTTTTGGGTTAGGCTTAGGGTTAGTGTTTGGGTTTGGGTTTGGGTTAGGGTTAGAGTTAGGATTAGAGTTAGCGTTAGGATTAAGGTTTTGCTTTATGTTAGGTTTAGGGGTATGGTTAGTGTTTCGGTAAATGGTAGGCTTAGGGTTAGGGTTTGGTTTAGGGTTAGGGTTAGGCTTAGGGTTTGCGTTAGGGTTAGGGTTAGGGTTAGGATTAGGGTAAGGGTTAGGGTTAGGGTTAGGGTTAGGCTTAGGTTTACGGTTTGGGTTTGGATTAGGGTTAGGGTTAGGGTAAGGGTTTGGGTTAGGGATAAGTTTAGGGTTTGGGTAAGGGTTAGGGTTAGGTTTAGGTTTAGGATTAGTGTTAGGTTTTGGGTAAAGGTAAGGGATTCGGTTTGTCTTAGGTTAAGGGTAAGGGTAAAGGTTAGGGTCAGGGTTTGGGTTAGGGTTAGGTTTAGGGTTAGGGTTTGGGTTAGGGCTAGGGTTAGGGTTAGGGATAGCGTTAGGATTAGGGTAAGGGTTAGGGATAGGGTTAGGTTTAGGGTTTGGGTTTTGGTTTGGGTTAGGGTTAGGGTTACGGTTAGGGTTAGTGTTAGGATTAGGGTATGGGTTTCGGTTATGGTTAGGGTTTGGGTTAGGGTTAGGTTTAGGGGTAGGGTTAGGTTTGGGTTTGGGTTAGGGTTAGGATGAGGGTTAGGGTTAGGGTTAGGGTTTGAGTTTGGTTTTGGGTTAGGTTTAGGGTTAGGTTTAGGATTAGGGTGCGGGTTAGTATTAGTGTTTGAGTTTGGGTTAGGGTTAGAGTTAGGTTAGGGTTTGGGTTAGGGTTGGGTTTGGGTTAGGGTTAGGGTTTGGGTTTGGGTTAGGGTTAGGGTTATGTTTAGGGTTAGGGTCAGGGTTTGGCTTAGAATTAGGGTTTGGGGTTAGGGTTTGGGTTCGGGTTACAGTCAGGGTTACGGTTAGGATTTAGGTTTGGGTTGTGGTTTGGTTTTGAGTTAAGGTTAGGGTTAGGGTTAGGTATAGGGTTAGGCATCAGGGGTTAGGGTTAGCGTTAGGGTTAGGGTTTGGGTTAGGTTTAGGATTAGGGGCAGGGTTACGGTTTGGGTTAGAGTTAGGGTTATGGTTAGGGTTAGGATTTGGGTTAGGGCTAGGGTTAGGGTTAGGGATAGCGTTAGGGTTAGGGTAAGGGTTCGGGATAGGGTTAGGGTTAGGGTTTGGGTTTGGTTTGGGGATAGGGTTACGGTTACGGTTATGGTTAGTGTTAGGATTAGGGTATTGGTTTAGGTTATGGTTAGGGTTTGGGTTAGGGTTTGGTTTGGGGTTAGGGTTAGGGTTACGGTTATGGTTAGTGTTAGGATTAGGGTATTGGTTTAGGTTATGGTTAGGGTTTGGGTTAGGGTTAGTGTTAGGGTTAGGGTTAGGGTTAGGTTTGGGTTTGGGTTAGGGTTAGGGTGAGGGTTAGGTTTAGGGTTAGGTTTTGTGTTTGGTTTTAGGTTAGGTTTAGCGATAGGGTTAGGGTTAGGGTTCGGGTTCGGGTTTGGGTTAGGGTTCGGGAGAGGGTTTGGGTTTGGAATAGAGTTAGGGTTAGGGTTAGGGTTAGTGTTTGGTTTAGGGTTAGGATTAGGGTTAGGGTTTGGGGTCAGCGGTTAGTGCTAGGGTTAGGGTTAGCGTTTGGGTTAGGGTTAGGGTTAGGGTTAGGGTTTGGTTTAGGGTTAGGGTTAAGGTTAGGGTAAGGGTTAGGGTTAGGGTTAGGGTTTGGTTTAGGGATAGGTTTAGGGATACGTTTAGGGTGAGGGTGAGGGTTTGGGTTAGGGTTAGGGTTAGGGTTAGGGTTAGAGCTGGGGTTAGGGTTAGGGTTTGGTTTCGGGTTACGGATAGGTTAAGGGTTTGTGTTAGGGTTAATGTTAGGTTTAGGGTTTAGGGTTAGGGTTAGGGTTCGGGTTTGGGTTACGGTTAGGCTTACGGTTAGGGTTTGGGTTAGGATTAGGTTTAGGGTTCGGGTTTGGGTTAGGGTTAGGTTTAGGGTTAGGGTTTGGGTTAGGGCTAGGGTTAGGGTTAGGGATAGCGTTAAGTTTAGGGTTAGGGTTAGGGTTTGGTTTTGGTTAGGATTAGGGTTAGGTTAAGGGTTAGGTTTAGGGCTAGGGTTAGCGTTAGGGTTATGATTAGGGTTTGGGTTTTGGTTAGGGTTAGGTTTAGGGTTAGGTTTAGGGTTTGGGTTAGGGTTACGGTTAGGGTTAGGGTTAGGGTTAGGGTTGGGGTTTGTGTTAGGGTTAGGGTTAGGGTTTGTGTTTGGAATTGTGTTAGGTTTAGGGATAGTGTTAGGGTTAGGGTTAGGGTTTGGGTTAGGGTTAGGATTCGGGTTTGTGTTAGGGTTACGGTTAGGGTTTGTGTTTGGGATTGTGTTAGGGTTAGGGATAGTGTTAGGGTTAGGGTTAGGGTTTGGGTTAGGGTGAGGGTTAGGGTTAGGGTTAGTGTTAGGATTTGCTTTAGGGTTAGGGTTAGAGTTAGGGTTTGGGTAAGGGTAACGGTTAGCGTTAGGGTAAGGGATAGGGATAGGGTTAGGGTTAGGGTTAGGGTTAGGGATAGGGTTAGGTTTAGGGTTAGGGTTTGGGTAAGTGTTAGGTTTAGGGATAGAGTTAGGGTTAGGGTTAGGGTTTGGGTTAGGGTTAGGGTTAGGATTTGGATTTGGGTTTGGTTAGGGTTAAGGTTAGGGTTAGGGTTTGGGTTAGAATTAGGATTAGGGGCAGGGTTAGTATTTGGGTTAGAGTTAGGGTTAGGGTTAGGGTTTGGGTTAGGGTTAGGGTTAGGTTTAGGGTTTGGGTTAGGGTTAATGTTACGTTTAGTGGTTATTGTTAGGTTTAGGGTTCGGGTTAGGGTTAGGGTTAGGGTTAGGGTTAGTGTTAGGGTTTGGGTAAGGATTAGGTTTAGGGTTCGGGTTTGTGTTAGGGTTAGGTTTAGGGTTAGGGTTAGCGTTAGGGTTATGATTAGAGTTTGGGTTTGGGTTAGGGTTAGGTTTAGGGTTAGGGTTAGGGTCAGGGTTTGGGTTAGGGTTAGGTTTAGGGTTAGGGTTAGGGTAAGGGTTAGGGATAGGGTTAGGGTTAGGGTTTGGGTTTTGGTTTGGGTTAGGGTTAGGGTTACGGTTAGGGTTAGAGTTAGGATTAGGGTATGGGTTTAGGTTATGGTTAGGGTTTGGGTTAGGGTTAGGTTTAGAGTTAGGGTTAGGTTTAGGGCTAGGGTTAGCGTTAGGGTTATGATTAGAGTTTGTGTTTGGGTTAGGGTTAGGTTTAGGGTTAGGGTTAGGGTTAGGGTTAGTGTTAGGGTTTGGGTAAGGATTAGGTTTAGGGTTCGGGTTTGTGTTAGGGTTAGGGTTAGGGTTAGGGTTAGCGTTAGGGTTATGATTAGAGTTTGGGTTTGGGTTAGGGTTAGGTTTAGGGTTAGGGTTAGGGTCAGGGTTTGGGTTAGGGTTAGGTTTAGGGTTAGGGTTAGGGTAAGGGTTAGGGATAGGGTTAGGGTTAGGGTTTGGGTTTTGGTTTGGGTTAGGGTTAGGGTTAGGGTTTGAGTTTGGTTTTGGGTTAGGTTTAGGGTTAGGTTTAGGATTAGGATGCGGCTTAGTATTAGGGTTTGAGTTTGGGTTAGGGTTAGAGTTAGGTTAGGGTTTGGGTTAGGGTTAGGATTTGGGTTAGGGTTAGGTTTTGGGTTTGGGTTAGGGTTAGGGTTATGTTTAGGGTTAGGGTCAGGGTTTAGGTTAGAATTAGGGTTTGGGATTAGGGTTTGGGTTCGGGTTACAGTCAGGGTTACGGTTAGGATTTAGGTTTGGGTTGTGGTTTGATTTTGAGTTAAGGTTAGGGTTAGGGTTAGGTATAGGGTTAGGCATCAGGTGTTAGGGTTAGCGTTAGGGTTAGGGTTTGGGTTAGGTTTAGGATTAGGGGCAGGGTTACGTTTTGGGTTAGAGTTAGGGTTATGGTTAGGGTTAGAATTTGGGTTAGGGCTAGGGTTAGGGTTAGGGATAGCGTTAGGGTTAGGGTAAGGGTTCGGGATAGGGTTAGGGTTAGGGTTTGGGTTTGGTTTGGGGTTAGGGTTAGGGTTACGGTTATGGTTAGTGTTAGGATTAGGGTATTGGTTTAGGTTATGGTTAGGGTTTGGGTTAGGGTTAGGGTTAGGGTTAGGGTTAGGTTTGGGTTTGGGTTAGGGTTAGGGTGAGGGTTAGGTTTAGGGTTAGGTTTTGTGTTTGGTTTTAGGTTAGCTTTAGCGATAGGGTTAGGGTTAGGGTTCGGGTTCGGGTTTGGGTTAGGGTTCGGGTTAGGGTTCGGGAGAGGGTTTGGGTTTGGAATAGAGTTATGGTTAGGGTTAGGGTTAGTGATTGGTTTAGAGTTAGGATTAGGGTTAGGGTTTGTGGTCAGCGGTTAGTGCTAGGGTTAGGGTTAGCGTTTGGGTTAGGGTTAGGGTTAGGGTTAGGGTTGGTTTAGGGTTAGGGTTAAGGTTACGGTAAGGGTTAGGGTTAGGGTTAGGGATTGCTTTAGGGATAGGTTTAGGGATAGGGTTAGGGTGAGGGTGAGGGTTTGGGTTAGGGTTAGGGTTAGGGTTAGGGTTAGGGTTAGAGCTGGGGTTAGGGTTAGGGTTTGGTTTCGGGTTACGGTTAGGTTTAGGGTTTGTGTTAGGGTTAATGTTAGGTTTAGGGTTTAGGGTTAGGGTTAGGGTTCGGGTTTGGGTTACGGTTAGGCTTACGGTTAGGGTTTGGGTTAGCATTAGGTTTAGGGTTCGGATTAGGGTTAGGGTTTGTGGTCAGCGGTTAGTGCTAGGGTTAGGGTTAGCGTTTGGGTTAGGGTTAGGGTTAGGGTTAGGGGTGGTTTCTGGTTAGGGTTAAGGTTAGGGTAAGGGTTAGGGTTAGGGTTAGGGTTTGGTTTAGGGATAGGTTTAGGGTTTGGGTTAGGATTAGGTTTAGGGTTCGGGTTTGGGTTAGGGTTAGGTTTAGGATTAGGGTTTGGGTTAGGGCTAGGTTTAGGGTTAGGGATAGCGTTAAGTTTAGGGTTAGGGTTAGGGTTAGGGTTTGGTTTTGGTTAGGATTAGGGTTAGGGTTAGGGTTAGGTTTAGGGCTAGGGTTAGCGTTAGTGATATGATTAGAGTTTGGGTTTGGGTTAGGGTTAGGTTTAGGGTTTGGGTTATGGTTACGGTTAGGGTTAGGGTTAGGGTTAGGG
Organism: Eospalax fontanierii; assembly: GCA_035773235.1. Taxonomy (NCBI): domain Eukaryota; kingdom Metazoa; phylum Chordata; class Mammalia; order Rodentia; family Spalacidae; genus Eospalax; species Eospalax fontanierii. The sequence continues at coordinate 345,203 of JAJHUQ010000039.1, read as the reverse complement.
TTGGGGTAGTGTTTGGGTTAGGGCTAGGGTTAGGATTAGGTTTAAGGTTTGCGTTACTGTTAGGGTTAGGGTTAGAATGAGGATTAGGGTTAGGGATTAGGGTTAGGGATAGGGTTATTGTTAGCTTTAGGATTAGGGTTAGGTTTAGGGTTAGGGTTAGATTTAGGGTTTGGTTTAGGATTAGGGTTAGGGTTTGGGTTTTA